>CM067347.1:10258459-10528459 GCA_034190875.2 Urechis unicinctus
GTTGCACATTTTTAAATTTGATCTACCTTTTAAATGTGACACCTGTCCTCTTCGTTCTTGACGATGTTCGGTATTATTTGTTGCTCAATAACATAACGCGTCGAGTTGGTGCTTCCTTTTCGTATGTAATGGTAGTAAGACCCACAAAGCGCAGGTGTAAGTGTGCACGACAGGTCCTGCGTAGTGTACACCTGTCCTCTTCATGAGAATAATGCAACAAGGTAATAAAAAAAAGCAACTTTAGTCAATAATTGATGTGCTGCTATGCTACCATCCCAAGAGCATCCGCCTGGTGGAGAGTATGATTGCGCAACTGGACTGGTAGACAGAGTACAATGTACCCGTTCGCATTCTATGTACAACATATATGAATTCGTAAGTTATTGTGCAACTTTTCAAAATGTTACGCCCTGAATCTTCTTTGATTAACTTCACCGATAATCGTGGAACATCACAACTTCCATGGAATGAAATGGCACTGGCATCAACAACCATGTCAGAGATCCGACATTTGTTTAGCATTAGTTTGCTACATCTCAATGCTGATATAAAACAATATTCAGGCCAGAGCTTAGTTCACTTCATGAAATAGCCTCGACTGCAGCCTGTCCAAACTAATTCTACGTCGGATATGTAAATATGCAAACCCTGGTGCGTTATCATATATTTCCACAGCCCTGACAAGAGAAAAGATTGCAGTGCTTCAATATCTGATATTCTATCTTCACTGAGTCACTGAGTGTGTCTATACATATCGAATTGTCTGACTGGAGGAAGCCAAAAACATTCTGAACCATCACATGTGTTGTTCTATTTTCTTAATGCAATTTTTTAACGTCATTCGATCATTAATGCAATCAAAAAATGCGAGTTCACTCCACAACACTGCGCACAACTTTGTCACGTTTTCATTGTTAAGTTGTTAAGTAAGCTTCCTAAACATGGGCTAGTAATTGGGGCCTTATTAGCAACGGTAATGTTTCTGCTAAGCACAATGATGTGCCCAGCATTATATGGTCTGACATAGTGTGCAATGAGTCATAGAAGTTAGAGACTTTACTGGGTAGGAGAATACGAGGAAAAAATGGGCGATAATTATCACGATATTAGAATATAGAATATGACTTGATAAGTTGGGATCAAAAGTTCAAGGTCATTTTGTGACGCCAAATCTTACCAGTGCGCCTATTAAAAACGTCGACATTTTGTACATACAGCACTATCTAGATAACTCGCGCCAATCCAGATCCATAAACTGGAGCCGCGAGTTAAATGAAAGCACGAGTTAGCGAATTATGGTCGAAAGTAGTGCCGCTTGCAAACAGAGGGAAAACTACCTTGGCGCGTCGTCCACCTTTTTTGCATGCTAAACTTGTCAGTAGGATTGCTATACGGATAAGAAATGAAAATGAATTTTATTATACTGCTTTTTGTTAGAGATGATGGTCGATGGGAAATGCAAAATGAGCTGATTTCATTAAGTTGTGGGCTAGTTTATATTCGCATCCAGCGCTAAACGTTTTCACACCTTATTCTTATGTTATTCACGTGGCGACAGCATCTCTTCCTATGAAGTTAGTAGTGAAAGTGCGCTTTTATGGATAGCGGATGTCAGTATAGACCACGGTTTTTGTTCCTATTCTGTTAAGATAACTCTATTTACTATTTTGGGCTAACAAAGCGGGTCCATGAGTTATGGTGATTCGCGACGCGAGATATTGGGGTAGACCTGTATATATACAGTTGCATCGGATATCTATTTAGTGTACTGTGTTTTACCATTAGCAAGAACGCACTAATCAGAACGCCACTTGAGTGATGAACAATGCGTGGCCAATACACAATACCTGACAGGTTGATTATATGCGCTAAACACATCAGAACATTCACACCAAAACTTTGATGAAAGACATCTTTGTTTGCATAAAACAAAGAATGTTTACACAGCTGGCAGCCGCCGTGATGATGCGATGACACATTCCAGCGTCTGGTCTCAGGGGATCCGCCTTCACGTAACATGGCTTAAGGGCCATGTGTGATCTGTTACATGTCACGTGGAGTGACAGGGCAGCACGTGCTGCAGGGGTAGTGCGTTTATAGTAGGTACACAGGCTGCTGGCTCGGTTTACTTGGAGCGACTGATACGGATACTCCTTGAAGGTAAGAAAGACGCTTGCTTAAACCAAACAATTGAGTAAACCAATAATTAAAAGTATTGCTGACGATAATGTAATACCATGTAATGTGAGGTCGTGCCTCGCTCTGAGAGGGACTTGTGCACAAGTCTGTCGATAAATATGTGTCGATATAGTCATAACCGCTATTTTGATGGTGCTGTTGGAACAATATGTCATCGGCGAGTCCTCCACGGAAGTGCCTTCTCAGGAAGTATATTTATTGACTTCCCGTTCCCCTTGTAAGGTAAATACTGCTGCTAAGTACGAGGTAAATATGGCGGAATTGTACACTAAATCCCTTGTACACCGCACACTAATTCTAGTAGTTCATATCGACTTACCGAGTAGCACCGAATCGGAAGACACTCATCCCCACGTGGGCTGTCATTCTATTTTTTGCATAAGCTTCAGCTGACCAGCGGTGGTCAATGTGCGGACATTCAGCTTATCTGTCTAAGAACGAGACGACTGCATGTGTTGGACTTTCCTTGTTGCTTAAGAGAGAGCATATTTGTGCGTATGCGTACCTTCAAGTTAAGAGGATAATTTCAAAAATACAATCGTCTGTCATAGAATATACACGCCTTTGAGCCCTGAAAATATCACAGCCTAAACTATTTTCACGGCATGCCGGCTGGGTTACGGCAGTATAATAACAGATCAAGCCCTTAAATTTGTCTAAGGTTAGGGCAATCAATTCACAGCTTACATTCATAACCAAAAGTCCCGCTCAGGCATCAGTTAGCATTATGTATAACAGCGCTATCGTGTAAACTTGATTGAAAGAGTCGTTTTACTTTTAATCCCACGCTCATATCACGAGAGAGCAAATATACAACAAGCACTTAGCTACTATCATTTTACTTGAAAACATTGATTTTGCAATGCGTTTTTGTTTTGTTTAGGATACACGAAGCAACTATCTCCTTAAACTAACTGGCATCCAACTTGTTTTACGCAGCATAACGTAGTGGTGAGTAAGTAAACTAAAAGAGATATAAACCCAGCAGCATCCACTTTGTATAACAATTCAGCCATCTGAACAAGAGGATATTCTTTATACAAGCCACCCTAATGGACACATCAATGATGTTATTGACATGATGAATGTGCAGACACACTCGACGAAATAACGCTTGTCAGTCTAAAGAAAGAGAGTGATAGTTCGAGTGATATCATGTGTTGTTTATCACATAAGCAGGCCACCATGGATTATTTTTTAGATTTTACCCCAGTTCCGTTTCAAATAATCTTGTGTCAAAATAACTTTTCCAAACAAACTTTCCGCAGGTAATTCAGGCATTGTTCTGTACTAGACGTTAGCTGAGTCCATCGGCAATAAATGAGGTTACCGCCGCATGCCTTGGGGTTATATTTCCTCACATGTTACAAATACAAACATTCTGCACACACATTTTATTCTTGTAAACATTGTTGCATGTTATTTCAATCCATGAGCCATGATACTCGTTGCTAGTCATCAGTCAGCACTTCTACTCCATTACGATGAATGATTCGATGGCACTAACATCATTAAAGGTTGGGATGATGCTTTCTGAATAGGGAATGTAGCATAATATTGTAACAGGAGGTCAATTTAAATGCTCATAGAGTTGTTGATACTTGACATATGTAAGTGAGGGATAAAAGTTAGTGGAACAAATTGCATCATTGTAATTATTACACCTTAGATACCCCTTAAAATAGTACAGTTAATCACATGAAATACCGCCGACTCAAATGACGACTGCGCCACAATCACCCTATTCAATATAAATCCCAATGCATTTTACACAATCTAATCTAGCTGTTGATGGCAACTTTGTTCACCATCTCGCATCCCACCTTGTTACAATAAACGTAGTTCTAATAGAGCGTTTATTCTGTAGTTCGAAATCCAGTTTACATAGATAGTACATTGCAAGGTTTACCTGCCGTACAATAATATATATTCTCAGGCAACCTCTGCTGCTTCGATCCATAATTAAAGGACTGTTTTGATTTATGGTGCATTGCTGTTCACCCCAGAGGCAGAATGACGCGCTATGAAGCCCTAATTGGTAATCATATCTGGCGATAGTCGGGTTGATTTAGTTCTCTCCTGGTAGCGAAGGGTTACAATTCGATAGACGTAACGAACTTTATGATTACCACTATCCTCCAACTGGTAGGTACACAAAACAAAAGCACTATCTTTCCGGCGGAATCGCATTGTTTCATATGCATAATAAGCTTCATCCTGACATTCACAAATAACAATAAACCAACTAACCACTAACACCAAGTAGTTGCTCATTTCCCCAATATGAGCCCCAATAATGTAAACTGCACATCGCAGAGAATTGCGAATCATTTCACAATAGCTGTGAGTTCAAATGTCGTAAATTGATGCCATTTATTTCTGTCTGTGACATGCTAGACAAGTTATATCGATATCCTAGCCTTGATTTTATGCTATTGTTCCATCAAGTACAGGATGAGATTTTGTGCTTTCCTATCTCTGTCCGCATGAATAATTGAGCCTCCCCAAAATAATGGATGTAATTTTTGTCACGTCCGGTAAGTTCACTTAATAGCTACCTAAAGCTAATGATGTATGTATATATGGTATAATATGTAGCCTGGGCATCGATGAATGTCTGGTGGAGTTTCAAATTTTATGATTCTTTTAAATGTTCAATTCTGGTAGTATACATACCGATAGGTAACACCCAAGAAGTATCATATGGAAATGGGTTTGGAGCCTCCACTCGTACACCTCCTGCTGCAACGGATCACGTACATGTCACCGATGAGTTTTGCCCCCTACTGTTTGCTTGTGGCATATCGTCAAATAAGTAAGAATGGGATACCTTCGTTTGTGGAGTAAAATAGTTTTATTTCCATATTGCTGCTGTAAGTAGTAATGAATATTGTTATTTTAATGAAGATGGGTCGAATTCCACAAGATAAGCTAACATATGATTTGGCGACTAGCACTGTTTCGATCGATATTGCATCTTCTGCGCGCAAACTAATTTAGGCATCATTGATTAACTAAACACTTACACACACTGTACAGTTGACTAGTCCACTGCCAGAGAAACTTGTCTGCTTGAATTATGAAGCTTATCTATTGCTGGAGAAAAAAGAAAAACATTTCATCATGGAGTATTTATTCAATGGAAGGCGACCGGCCACGCATTCGGCAAGCATCATCGCGTTCATTACGCATGGCTGCCTCGCAGTTCCTATCAACCTGCTGCAGCATAGAACATGATGAACCATGTTCTGCAATGATGAAAAGTTTCGATTGAGATTTGCGTATGAGCATGAATCATTGAGGTATTGGTTTATTTGTAGTTTAAGCAGAGCCATTACCGTCACGGCAGCAGCTGCATGCGACATCTGATTAAAGAGCTATTTTGCGCGGGTCATATTTCCAGGTGTGCAATCTTTTGCTTCCTGCTCTCAACAGTATTATGGGAGCAAATGACACATTTACTGCCGAGGGCTACACTGAATAAATCAATGACTATTTTTTTATTGTGTCGATAAACTATAACGGTCAAATGAATTGCAGTATATTTATGTGTCACAGCGGAATTATACGCTTTACTAATCGCGTTGCTGAACTGAATACAATGTGGGAAAACACTAGTCCCCACTTTTACACTTGTTACCATACCGCTATAGTTCTGCTAGTTTTGGGCACTGTTAGCCTGTTAACCACAGCTGTGACTTACGCCTACAAAAAACTAATGCAAACGAGTCACTGCATTCATCATTGCTTAGCCGAATATAATAAACTTAGCCACCTCGTGATGATTGTCATGTGCTAAATGAGTTTGACCCCTGTAGAAGTTTCTTGCATCGACCTATTTGAATAACAGCAGGGACATTGTGAGTAAATATTGTTGAATCACTGCTTCGTACACTATACGCATTCTCAATTGGCGACGATCGGATTAATTAATAACATATGCTATCACATAGATTACTAAGAAAAAGAGAAAGATTTGAATATTTAATCAATAATCTATTATGTCATTGACCCCCCATCAAGCCACCGCCCCCCTCAAAACATGGATAGGACATGCGTTTTTCGATATATATTTGCGTTGGTCATTTATAACGAACGCTGTAATTGTAAGCAGACACGTAGTATAAAAATAACAATGCATCGCATAGTACAGCCGAAAATGAAGAATTACGGTAGTGCATTAGTGCATGTTGCGTGACACCAATATTGACTGGAACACAGTGCCGTGCAGTGGTACGAAGGCGATTCTTCACTCATAAGCTCACATAACAGCTTGCTAACCTATTATGTGATGCTTCCGAAACCAAACTTCTTTTCTTTATTACATCTGGTTTTACACGATGCACGAGTAAAAATTTCCGAGGTGTGATCTTTTCTCATATAGTATAGCCCCTAATTTGTTCACCCTACATCAACATGACGACGTAATATGTTCCTTTGTACGGCTGATTTATGTTCTTATTGTGAGGTATGGAACTTCCCAACTCATCATTAACGCGTTTTAGCGCCATATATTCAAGTCACATATGAAGCTCATTTTGCATGCTTTGATTCTCTTTATTTTAGGCCACTGATCTACAAGTGCTGCAGCGAGTCCAGCTGCAGAACGTTTGGTGCCCTGGATCCGCTGATTGATTGGGTCCCTATCAAAGGGGATTTTCTCAGGGAACAACCTCTGATGTAGAACAAAAGAGCAATGCAATATATCATTTACTGAAGCATCGCCATTAATTTACGATAAACACAACGGCCTTTAAGAAGGTCCCTAAATATATAGAAATAGCTTTATCGGTTATCTGCTTGAACAAGCATCATTCGGATGATCATTAAAGCTGTGTTGCAAATGTGCTCAGGTAGTTATTCGAATAATTTAAGTCATGATGATGCAATTTCTACCATTCTACAAACATGGGTAGTTGAAGAATAGTTCATACAGCCAATCAATGAGTAAGAATCGTGTATGTGCTAAAAAACCTAAATTAATGATATTGACCTGATTCATGTTGTCATACACGTATTGATAAATAAGTTATCACATAGCAAATGCTGTTACTGATATTAAAACCTAAGAAAATATTACTGGATAAATAGGAATGCTGGTACAGCTTCCACATTTATGCATTGACATAAGCCTGGTTTGTTATTACGAAATATGCGGATAAAGACTAGCACCCATGTTACGGTAGCTTCTTTGTCAGGGTTATATCTCGGTGTACAAAATGAGAACGTCTTTATATGAATATCATACCCTCAGATATCTATTATATTTTGTCTGTGCAATCTCTGAATCGGGTATGTTATCATCAGAATGAGCGCAACTATCACACGGCAGCATGAACGACAGCCCTAGCGTGATCAAGATTCAAATGTCGAACCTATGATTATGTCAACCTTGTTCGACATGTGATAAATACACCCGAACATTTACATCAAACTCTGACACTAGTTGTCTTTGTTTATATATCAGGAAGAATGTTTAATTCTGTGACTGTTGCTGACAAGTACGACTGAGCAGCATGGCCTCTTGCCGCAGTGGAATCACCTCCTAGTTGCATATCTTGGGGCCATGAGGAATGCATTACATGACAAGGCAACAAGCACTGCAATGAGAACTTGTTTATAGTAGCTATACATGTCACGGGCTCTTTTAACGTAACTTCTTTGGTGAGACTTCCCTTCGCGTAGATACACAAGCCTACGCTCCCATGGAATTCATTGAATTCAATATTTGATGTGCGTAAGAAACTGTCTATAAATGTCTACCGATATCAAGATTATGTTTTTCTTATGATTAACTGATGTTCTCTATTGTTTGGTTTATGTTGCAATAGTGATACTGAAAGCAACTACGGACACAGGGTTCGAGCAAAGGCGTATGAGAACAAAATCATTTTAACGCAATGCCGCTTAACTGGACATTATTTGCAGAACTAATGTTTATCTGCAGGTTCTGTGAACTTTAGACGCCAATGCCGATAGCTTTCTAATCCATAGGATATGTTACATTACATTCCTAGTGTCCAGGCACATAGGGTTTACAGCAGAGAAGTGACATTGATGAGCAGGCGAGCGCATCTCTATTTCAGACTGACACGTGCTGTACGGATGGAGTATCAACATGGCGACACAACCAGATGTATGTACTCGCCAGTCGTGAGCAATTCGATCGCATCATCCGAATGAGACTCGCAACAGACAGAGGTGGGTGTTTTGCGGATTCTCATGGGGTTTCCATGGTAGCCACATTGACGTTCATACACTCATCAACCATTTACATACTGACAACACCATTCTGTGCACTACATCACTAACTTGTGGGTAAACAACTGAGGTACTACCGAGAGGAGGACCTCGACAATTGAGGCTGCGCGGCGCTGATCCATCATTCAATAAAAGGCTGCTGTAACAATGGTGGATATTTGACGAGGAACATAAGCCCTCTCGCTGAGTCGCTGCTGCGATGTCGATCAACAATGTGCTATACATTATTCTTGATTTCTTGTAATCATCAAACATCCTCAAAATTGTTATGTGATAAAGACTTAACTGACATGCATCGATTGCTTCAAACAGGTTTGAGAAAAATGCGCATTCAGTTACTCGTTCAATTTGCTACGCGCTTGTAAATTGTAGAATCCTAAGTTCTAAGGCTATCACCAGGACGCCTTTTTCAATAAAATATCGACTTTTATGCCTTCTATCGACAACACAGTTGCTAAAAAAAATTCACGAAATATCGGAAGAATAGGTGCCGCATGTCATTATTTACACGTTTAGTAGTTCTGATGGTTTGCGCGTTACATTTATCATATCGATGTAGAAAACTCCTTCTTTCAAATGAATCGATCCCATTGTTATCACATTATGGGAGGACTTCATTCACTGAGTGATGCCTTTGTCACACATTCGGCTTGCAATTGACGGGGGAGATAATTATGTCTGTCATAATTTTCTTGTATTTCTGCTTAATTGCTAATCTTAAGCTGAGGGCATGTTTTTAAAATGTGGTCGTTAATCACAGCACATATATTAAACACCAAAAAGCCTTGTTTATATTGCTTATTCACTCCCTGCTAAAAAACGAGGGCTGGAAGTCGACACGGAGCGAGGTAACAGGTGGTGATTCATCTTCACCTGATGCTCCTTCCTTAACATTTAAATGCGTTGAATCCAGCCTCCATGACAGTATATCAGTGCAACATATTTACTGAGATACTCACTGCTGGACAATCAGGCATCGCTAGTTCGGGGCGATGCGATGTAAGATAACATCAAACTCATTACTGGTATGGCGTTGTGTGCTGAGGTCGGACGTGTAATATGGGTCTAGTCACTAGTGTTTAATTTGGCTGCTTTGATAGTTAACTGCTGTAAGTCATACTTGCCCTTCTAGGTCAAGAACCAAAGATAAACATCGACTGAGATTAGGGCAAACCTGAATCGCTTGATACTTCCGTTCTTATGTAACGTTGTTATGAGCGGACGTTGCCCTTTGGGAGCAACATGTGATTAGCGCGATCCTGCGTAACTATGATTGACACAAATTGCTTTAACATTCAACTCTCGCCACCACACGTACACATATCACGAGAGTACAAAAACCGGCGAATTAACTGGTCCTATGTCATCATTCTAACTAAAAACCATCTACATATTATTCTGCACTGCGTTTATTATAGTGAGTACAGAGACAAGGCGATCGATGGTAAAGCTTATACCTGCTGACAGCCCTCCGAAATGATCCCCTCACAGCTTAGGAGAACAGAAATTTGCCACAAAAGTCACCCCTCCACTCTTCATGTGGTTATTGTGCCGGTAGTAAATTGCATTAGCAATTAGAATCTTGCAAGTGACGAACGAGGATCCCGCGAAAATAAATGCAGAACACTCTCCACAAGATAAGCCTACAACCCACAGTTTTTCCATGCATTTGTGTCACGCTTCCAACCCGTGTAGCTAGCTGTGGCGATGCTGCTAGGGTTCGCAGGCTGTGGCGGTGATACACGGGAGAAAATCATTGTTCAGTTTTTTCTATGTCATGAACAAGTAAACTTTAATTATAGTTTCAAAGTTACGAAATTGAGTTCACAAAAGAACAATGAATCAAAGAAAAAGTACGTTTTCTCAAACCGACAGGTATGCTGCACTAGTCCAACTAGTTACGATCAAGAATCCATGGTAAAATCATCACTTATACCATCCTCTCTAAATACAAATTAAGCTCCGATTAAGTGATGCTGCTGTCGTGATTTTTGCACCTTTCTCTGTTTCCTCTTATAGATTACAATTAGTCCCACTTTGTTATTGGGAGACCAATCTCAGAATTTGTTTTATAGCCAGGGTATTGTAGCATTATTGTTTTGCACCACAAACATTATACTATTAATATTATTTTATGGTAAGATCTTTTGGTATTTTCATTGAAGCAATTTAGTGTTGGGACCATGTATCTATTCTTAAACAGACAATGCAAATCCCGTCCATGTATGTATTTCCCTGAAGGACAGCCCCGCTTTATAGAATTAGAAAAGGGCTAATAAAACATATTAGTTATGGTATAATTAATGCAAGTATTGATCGGACGGACCAGCATTGAACGCGATTGTTGCACGTCCTTCCTGGCCTATAGCTTGTGGTCCCTGTTTTATATTAAAGTGAGTTCGTAAAAAACTGATACAGATGGCACAGAGTAAGAAGCGGTCTTATGCGAGAATAAGTTATAGGTCTCATGACCATCGATTCTTATCCGTAAAGTACCACATTATTGCCGGGGGCAGGCGTTAGTCCCCGAGTTAATTTGTAGCGGCTAGTCTTAATGTCTCGCGGAGCTCAAGATGTCTGGTCGTCGGAAATCGTAGCAAACTGCTGCTACATTACATTACGCTTGTCTTACATAATGATATGATAACTGTCGTGCTGTGTTTCGCCTATTTAATGGCAGAATTGTCTTCCGTCGATATCAACTCAGAATACGGAATGACACCCGGTAAATTAATCACATTAGAAGGGTTCTTGTTCGACGACAGTTTCTATTTGCTGAAATATTGGGAGAGCTCATGAGCGTTTAACTGGAAAATAAAATGCCTGCTACAAATGAGCCCACTGAAGTCATGATCGGTTGAGGTATTTGACTAGAGGTGGAGATATTATATTAGTGATTGTTATCAAACAACTGTTATGTGTCGAGTATTGTTATCACCTAGATTGTAGTGCGTGTTAATGTCACTGAGTAGCTCTCAATGCATAGTATATGAAAATGTTATGACATGGTCTCGTGTCTAAGAAGTGCATTTCAAACTCGCTATCTAGAACACCGTTTGGGCGCAGTTGTTGACACTGGTAATATGCTGTTGCTCGTAGGTTTTCCCATCGATATCAATCTAGAATACAGAATGATAGTAACTGTCAGTGGAAACGTGCGGCTGATGAAAGGAATCTAGTTATCGCAGATGCATTCAGTTGAAAAGATGCTTCCTGTAGAACCATACCACTCTATTTCGTTAATAAGCTAATGTGCATCCCAATAAAAATTACGTCACAATTTTAGTGCGATTGTGGAAGTAGCTTTGAAAAAGTATACAGGGTAACTCCGATCACGAAAGGAATTCACATAGAGTAATGTTTCAATTTAATGCATTTTACAGACAGTCATAGGGAGCTCGATGTGATGAATACCCGATGCAAGTATGGTTAGGATATTGGATGCTTTCGGACAGTAATCAGATGGCAAAAACGATGCCTGCTCATTGAAGATTATCCAGAGCAAAAGGTCGATGAGTATACCCAATGCTGCACGATTTACGTACCAGCATTCGGAATGCAAAACTCTGACACTGCAGGTATCTTATAGCATTAACATTATTCTTGTTTACTTAGATTGTCTGCAAACATTGTGATAACATTGATAGCAAAGAATTATGTCAAACGAACTATAGGTATGTAGGCATCAATGATATCTTATGAATAGCTATTCAGCCAGGCCCTTGATAAGAACACAGCTACCATTAATGCATATGATCCTGGATGAACTTGACATGTGCAGCAGCTTGGTTTGTGTATAGCTCAAGCAGTTTGGATATTGTGATTTAGTAGATTCGCATTATTCTATAGGAATTATCTGCGGATGCAAATGTCATAGTTTGAAGCGAACATTATTATGGCGACGCAATGTTTCTTTCACGTCAATATCAACGAATACCAAACAAAGCAAGGGCATTTATATGACCAGGGCAAATCATATTTGCAGAATCGCTCTGTTCTTTATGCGCAATGAGCTACACCTCCCCAAAGGCTGTTCAAATTGTTAAAATGCATGCTGCAGCCGGCCAGAGATAGACCAGATGCGTGCTATTTAACCTTCCGTTGGGTAATGCAGATGCTCCAGCGCATATAGTGTCAGCATGAATAATTGAGCATTTCTCCCAGGCACCTCCACCACAGCAGTGATCGCGCCCCAATGTAGAACGCAATATCAATATTCAGTCATGATATTTTGATTAAAGAGGAAATTACAATTGTGATGATATGTAAAACGTATCAGCATACATCCTTTTTATCCGCAGAATTATAATATGGCATGTGCCGTGTGAGCAGACATCTGATACTGTGTAAAGGGCATCAATCAACGCGACCATCCGCGGAAACATTACTTGCCATTGGTCTTCTGCGTTGTCCCTTACTCCATCAATAATGCACCGTGCAGACCATCAGCAAATAATGCATCCCAAATTAGACCCCAAAGGACACCTGTCTTATGGCGCCCTTAAACGCAGCAGCTGATATGTCGCGGAATATGGCTGTTTTAGAAAGCATGATCTGGTGCTGTAAAGTGACTACAATGATGTTTTTCATCGAGAAAAGTGTTGCCACAAAATGTATAATAAATGTTGGGGTGCTATCAGCAGCTAGGTAGCTAAAACAATTACGACAGTTACCGCACACCTGTTTCACCTGCGTGATTGCTGTGCATTTTCGTACAACGTCATTAACATACTTGCTTAGAGAATATATCTGTCGGTAACATACAGCCATGCATAATCATTTGCAAAGTTTTGATTGTCACTCTACGTAGCCTAGTTTTCCGTTACATAGCTGGTCTCTTGGTCCTTGATGGTTAATGACTATTATAAGCATTGAATCATACGTAACAGTAAACCACGAACAAAGCGGAACCGGAACCTGTTTCTTCGCCGATGACTGATTCCTGATTTCATGTCCAGCAAGACTTCTGAGTATTGTCAATATATACTTGAAATAGTACGAAGTTGGAAGGTCGGACATTGAAAATAGCCGGCCGATGGATGGGGACCAGTCACGTTTGTCGATTGATTACAGATCAATATCAACTTTCGATGTGTACATTCGGTGAGAGTCATATAACGGACAATCTCTAATTAATCTGTATGTAATTAAAACGTGGATGGAGCCAGTTCAAGCCATTATTTGGATGACATTTTACGATATTTAATGTCTACGTATCAGCGTATGAATGTCACATCATTTATATCGATCCAAAACTGCTTCGCAAGACAAAGCATTAAAGAGTTACCAGATGCCTAACACGATAATAATGCATTAGGAAACAAAATGATGAAGAGTAGGGTGGCTCAAAAAAACTATTTTTTTGAAAACGCGCGCTCCCCTGGTTTTATTTTGTGCCTAATGATGCCCTTATAACACTGATTTTTTTTCAGATTTTTTAAATTAATTTTATACCCTCCCATCTATCGTTTTCTGGAAAAATGACGATTTTCAGCTATTTTTCATGTATTATGCAATTCTAAATGTATTACAATTAATATTTCATACTTTCATGATGTTTAACTGTCTAAAAATGATTGGTGTATTCTATTTGTATGCTAATATGATGTACTGTGTACAGTTTGGAAGGAAAAAAATTAATTAAAATAGCAAAAACTCAGACATTAGCTTTATTTATCATACTTTCTTGTTCATTACACAATACAAAAACTGAAGCATATGATCACTGAAATAGGACTTCCTGTCCATTTATGTGGCGACTTCAGCACAATAAAATGCATTTTAGCATGCATTAGGGTTTCAGTCTCAGTCTTAGATTATGGCATTTAAGTCAGCCTTGCGGAGGTGTGACAGCTGACAGCGGTGATCCGTTCCAAACAATATCACATCGTCCTGCGTCACGTGTAGCATTTGCGTACTCCTGCACGTCCTTGACGGCACACTCAGCGCAGTCATTGACCACCTTCAGGTGCCTCACTAGCTCCCTCAGCTCCCGATAGGCTGCATATTGGGGCCAAGTTGCTGGTTCTCGGAGCAGCCAGTCAGTATTGTTTCTGAATAACTTAAACAGCAGCCAAGATCGCTCACTGACGAACGCTGCCAGACTTGGGCGGGTCTCTCCCAGTAGGTCAATCACAGGCTGGAAGTTTGGTTTGCCTGGATGGAAGACAGGTGGTGCAGGGTGTGCTACCAGAGCCCTTGCTACCTCCTTCTTCTCATCTTCTGATACACCATCATCGAAGAGGCAAAGTACGACCTGCTCTGCGTCAGGTACCAAAGTTGCCGTTTGATGCTCTCGAGCCCTTCCCTGGCAGCCTGTTGTTCCACTGAGGCATATGCCTTAACTGCATAGTAGAAGCCAAGATCATTGCGGGGTGCAGGAGCTGTCAGACGAGATTTTAGGAAGTAAGCCCCATACAGAAGGGTGATGATCTGCGACATCTTCAGGACCACAGATTTCAACCGGGGTGTCAATGGCCACACATTGCTGAGAATCTGCATCTTCATCGGGTAGAGCGAACTGGCCATGAAACGTGCTGAATGGTTGGCACCTGGTCGTCGCATTCTGAATCCCCTGGGTACCTGCAAAGAAAAACAGTTCACATATACTAGTGGTGTTTGATATTTAATCCATGAACAGATTATCTAACTAGTAAGGCTTTAATTTAACTCACATCACCCCCAGGTAGAAGTAGATGAGCTCTGTCAGCTCACGGTAGTCCTCCCTCTCAAAGGTGTTGGCCACCAATTGGTCCCTGGCCCACTGCGTTGACTCCAGAGCGAGGGTGGTGACCAACGTTTACGGTCCAGTTGGAGAACCAGCAAAGTCAGCAGGCCACTAGCACTGTGCCAGCCCATTAGGATCCGGGAACACTTGACGTGGTACTGCAGCTGCAGCGGCTCTGGCTAGAGGGAGATATCACTCCTGGAAGCGCTTGAATATGGGCTCCACAGGACCTATAAGATATATACTTTTGGTCAAACACACTCCTACTGATTGGCACAATGTACATTAAAACTGGTTTACTAGTATACACAATATTGGTAGACCTGGTCTGCATAGTGTAACTGTAAGTGTTTATGCATACCCTTTGTGGCAGGTATGAAGCTTGACCACATATGCTTGATGTGTAGCTCTGCCATGTTGTGTCTACAAGCATTCCACAGAAACGCATGGCCAACAGCCTGCTCCAAGCGGATGCAACAGCCTTGCTGGATGCCGATGTTAGAGGCTGTGGTATCAAACACACCAGCAACAATGGACTCTCTGGGGATATCATAGACTTGGAGAATGTCTAAGCATGAGTTGCAGAGCTGTTCTCCTGTTCCTCTCCTAACAATAGGGGCCCCTAAAAATGTTGGGGGACAGTCACCTGGTCCACTTAAAACCACGGCATTGCAGTCATCATGCATACATAATGCATAGTCAATGATCTTGCCATCCCAGTGAACCACGGGGTACCTAGGCCTAACTTTCTTGGCTCGGATTTCTTTAGCCTGGGCTGACTTAAGATGGCGTTTGATGGTAGCTGAACTTGCGACAACTTCTTGCATGTCCCCACCAGCAGCTACAACTGTTGCCGATACCATCGCTAGGTGCTGTGTGGAAGACATATGGTATCTGGTAGCCACTTGTGTTGTCAATTTCAATAATGTCTTACGATCCCCCCCAGTGCAAGGTATTGTGTCTGCTTTGTTCTTCAGTTCCTGCTGGCTCTTTGCACTAGCCACATACACTGTATCACTGACATCTTCACAGTTCTCCTCGTGGTCCCTGACAGTGGGAAGAAATTTACTACATACTACTACTATATACATGCATCCCTAGTACTAAAACCACATGTACCACACACTAAACCTCCACCATGTATTTACTTACTGTAGATGAATAGTTTACACACTAAAACAGCTGGAAGTAAATAGTATATACAAAATATACAATTTATTAATGACTAGGCTATGCACTAGTTAATAGTAGTTATCCATATGATGTATCCAATTTGTATTTATGTTACCTTTCATTACTTGTGGATACACTGGCTGCTTGAGAAGTCTTGAGTTCTTCACACCGTCTCCTTGTGCCTTCCTTCTGTGCCCTTTGTTCTCTTCGGTGCTGAATCCCGAGAATCTTTTTGTCAACACCTAACATGGATGAACCCTTGATGTCTTGTAACTGGGACCTGTAGAATGCCAGATCTTCAATTGCATTTGCATTCCTTGATGCGCCTAACTTCTCGTCAATGTCAGCTGGGGCAATGTTGAATAGCTTGTCAATTGAATCTGAGTAGACTCCACACTTTGTATCATTTTCCTTCAGACGCTGTATTTTTTTCCATTCTTCCAGCATATCAAGGATTTGTTGCTTTATTTGATCCTGTCGCTTGGTTGGCAATGCTGCCCTGTTCCATACTGAAGTTACTTCGTTGGCAAGGTCACCAGCAATAGCACTGTTTGGGTAGTTCTGCGCGGTACCATCTCTCATGCCTCTCCATCTTTTCATGACATCTTTCTTAGATGGGAGTCTGCATGTTACGAACTGCGCAGTTGCAGGTCCGACCAGAGTATGAAGCAGTCCTGAAGTACTTCAGTTGCTTCTGGTAACATGCCTCTTTTCATTTTCTCCACTGGTACTACTTGTTGCACTACAGGTTTCTGCTGGGTTTTCAGTTGAATTATCACTGGAGATTGATCTTTTTGGAGAAGGTTGCGAGGTATCTCTCCTGGGGCGACCACGCTTACGACCGCTTTGTGTGGTTTCCGTCCACTTCTACCAGATTTTCTAACCATTTTACAGCTACAATCTGCTTGTTCCTGATAGTCAGCACTAGTTGCCGTATTTGCATTCACCACCGAACAATCATTATACTGCAGAATTCACTGTGTGACACACAGTAATTGTTCTGCTGCATTCATTCAGCACCACACAATTATTGTTTTGCTCCTTTCATCTACTGATACATAGCATATTTAAGGTATAGAGTATTGTCACAGAACATGTATAGTTGAAGGAGCATAATACAACAATATTATATCAAAGACCTTTACCACTAATGCCACTTTTGTGTGTAAAAATGCATGTTTTGCATTAAAATTCCCATTTTGGAGTTGTATTAAAGAACACAAATAGTGCAAAACACTTATATTACCATGATAAATATGTTTAGTCTGTTATACTTCACTTATCTTTAAAATTTGTGAGGAAAATCAATATAATATGAGCAAAAATATATATTTTGGACCAAAAATCGTCATTTTTCCAGAAAACGCTAGACGGGAGGGTATAAAATTAATTTTAAAAATCTGAAAAAAAGTCAGTGTGATAAGGAATCATTAGGCACAAAATAAAACCAGGGGAGCGCGCGTTTTCAAAATAAAGATTTTTTTGAGCCACCCTAATGAAGAGGCAACATGGTTTAACATGTACCCAACATTTGTTGCACATAAGACAATGGCTTCTTTACGACGACTAATTTGTTCATCAGGCATTCGTGCCTGTATCCCGTCAGATCATTGAGTCCAGGGTCACAGAATGCAGCGTGCAGGTTATTGTGGCCGCCTCAAGGTCGAATGATTGCTGGGTCAAATCGTATTCAAATCAACGCTTGCTGGTTATGTTATATGGCATTCGTATCAGTTCAGGATGTAATATACAAGGGAATGGACCAAATAATGCTATTGCATTATGATGGAATACGAGGTTTATTCATTCGTGTTGAATTCAATTCCTTATATTTGTCCTTGACTTTGACCCCGCATAATAATAATAATATTGCCGGTCTCTAGTATGTTGAAAAAAACCAAAAGATAACAAATACAATAGGTCTACCATACGCTACGATGGTTTTGGTCTCTTATAAAACCTTCACTGCAAGAAGAAGCATATAAAGGTGACTGTTTGAACCCACTCCAATGCTCAAGACTCGCCTTGGCGAGTGCAGCTGACTGTGTTCGCACCTTGAAGCGATATTAAGTGGCATCTGATAGGAGATCACAGCTGCTATACCATGGCGCGTTTTGAGATTTAGATGTATCTTTGTTTGTTAAAGTGCTATGAAAAATATTACATACCAAAATACGATAAACATCGATCACAGTGCAGCATTAATAACCAACATGCTTGAACACCTTGACTAGTCGGATCAAAGGAGCGAGTAACCGAGTGATGGCCTCGTTCTTAACCTAGATGCCTTTAATGTAGGAAGTATTTGGCCTTTTTTATGTCGCATGATGATTCATGGTAGCTCGCGGAATGATTCTCAAATATAACCCTATTTCCTTAGCACCAACTACATTGGGGAATAGGGTGAGAACACTTAATTATATCCAAAACCTCTACATCCGTTTCTGGATCCCTAGATACCCAGATGGCTCTTGGGCGGTTCTGTGTTCTTTCGAAATGTGGCTAGATATATGTTAGACAACACAAGGTGTTGCGCACTTGGAAGGTTTTTCATCATAATGGTTGCCTTACAATGCCATAGGTTGATCTTCATAAATACGCACCTATACAATATTTACGACTTTAATATAAACTAACGGATACAAACAATTTAACCATGAACGGTACCGAGAGTTTTTGATGCGAAGAATCATACCCGGAGTATTGCTAAAGATAAATGATTGAAATTTATAAAGTGTGACAGGTAGAAAGTGTAGCTGCAAAGGATCATTTCACCCACCGAATAATCCTTCATGCTTCATTTCATCAGCAATGACACAGGGCATATACTTTCCACGCAGAAATATACCTTCTGCACATCAGAGGTATTTATAACGTCATAAATTGCTGAACTTTCTAATTTTTTTCACATCTAATGCGTCTAACATTACTCAATACTAGCTATGGTATTACGCTATTTCAGCCGATGATTGCCCCGGGCCTCTCGTCTTTTTTTAATTCAGAAAAAGAACTATATAAACGTTTATGTCCAAAATGATATTTTATTACTTGTGCTGTATGAATGTAAAGGTCAAACCACACCTCGTGAGAAGGCCGGTCGTATTGGATAGAAGGGCGATAGATGGGGCAAGTCGTGCTTGTCTATGGAAGTCAGAGATCAACATTAGATGTGTTCATTGAGTAAGGATCATATCACGCACTACCTATATTTATTCTATGTACTTGCAAGGTGAGATAAAGCCTTTATTGAACTGATGTATTGTGTTGTTAATTGCCCATTTTTTGCTGCACATCATACCATAAATGTCTCATAAAAATATTTCAGTAACTGGTTGCATATTTTGGTATATAATGAAACATCGTGCAATATAATGACAAAGTAGATTCGACGGTAGTGAAGTATGATCATGAAGATTAACAATCTCCTGAAGATCATGCCGTATACACCTATCGTGACACAGTACACCTATAATTGCGTGTGGCTCGTACAGATATCTTTTGAAATATTTGTATGCTGCAACAGTGAAATATTACATGAAGGTGGACAAAAATCAATGCATCAGACATATATATGCATTAAATAATTGGCTAATTAGTACAACTGAATCCATACACATAAACGTGTACTTTATAGATGATTGGTGCAGATTGTGTTTGTAATTAAAACATTTACCAAAAAGACAAAGATAACATCGGTTATATCGTTTATTGCTTCACACTAGAAATATATGAACACACACCTACATACATACATGCATACATACATACATACATACATACATACATACATACATACATACATACATACATACATACATACATACATACATACATACATACATACACACATACATACACATACATACATACATACATGCATACATACATAATACATACATACATACATACATACATACACATACATACATACATACATACATACATACATACATACATACATACATACATACATACATACATACATACATACATACATACATACATACATACATACATACATACATACATACATACATACATACATACATACATACATACATACACATACATACATACATACATACATACATACATACATACATACATACATACATACATACATACATACATACATACATACATACATACATACATACATACATACATACATAATACTTACATACTTACTTACATGTATATTTGAATACATACATGAATGTGATTAGGTTATAGCAGGTCTTTGTGACAACAATAACGTTACCGTAACGCCGGTATATTCATTTTATTCGCCAGTTGACATATCACATCGGTTGGAATCTTAAAACAAATGTCACTGTCCAAACAGAACGATAAAATTGGCTGGTTTACAAGCGTGTTCTAACAGATTTGCGTAGAACATTCTGCATTTTTTTGCTAAAGTTTGTCAAAGACATATTGGCACACTTCACCTGCAAATGGCTCACACACAGTTGTATGGAATAACTAACTAACTGAGCTGTTGTTTAGAATCAGAGTTTGTTGATGAAGATATGGAATTAAGTATCATGTACACGGCAAACCGTACATTTCTTATCATAACTGTTAATAAAGATTTTGCTCATGTTTAGCAGTCGACGGTTGCTGTATACGCGATCTACCATTGCGAGGCCGCAACACACGTAACCACTTGATATCTGACCTGTGGTGGAAGTCATGGTCATATATATGTATATGAGTGAGGCATGATGCACGCATAGTTTGATACGGAAGGGTCATTATTTGGTCCTGCGGAATTCATTTTAGCATACATTTGCACATTACACCTACAGCTTCATCAACATGTGATCAAGCGCGGTGGTTTGATGTCCCGCTTGATGCCATTTACGAGGAAATTCGTGATAGTCACGGATAAAATTGGTGACCTGCTTCCGCTACATGTTTCCGTGCATTCGGTACACTACATTACTGACACGGTGGTAATGAGAGCTCTGTTACTCGAGTTAGGCAGATTGGGTTTAGTGTAGCGCAAGCCATAGGGTAATATGTACCATTTCACAATTGTTACCCATATTACCACATTATTTGCGGATATTTCGCTTACTGCCTCGAACCTGTATCCGGAACCCGTCTTTTCTGTTGTGCCAGATGCGTTGTTTAAATAGTTGTTGGGCATGAGTGTATGACGTCATTATTGCATTTTTTATGGCATATGAAGGTGAAATCAAGACATAACATGCCACCCCATCGCGCACGCTATCATTTCGTGCTTCCGAAACAAATGTTGCCATGTGCACATTTTTAGCCAACAAGTGGTAACATTTTCTTGATGTTCAGTTGCAGTAGTAATAATGTTTTTATATTGCGTCGGGTTATGTGACACCATTGATTAATGCTTATATAGACGCCATGAGAGTGATCATACATGGAAATTATGAATAAGGTAGATCTTTGAATCGGTCTATAATCGTATACCTATCTTATTATAGTAACTCTATCAATAATTACGTTATCCTACCATACCTTGTCCCATCCGTTGATTATACTGAACATTTGCCGCTTGCCCTCGCTATTCTTACCTGTCTCTCCATTGCCGTCATTGTCTCAACATCTTTTTGCTTGTCCGATTCACCCCTGAGACCGACGCCTTCATCCACAACTCGCTCTATCGCTGTATCCTAAATCCACCTGTAGTTACCAACAAAAACACCTCGTCACATTACTGTGATGCCGGACGGAGGATTTCTTATGCATCGAATGTCTAAATTGATCAGGTGGTCATTTATAGAATGAATGGGATCAGCTTTTATTTCTCTACATCCAACAATGTTGCCACACATATCATATATTGTTTCACTGATCTCTTTTCAGCATAATAAATCAACTTTTGTTTGATTAACCAAACATAGAACACAAGTCTTATATTGCTACAAAAAAGCGTGGTGATTGCAATAAAGTTATATTACCTTATTTAAACCCTATCAGTGGAATTACCGTGAGACAATATGTGCTTAATATCCGACAAGTACGATGAATTCATCATAACGCAATCATTGTACCACAGATTTTAAGATATGCTTAATATTGCGCGGCATTAGTGCATGAGCGCATGTCTTTTTAATTCTAGATATCTACTCTTATGGTACAAGCATATTGTGTCAGATTACTAAGGCGTCACACAACTGGTTCAAGCGCCTGTGTCACAAATGTTATCTGCTTCAGAATATCAAGGTCGTGCTTTAAAATGGACTTGTACCATAGAACAATGCTAACAGGCCAAATGGAAACGGGCAATACAAATATAATTCTTGTTATGTAACATATGAATAACAACCTGCGTACATTTTGCACGGGGTGTCAGGGAGTGCCGGTGCAGGTCAAACGGCTACCTTGGGGATAAATGCCAAACTGGCTATTACAGATTATTGAAGAATAACCTTTTTAAATCTTAACATACTACAACAGCAAGCTATGTCGTGATGGCGAACGAAACTAAATACATCTGACACACATATGCACCGAGTTACTGGCTCATTTGTACCATACAATCAGTATATATTAATCTGCACGTGGTGGTTGATTAGTGCTGATTGTGTTACCAAAGACAGTTTAACCGGTTGCTGGTTACCCGGGAATTTCATAAATGATTCCACGTAGCTTTTTCAGCATCATGTTACTAGATTCCATTTTTGATGGTGGTGGTCACTTGGCCAAAATTTACAATGTGGTTGAATTCTACGTTCCCACTATCACGATTCGCAGCACGATTAAAATCGTGGTCTCAATCGTGGACTAATCGTGGATATCCTATCAGATCTTATCAGATCTTGAGGTCAGTCGTGGCAATCGTGCTAATCGTAGAAACTTTTTGAACGGTTCAAATTTGTTCTACGATCAACACAGTCAATTGTCAATCGGGATCATCGTATCAGATCGTATTGCATCGTAACAAAGCGCGACGGGTCGCATCTAGTCGTGCTTGCAAATCGTGGTGATCGGGATCGATCTTAGACAAGACAAAAACCACGCTCTGTTGAGATCTTCCACGATATTCCACGATCTCCCACGATCTGTCACGATCTGTTACGCTCTATGGGGTTCCATTGCTCAAGACCTGACACGAATAACTCACGAGCAGATAGGAGTTGATACGAGAAGATGCGAGTATATGCGAGTAGTTACGTTTTTACACGAACACTTACGATCTATTACGAGTTCTAGTGCCCATATTTATATACAGGAGAAGATTTAATGCGTCTCATTCCGCGATCTACTCTTGAAGAGAGCACATCTGAGTAACCTGCAAGTGCAAGTAATGTTTTGAGCCTTTGCGACATGCCACCCAAGGTTACCAGAGGCAAGAAGGATAGGGAAAGGGCAAGGCTGCCCCACACCCGGAGCCAGAACCAGTCCAGCCAGAGGAGACAGATGAGAGCTACCCCTCCGAGAAAGCAAAGAGAAAGAAAACAGTTACTGCTTTCTGTGAACAGCAAAAGAAGGAAATCATTGAGTTCCTCATGCGAAATGAGGTCCTGTACAGCAAACGCCTTTCGGGGTTCAAGGATGTTACCCAGAAAGATAATCTCTGGAATGCACAGGCTGCCAAGATGAATAGTACTGTAGAGCAGCTAAAAATATAGTACTCAAGCATGAGGACCATGATGGGCCGGCTGAGGAAACGTGCCATGAAGAGTTGGGCAGGAGGAGATGCAATTACTGACATGAACAGCTCAGAGAAGTGGGTATGGGATAAGTTCTCTTTTTTGATCCCTCACATTGAGACGGTTGATGCCAGAAATGTGGCCTCCTTTGCAGCAGCAGCAGCAAGTGCCAGAGGTACTGAACTCACACCTTCCACCGAGCAAAACTCAGTAGTTGCCTCTACCACAAGCAGGGTTCCAGCACCAACACTCCCAGCAGCCGCATCACCAACCTCCCAGACAGTCCCCCAGCCAGAGTCGGTCGGCTCTAGACGGCGCAGTGAGGATAGGATGACCTCTGCAGAACTGGGTAAGTATTATCTCTCCTAATAACACTCTACAGAGAAAATAGGCCGCATCCATGCAATAATTACTAAAAAAGAAAAGGCTCCCTATTTGGTGTAGCGGGAGGGTAGAAAATATTATATTTAGTGAGACTGTATAATAATAATAATAATGAATTTAATCCCACTTAAAATAATCCCTCACTTTTTCTCTTTCAGAAGAACTTCTGCGTGTGGCAGCTCTTACTTTGGAAAGTATGTGGATGAGATCCTGTCCAAGTTGCCTTGGGCGATTAGGAGGGATACTGAGGCGAACATCATGCATAAGTTACACAGGGCTCAACGTACGCAGCCACCACCAAGCCAAGACCAGCATTCCCCCATCGAGTTCCAGCAGCAGTTCCAGCAGGCCATGTGGCAGCCTCAACCCTCACAGTGGCCACCTCGCCCTATATGACCTCCACCCAGTATATGGGGTAGTCAGGACCGCAGCTACGTCCAACGACAGTTCCTCACGCTCCCGATGACCTGCCCACAAACCAATAAGCCCCGCCTTCGTCAGCCTGCTGGGACCCAGTACACCAGATACCGACAGTTTCAACCTCTCCTCGCAGCTCAACACCCCTGATCCACTTGCTAAGGATGATGACACAGACCTGTACTAGGAACGGAAAGACCCCCTGGACGATCAGTAGAGAGTCCTTGTAGAATATGTTATGATAACAAAAAATAAAAGAAATAGAAAAATAAAAAATGATATAAAACGAAAGTTGTTAACTTACTTGTCTGCATGAATATTTATTTCATATTACATGTACACTGAATGGTTAAGATACTCATTTCAACACATCAATAAAAAAGAAATTTAAAAACTTTTCTACTCTGTCATACGATTTAACCACAATTTAGGAGAGTTTTAAATTGTCGTATGAATAGGTCTTTTTGTTTTATAATGTCAAATATCATCCTCTCCACCTTCCGCGTCATCCTGTTCTGCCATGCGACTGCACCTTGTGACTGCAGCTCTTCTGGCTCTTTGTGGTTGAGATTGTAGCTGGTCTGTCTGCTGCTCGTCTTCTTCCTCTCTGGTGATAATGTAAGTATACAGTAATACTGCAAATGCCACGCTGTCATCATCCGCAACTCCTGCCATCATTAATGGTTGAGGGTTGTAGTGTTTACTCTGTAAAAGTTCAAGAAACAATGAAGTTCGTGGTCAGTCGGGCACTATATATATCCGTCGGGGTCCAGTCGTAGCTCAAATCTTGATCACCCTCGATCATGATCGTGAAAGACATTGCGACCACGATCGTATCCTAACGTAACGGAGCGCATCGGTTCTTGATAAACGTATCGGAACGTATCTGCACGTACCAGATCATCCCAATTCGGGGAACCCGATCGTGGTGATCGTGTCAGTTCGAGACACAGTCATGGACCCAATCGAAACAATCCTATCGAACGTATGTGATCGTAACTGAACGGAAGATCAGACAGTGACAGATCGTGACGCCTGAAATTGACAAATCGTGAACAGATCGCATCTGAGCGCAACAAATTATATCAGAACGTATCAACTCGGATCACCTCGTATCCAAACCTGCGATTTCAGAGAAATTCCACGAATGGCCAATCGTGGCGTTCTTAACGGATCGCACGATAGTGGGAACCTAGCATAAATTGCAATATCTAGATCTGTGCCAATCACAGCAAATGTATGTGATGGCTGGATTACTCAATCTCTGGAATGATAATTGAAGACATGGCGAGCTGTCATCATATGACTTTTAACACCAACACAAGGCTCCACTACATGCCACAAGAGTCGTTTTTGTTCGGTACTAGACATTTATACACACATCCCTTTCTCATTAATACCTGTCGGTAGATCTTGATCTGTCCTTAATGTACTTGTGAAATGGAGTGACCTTATTACAAAACACTGAGTAAGGCATCCAAATTATGAATCAGAAGGATCTATGCATATGATTAGATATATCTTTAGCCATAATCATTCATGAAATCAAGCATATTCCTGCAACGTCGACAGGTCGATGTCGTACATGGTATCATATTGAGAATAACATCTTCCATAAGTATAATTATTTGCTGAAGTATTGAAGATTAAGCAGATTAAGTGTTTGCCATACCAGTTACTTGTCTCGGATATCCCATCGGCTGTTCACTTTCTTTAAATATTGTTCATATATTTCTGCTATTGATATGTCACACACCGTAGCGCGAATAGGAAGGGCTTTTACCATAGCAAATGCTTTTCAGCACTCGCAAACTTGAAAATAAAATGACGCTGCACAATTGTTTGATCAAAACGAAGATAATTGTAATATTTCAATATATTCTGCACGCTATGTGATGACCTGCGATATTAAGGATATTGGCTCAGAAATAAACCCATATTGAATTGCCTAACTCGGCCAATATTTGCTCATGACAAGTGCTGGGCGATGAACAAATAATCGTTATGTGCTGTCTGCGAGAAACCCAAGTGGAGGACATGATCGATTGCCGTAATAAGCCGTTTCTCGTACATCGGATTACCTGCCAACCGACAAAACCCACCAATCCATTCAGTAATCCAGTATTCATAATCCAATTCAGTATGCACATCTCTGTACATTGGTCTAGTATGGTTAGTAAGGTTCTGTTGATGCATCATGTTACCAGTCACTCTACAGCCAGAGCATGAGATAGGTGAGAACAATTTATTGGTATACTGACCTCTGTTTGTGGTGCTTGGTACAGGACTATCACCAAGGCGTTTATTCTAATGTGGCATGCAATGCAGATTCAATGTCAGCCTTTATCTGTTGCATTGACGTTTAATATTTAATGTCGTTTTACATTCCTTTAATCAAATAATCTAATTGATTAAGATGTAATTTTCTATTGTACAAAGTGGCATAATTTATGACGAGAGCACTTACACGACCCCAATTGAATAATAATATAATAATCTTTATTTTCGCACAGCATGTGTACAGGAACAATTATTATTTGATACAACAGCAACAAAACACACGAGAACGAATAAGCAAATAAATCAGTTAAGATAAGCACAAGTCCTTTAACAGAGCTTCAGCTTCTTGTCGGGTAAGCACTGATAATGAATCCCCATCTCTAATAGAAATAAGCCCCTTTATGAGCATGGCAATATGACCATATTCAGAATTACCTGGTGGCTTAATCTTATAGCTGAAGTCCTTAATGCATTCACTATGCTGTAATAGATAACAATTATTGATGTTCAGGGTATGCATTATTGTTCGAACATTATCGCTTACAATTGTTCTGCTATGGAAACAACATCTACTTACATAGGATACTAAAACATTGAGGCTGTTCTGGCACTTATGAAAGAAATTGACAAAGCGCAACATCAACTGATTTCTAAGGGGCAATTTTCCCGAAATGAACTGTAAATACTTTGAACATGTTCTGAACTCTAATTTCCATATAGTTCGAATACACCTCCTCCAAACACTACACAATTTGGCCAGCTGGTTGGGTCTTAAACTCCACATCGCCGACCCAAAAAAACTACTACAGTATACTTCAAATAGTGAGTTTCAAATAACAGAGTTGCAGTATCCAAAGCGAGACATAATCATATTCGTTTTCGCCATCAAATCCCTACATGCACGCTGAGTATTTATCAAATTCGCACAATAACCAATATTACTTCCCAAGTGAACAGCTTGTTTCTCTTGTACAATTAGTTCATCATTTAGTGTTAAATGTACTGGACTGTCGCAAGCATTGAGTGCAAGCAACCGGCTTTTTGCAGAATTGAACTTCACATAGTATTCCTTCGAAAATTCCTCGCATATTCTAAGCATTGTCTTAGCTGCTGAAACTGAAGGTGCAACGAGTGAAACATCATCAGCATAACTCAAAGCACCCATATAATGATGGCCCATATGACATCCAACATTAGCTTCACGAAGGCGCCTTAGTAATTCATCGATATATACACAAAATAATAATGGCGAAAGAACTGCGCCTTGTTTAACACCATTCGTGCAAATAAAAGGCTCAGAGCTAGAAGCAGTCCATCGGACTTTCAGGTTCTGACGTGTGTACATATTAATAAGTAATTTACATATTGTTGGACAGAGTCCTTTCTGCCTGAGAAGCGCAAACAATTTCACATAATTCACACGATCAAATGCTTTAGATGCGTCCAATAGAATAACAAAACAAGATGACCCCTGAGTTACAAAGTGATCAACAATCTCTTGCAAAACAAACGTGCATTGAGTGGTAGTGTGTGTCTGTTTGAAACCGAATTGCAGATTGCTTGTTTTCAGTGCTTCACTCTTGGATGTTAAAATAATATTGTCAAGTAATTTTCCCAAAATATTACTGATTGCTATGGACCTGTAATTATCACTATTATTCAACGATTTCTTTCTATTCTTTGGTATAGGTATCAGCGTGGAATGCAACATACCCGGTGGAGCATATGCATGCGAAAGCATCGCATTAAACAACAATGAGATATGAACAAACAATTCTTGACAGGCATTCTTAATGTGATCAGAGCTGATTTCAGAATTACCATCGGTTTTGTCTGGTTTCAAATTCCGCGTTGCGGATTCGACCTGCATAGCGGTTATGACATGATCAGAAGTGCATTTGCCCGTTTTGCAGCAAAATGCGGCATCGCTACATATGGATCTGTAAAGATCGTTCATTTCAAGCTCGTTATATGAAACGGAGTTATACAGCCTAGAATACTTGTCCTTAAATGTTTCGCATATATTAACCTCATCATGGGCATCGTCCACAAGAGTAGGGTTGGACACACGTGCGCTAAATTTCTTACGAACTTCCTTCCAAAAATTGGGGTTATTTTTGGACGCGTTTGCAGCCGCCATTCTGTCGGCTGCTAATCGGTCTTGTTTACGCATAACGTTCCGTTATTTCTTTTTGTAGTCTTTTTTAGCCTTAAGCATTATATCTTTAATTATCCCGGTAGAAGGGCAGCCATTCTCTCGCCACAAGCTGCACCAAAAAATTGATTTATTTTTCAGGGATCGGATTTCGTCGGTCCACCCAGCCCGGCGCTTCTTTGGTCGGTTAGACGGAATACTACAGAGAGACGATGCCACGCAAGCATGAATTATGTCATCGTGAAATTGATAAATTTTTTCACCATGCTCGCAACGACTCGGGTTCGCGCATGATAAAACTTCCGTTGGAACATCCACATTAGCCAACATTTTACGCAGAGTGTTCTTGTACAAATCAATGCCATTACCCTTTGCGCTCTTCCAATTCCTTCTAGTATACGATGGTAATTTGGCGATATCTACATGTGACATTCTAAAGCACAGTTTTAAGATAACCGGACTATGATCCGACATATTGTCACCATCATGAATGCATTCATAGCTTACAATTGATGACTCTAGATTCTTTGAAACCATTAAGTGATCAAGTGACGATCTGGCATGCGACATGTCACTTTCATAAGTAAAATCGACATTTGCAAGGGGTTTTATAAGGCATGGGATTAGACATTCCTGTTCACAGAAATTATTTAACGATATAGTATGCCTGGAACTATCCCGTGAAAAGTCTGTGTTAAAATCACCACCCATAATAACTAAATCAGCTTCCGTATGAGATATAATAACCGCATTTGCTTGATCTAGAAGCTCACTATATAAGTTACTAATTGATATGCTGTTATCCTTATCACATGGCATGTAAACATTAATAATCAACATTTTAACAGGTCCGTTAGCAGTGTGACAAATAACTTCGCATGCCTGGCACCTACGACTTTTTCCAAAATCAATTGGGGCAACAGAAATTTTGGTGGATGTCTTATGTAAAATTGCACAACCACCATAAGGTCTACCGACTAACAATTCCGATTCGTCCATACCAGATATACCAACGACGGACACATTACCAATATTACGTTCAAACAGTGCAAACTCAGATTCAAATAACCAGTGCTCCTGTAGTAAAAGAACATCGCATTCTCCCATTAAATGACGTATGTACATAACAGTATCGTTCTTATGTCCTCGACAATTATAAGTACCGATTGTAAAGTTTTGACTAAGCATAGAGGAAAAACTAGAATATATAATACAGAGGTACGACCAGACTAATAATGTACATACAATCAAGATTATTGACGAACACTCTTACGGTAATACTTCCGCACGCAGATGCCAGTGGGCCAGAATTCATCATCATCGATGATTTCATATCTGAACCTTTCTCCTCAACTCTAAAGCTCTCAAATGTCGCTTCACTATTGGAAACGTGCTCAATGTTTCTCTCCTCTATCTCCGATTCTGCAATAAACGATTTTACGTCCTCTGCACTTGTTCCTTTTTCAACTCGGAACACAAACACATCCCGGCTTGGCTCTGGTGCGCCTCTAATTGCTCGCGGGGTAGAAATAACTCCCTTCATTAGGTTTAGCTGTTGAGTGCTAAGTAAAAAAACTTTCGGATGCGGGAAGGCTAAATATACGTCGCATATGAATGTGGCAGTTTGTGACCAGGAAGTCAGACGCCCGCATACAAACTACGCACGTTTATTTAATGCCTACTTTGCCTCTCCCAATATCAAATATTCGTCGGTTAGACAGACATAAGAGGAGGAATTACGCTGTCATTTCCTTGCCTAGAGCAGCTGGATGTCAGAAAGAACCATTCATGGTGATCGACGGGACTCCAAGTCAATTGCAACCACACTTACCCGCACCTATAATCGTGTGGCACAAAAGCTGATTATATTGTTAAAACATGATCATATGACGATTGGTAACAAGCAGGAAGTTGAATGTCCTCCAAGCTGAAACTGTTTTGGGGACAGGACAGAGGTCCGACCAATGGATTTGCAAGATCATGCAGTGTTTAAAGATAACAAACATCGCATTGTTTTTCTAGTCAAACACAATCCGAATACACTAAAGTCATTCATGACTGAAACGGATAACGAATGTCTTTCGTGTCAGTTCTTTCTAAACCCACATAGACAAGTGAGAAGGCAAGGGTCATCTGGCAGCTCGATAATGGTACGATTTCAAAAGTCTGGATACACTGATTCAGTGGATACGCATCACTCCAGGGAAAATTATGTGCGCGTGAACATACAATCTGGCCAATCGTAATTGTTGTGACGCTTTAACAAAACCATCAGTGATCAAAGGCATCTTGTGGAGTTTCGTGACGAAAATGAACCAGTCGGAATGATGCGAGGCTAGGAAAAACATATTCCTAAATTGAACGATTAATATTGTTTTAACACTCACTTACTGTACAAAGGGGCACATCAAGTGACATAGGATGTGTGTTAAAGCATGCATGGCATGCTACTCTCACCACCATGTGAATGTAACCAAGCGCTAGTTTAGCACTCAATATAACGCAAAGCACACTAATGCATATGGTTAAGAAAATTATATCGGCAGAGGACAGTAAGCTACACACTAGGATTAAAAAAGTATTAATTTTTACCAGGCTCCTCCACTTAAATGCGACATGATGAGACCAAAACAAGCAGCCATTGTCGACCCAAGTCTTTGAGTTTAGAGAAAATTAGAATTTTGATGACGTATGTAACATATCAACATGCAATCTTTAGATCTCAAAATTACAATTATGCAAAATATGTGCTTTCAAATATGCCATCGTGCAGTGTATATGAAAAGGGAATTTGTAAGAATATATCTGCTTATTGGTCCATGACTGTAAGAATCATTAATGAAGGCTCTGTATGTAATGCTAGAAAAATACGGTATCTGCTTCCCAGCTGTTGCAATCTACCATTGCGGGGCAGCAACGTTCCACGGACATATAGATACATCTGACCAGTTGTGGGAGTAATGGCCATACACAATGTGTTGCTTATTGACAAGATAGTGCATGTGAGTGAGGCTTTATAATCGCATGTTGGTTTTCTTTGTCTTCGAACGGCTGCAATAACCCAAGGTTTTTATGTACCATTTAATTTTCACAATCGTCAATGATTACCATCCGATATAACCCGACGGATAATTCTCATACAGACTCACATGCGCTGCATTTGGACATGTATACAGTTAAAGCTAACAAGTGTTAACATTCATTTGATGTTAAACTGTAAGTGATAATGAATTTCATAAATTCAATCAACTAAATGAATTTACAGGTTCATATTTCAACTTGTCACCAATAATGTACTTTTCCTAATGTAGCAGGATAAAGGTTATCAGTTTGTTATTAACCAATAATAAAGCAGGAATTATATTACTGCTAAAAAGATTGGTCACTGCAATTTCATAGCTTTTATTGTATATTTGTAATTAATCAGCTGCTTTATTGCTTCATATGTTGTTGGTACGACGAGTTGTTCCCTACACAATTAGCGTCCTATAGCAGACAGTCCACGTGTACATATTTTAAGATATAACCAATTTTCGTCGACGTCTGTTGTAACTTATATTCGTTAGAAGATTAATTGAACAAATGCTGGGCAGTGTGTGGGTGTAACTACCCTATGAGATAGCGGTGACTCCTTCGAATAATTAAGCATAGCATTCTCCAGATAATAGCTAAGTTATACACGTGTCATGTACTGTAATCATTATACATTGCAAACACAAATTTACGGAAGGGTTGTTTAGTATGACTCGTAGACCAAAGTCCAGCCGAGTTATAGCCACCTGGAGGCTTCAAGCATTGCGAATCAAATATGAATTTGAGATATTTACTGGACGATTGGCTGTGTGGCCGATGGCTGCAATCTTCATACTGCATATGTACAAAGCGATCCCGATGCAAACTCATCGTTGTTTGCTCTATTACACTACAGAACTTCCGAACCAATATACCGCAAGCTTATTAAATTAGATATATCTTCAATTTAGGCGCAAACATATTGTGCTCTTTGCGGTCAGTAACTACTCCATCAAAGCGTTCCACTGCTCATTCATATGAAATTCTATAGCTGTTTTCTGACAGATAATACTGAACTTCGTATGTTACAAAATTAAATGTTGATCACTGAATATTTAAAAAGAAATTCATAGATGTTTAGAAATTGCTATCATCTCCAATTTTGAAGGGCCTGCATTAGTCATTAGTTCCAGATCAGTAATTACGTCAGTTTTCGTGTTCTTTGAGTATGGATTAAAAAAATACTGTGACTTTCATGGTGTACAGCTCAGGTGCATCCGAGTAGCTGGCTGTTTCAGCAGAAGTGAGTCGTGCTTTCATTTGCCTTATACAAGAGAATTATAAGAACAGACCAAATGGCAACGGGTCATGACAGTTTTGATACGATGCGAATTACTAGATAATGATATAATTATGTAAATAAAGGGATCAATGATTAGCGTAAAGGGTGTGATCTTCCGCATTTTAACTACAGTCTGTAGTTAATTTATTCTGCAGCTGTAGCTGTGCAAGACTACACACCAGTATTTTTATGCAGCACAGGTAACTTAATGCACTAGGTTCACATGATACTCGGTAACATGATGCCAAATTTTGTGGATTAAGCGTATGATATAGGATTAGAAATTAACTAAATAGAACTGTTCCGGAAGCACGTTTACAATGTACTCAATGATAACCCTAGTGGAGTATACGAGGAGAGATAGGGTCGTCAAGGAAACAACGGGTGACATAGTGAACGTGCATTTATCATGCAATGATGTAAAAACAAGGCGTTTCTGTCAAGCAGCTCACTCGATGAGCTATATTCAGGGTAAGAGTGTTTGATATTTATGAACTCCATAGCTTTTCAAAAGTGCAAGGCATAAGCAATGTAAAAGGTGGAATTAAATTTACGATCAGGGCCCATAACAGTTTACCTCTTTACACAATCACAATTTTGGTTCTGCAGTTTCCAGCTGGAAGTGGGAAAGTCATCGTGTGTTCAGTGTTCTCATGCAGGTATGATTCCATCATGAATGTCTTCGTTGATTGGGGTACAATTAATCAAGGTATCGAGACCATTAGAAATGCTTCAAAGCGGTGCTTTGCATGACGAGCAGAACAATACACTGTGATAACAATCAGGGACGTCACTGTCAGGGCAGATGTTGCGCAACTACCTGTGGTATATGTGTCAATGACGGCAATGTGTCAATGACTGCAATGTATCAACGACTGCAATATGTCAATGACGGTGATCAAGAAAATGCACCATACATTGTGGGAGCCAGCAGTGTATGTCCGATACGTACAACTGTCTGTACCTTTATCAAACATCGCAAATATATCAATATGATCAAACAATTACCCAAACCAAAGCAGCAATTTAATTAAATATGCATATTTCTATGCTTGCTTCCTATTTATTCCTAATAACTCTCTGGCTATATTCATTGCTCGGTATGCAATGTCTGCACTCGGCTTTGATTTTATTAAGCACGTGCATCATACCAGCCAATCAACCACGATAGAAAGTGATTTGCTTCGGTATGCGGAAATAGGAACTAGTTTTGGGTATTTTATCAGAGCAGATAATGTACACAATGCTTTTCATAGGAGTATAACAAGCCAAAGTCTCGAAAGCATCAAGAACATACTCCCAGAACAATTTTTTTGCAATTGTTGCGTTTTAAGCTTAATCGTCCTGGACTTGAATATCTATGACAAGATATATTGATGTGCATACGTTTTTGAAAAACCAAGGGGTAATCGATTGCTAAAGTCTGTCTGTCTTCGTCGATATGTTCCACAAAGAAACTCACCTATTAATGGGGTCTCAATTAATAAGCTGCCTCGGATCATGCCAGTGTCATAAAAAAGATCCATGCAGTCGAAATTCCCAGCATATGGATCAGCGGAATGAAAATAATGGAAATGCAGTTTTGCAACCAATGGAGAATTTTAAGCAACCGCCTGATGCAGCCAATCCGCATAGTGTATTCAGATTGCCATCATAACAATGTTGCATGTATCTGGCTGGAAGGACCTTTCATACAGAATACCATCACATCGTTGTGTGGGTTTCCTTACTATTTTTACTAATCACCAATTGTGTGAATGACCATATTGAATAATTGACAATAATGTATAACTAATATCGTCAAGTTATTTGATTGCCTGGATACAATATGACAGAAAATCTCACGTGTATGGTTACCGGCTTGATTTGTGCGCATTTCACCTTTTGCCTTGTAAATTGTTGTTATCAAATACCCAGCCCATTGTAAAGCAAATTTGACCAATGACACACCTTGCCATTGCCGCTTGTTTCTGCATATCTGTGTGAATACTACGGACCGAGAGAATACTAGTCTTTTCCACTCGTCCATACTGGTGTGACTAAAATGCATATAGCCTCATGTACCTGACCGAGCCATTGCCATGCATGTTTACATCTGTAATTGAACTCACACCCAAACCCGGCCAATGGTCTAAACACTTAAGGCAAGCATTGTAGTTGTGTATTGTTAACTAACCATAACAAAGTAAACATGTGCCTGAGTATGTGAAATACGCAATAATGAAGCTGTACTTAACTGGGTGGTCAGTAAGGTGAAACAATGACATAATTGTTAATGGCTTGTTGACGCTCTTTGTTTGAACATACAACTTCATTAAGGCGTTGTTGAGTGCCAAATTAATAACAAACCTACCCTTCATCATAACGTCCTTCTCAGTCATCAGTTGATGGAGTAACCCCCTACAGCTTATATTAATTATAAACCCCAGTTTCCCAGTTCCACGAGTGACCTACATGTCACCTGCCACTTCCCCCCTCTCCTCATACATACCCCATATTCCAGAGCCACAGGACCATCCTGCCCAGGCAACGCCAGAAGGCCCGAGCCCTCACTGACCTGGCTACTGCACGTCCCATGAGAATTGGGATGTCGTGCCTAAGTCTTTGAGGGAAGCTCTTTACATTTTAATATCAGTTCTCTCCTGGCCTCCGAGCTCAACACATCTCTCTCTTAAATTTAGGCTAAGAAACATCTGAAATTCGAAAGATGAAGAAAGGAATAAAGTTCAAGTTATTATAAACCCTACACCTGGAGTTCGAGTCTTCATTATTATAAGTGCGTATCGTGTGCATCTCAACACCACAGATCACGTTACGATACATGGTGGAGAATCCAATCGACCCGGATACCATACAAAAGTGAGGTTCAATTTTTTATACCTTATATATAATTTTTGGCCCTGTATTATATATATTTTCCTCCCTCAATATTTGGGGTAGATACCTGGTAGTAGATTACCATGCCGTTAACCCGTAGTACCGATCTATCTGATAAGGAGTGTCTGGAAGTAGCGCCAACTGAAAGTAAGTCTCAGTATGAGAAGGCGCTAGTTGAGAAAGACGAGATAAGAGCTGAGAAAGACGCGATGAGAGCTGAGAAAGACGCAATGAGACCTGAAAACGACAACCTCAAAGCTGTTCTTAACAGACTAGAGGCCGAGCTCAACTCATTTAAGTTAGAGCATGATAGGACTCGAGAACGAGAGTTCAGGGGGTCCCTAGAGACTCAGAAGCATCCCGCCGTCGGGAGATAGATACGGCAATGGCGCCCGAGGTTCAACCCACCCCGGAGACGCCACACTATCCCGCTACATCCCACTCTGGGGTTACCCCTCCAAATCCAACGGCCCGCGACTCTCAAGGTCCCGTCTACCAACCACCTACTCAGCAAACAGCTAGGCAACATTCACCATCCTCTCGGTACCGGCCAACTCAACCGCAGCAGATACCCGTACAAAGTCACCGTAACTACCGGGACGCCCCTCACTGCACCAGTTACCTACCTCCAACCCACTTTCCTCCCCGGTACCCCTTAACGACCCCTCCCCCACAAGTTCTCAGGCAATTCTGAGGTATGGGAGGATTGGTACCCTGACACCCAAACCTACATCACTCTAATGGGATGGCCCGATCACCACGTGATGAAGGTATTTGCTACATTCCTAGAGGGAAGGGCACTATCAGAATTTAAGAGAATTTTATATTCAGCTTCCCAGGAATCCAAATTACGGGAATGGCCGACAAAATGGCTGCCAGATTTGGGCAGGACTTGAACTCTCCCCTAGCCTTTAATAATCAGTTGCCTAATGAGTCAGTGACCCACTTTGCAGACCGGTCCCTCAAATTTGTCTTCCGAATAAATATGACGGATGATGCAAAACAAGCCAACTTGTTTGTCAGTCACCTTAAGCCCCATCTCAAGACCGAGTTTTATGGGTGAATGCCCCATACATTTGAAGAGGCAGAAAGGAGGGATCTGATCTCAGAATCTAAAGCAAATAATGTGAGTCCTATGCTCAGTCAGTAATGGCCATGCCTCAAGGCCAGTACGGGCCCTATGCCTAGCGAGCAACGCCCCTGACACCGGATACATTTGGGTACTACCCCCAGCCGGTTATGGCAATTCCAGGCGAGCAGACCCATGTGTCCTTTGCCCCACCTGACCGATCAAGAGGAAGCCAACGCTCCTACAATAACTACAGGTTCAATAGAGACTACGATAGACGCGGAAGGTCCTCTTCTAGGCACCGATCATATTTGGCAGGCAGGTCTGGTTCCCGTAGCAGGAACCCCCTTAAGGGCAGGTAGAGAGACAGGGTAGCACAACCGGGAGAGCTCAGAGGACAGGTTTAGCCGTCGCAGGTCCTTATCAGGTACACGTCCCAGTAGAGTAGATTCCAGGAATCGCCATAGTTCTAGGGACAGAGGACGCAGCAAATCACCCGCGTACACCAGGGGAAGGTCCACAGACAGAGTCACTAATCCTATTCGGAATCGTACCCCCACCTCAGGCCCCATACAATGTTTCCATTGCAACGGGGAGGGACACATTGCAAAATTCTGCCATTAAAACTAGTTCGGCACTGTCCTTCACAGAGAAAGGTCGCACAAGCATGGAACCACCTTAATTCAATTAGCACCGCCTTTTTCAGTGATCAGACAGTGCTAGTCAAAATTAGAAAATTTAAATGCGTCGCCCTTTTGGACACTGGTGCACGCATATCTTGCATTGACCAAAAGCATCTGTCTAAACTTCTTGACAACGTAAACCCCTGTTTGAATCCTTCAGGTATCAAGACCATTACAGTAGCTAATGGAAATTCTACCCAAATGTTCAAAATTCCAACCCAAATGTTCCCCAGAACATTCCAGGTAGTGGACGGACTTAATCCACCACTTATTCTAGGAGCTGATTTCTTAAAGAAGTATCACGCTAAAATCAATTTCAAGCGAAATTCATTGCGTATATCTGACCCAATCCCAATAGTAGCCTCGCATGACATTTGCGTACCACCTAAGTGTCAAATTCTGTGTGTCGGAGTACCAGAGTCCCACTCCGTTAGCCCATTTCCATCGGCGTAGCTCCAATAGGCACGGTAGGCCCGGGCCTACACATCGTTTCCAAAAATGAATCGCACCATATTGGATCTATTGTTTAAAAAAATCTCGGGGGAGGTCCCCTAACCCCCCATACCAAGTGGGCCTATACTTCGTAATAGGCCCGGCTACGCCCCTGATTTTCGACTGGTCTCTCCGGCAAAGTCTGCCCACACCCCTCTTTATGCATTCCACAGTCAAGCCGATTATACATTTCACATGCGTCACTGATAATCACATTCCCACCCATCTTTATAATTCTTCTCGTAAACCCCAATACATAACGAAGGGCGTTAAGATCGCAAGCTTCATACCCGGGTCTGCTAATGCGCAGCCCATTAATGACACGGCCGATTCAAAAGTTTACACACGGACAGCTGATGTTACATTAATAGGAGGTTAACATGCCTGCAAGACCAGACAAGTCATAAAAACACTCCGGCCATATCGGACTGGGCCCATTAGCTAACTTGCGATGAACTTCCATTTAATGATATGCGCTGCATGCAATAAACAAACTGACCCGTTCGTGACCACCACTTGCGATTAGCTTATTGACTGGCGCATCCCAGAACTTAGCGCATGCGCCCCGCATTTGTCTGGCCTGTCCTTTCTCTGCGCACTAAAATGCGCTGAGGCGCATCGGGAGTCAAGCGCGAAATTGAACAGCTTCTTTAACCCTTCCACAGGAACTGTAGATATTTAAAGAAGGGGTATCATAGTGACGACCTACGGAAGTGCCTTCTTTAAAATCTAAGTAACGCCTAATGCAATTGCTCAAGACAATAGCGTATTTAATAGGTACACCCACACCATCAGCCTCTGTGGCAAGGTCAGCTTAGGCTGCTTGCTCCATGAGGTTCACACACCACCAGCCCCTGCGGTCAGATTCTGCTTCAAAGAATCATCATTTTGTTTAAATTCAACCCCTTTCGTTAAGTTTAGTGCCTCGTATATTAAGGTGTGAATTCCAAACAACCGCTCAGATACCGTGTCGGCGTATGCCGCGCTGATTTCGATATTTAGCTAGTATTGTATGAATGTATTTAGATATAGGGTCTAGACTTAGATATATCTTGTTCCCCTCAATGGGCGATCCATACAATCCCCATATTATGGATATAGTGCGGGTCATTCAAATAACAACTTATTAAATTTCATTTTATGCGTTCATGGATAGTTATCATAGAAATGACAGTTAATATTGGTTTAAGAAATCTAATTCGTCTTTTAGAAAGTCTGTGTGATTTAGGTTTTATTAGCGTGAAGCTCGAATGGTGACCATAACCACGGATCACAGATCTGACGCGATCAGTAAGTATCATGGCCAACATTTCAGGTTGCAGGTAACCCGCAGGATCTTGTCCCAGACGTATAAGGATGAACGGCCTACTGATTGGTATAATGAGTTTAGAACCAATTCCGTCCCAGATCACAGCTAAGCCTAGGTTGAGCTTAAGCTGTCTGTAAAATGTTGTTAGCCAATTAGAGACACCCTCCCCGTACTGCAGGCGTGCGCCAGGAGGTAACGTGGGGACATAGCATCTGCCTTGTACAACATGCGCCACATCCCTTCTCTCTAGGGCCAGCAGTTAATCCTCAGGAACGCGTGAGGTCAGTGGCTCAAGTTGATGTCCCTGAGGGCCGACAGTTCACGCCACGAGGTTGTCGAAGGAATAGACAAATAACGGCATGCCCTGTCGATTTCCCGTCGAGTTCTGCTTCGGGTTATAAGCAGACTACGCATCAACAGTCATGTGTACTTGGTGTTGTGTAGTTATTATAGTAGTGTATTTATGCTCAGTGTGGTTGTCATGCCGTGCTCTGTTCGCAGTATTTAGGAGTTTGTACTTGTTCAGTAGCATCTTTAGTCTAGGGGACAGATCACTTTCAGTCAGAGGAGGCGCTGACGCGCGAGTCCTGTCTACGACATGATCAACCGGTCGAGTATCTTCAAGTATCACGTCGCTGCCTGGATCGAATGGACCCACCATTTCGGAAAGCCCACGCCAATAATAATTCTTATTGTGTAAATGATCGAATCACATATAGTTTTTTGACGTAAATTTTCCAGCTTAAAGCAAGCAGTGGGCATACGCAAGTGAAACGACCATGACTTGTTATCCATCATCCCTGCTTTGCTAGTTTAGATGCAAGTAAAACGACCATGACTTGCTCAGGCTATATTTATATTCCACTTGTATAACTTTTTCCTCCTTTAGAATAGTCAGGTTTACTGTTGCATGTCTAATCTTGCTTCTCTCCACTTTTCCACCTAAAATCCCACGCCAGGTAGGCCCCCAATGTTAATTAGTTTTAGCGTTGAGGTGCACAGAGAGGCCAACTCTCTGCTTGGCTCGGATTCACAAGGGCTAGGAGTGTCGCACGATTTTCCTGCTGGCGCTATCGATGCTTCGGTATCAATAGTGCCAGTTTCCGAGTACAGCTGGGGTATCTATGAGTAATTTAGATGAGATGTTGATGATGGTGAACGATAATAATGCTAGAAATATTCCAATAGCGTGTTCTTCTTACAACCTAGCCGTAGATATTAGACCTAACACATCAACGTAAACATGATTTGGGGATGATCGAACTATATCACATATCAAAAGACATATAATGCTACGAACAGAAAATATAGCGGTATAAGATCACCATTTAAGGTTAAAAGCGTACTTTAAACGTGCTGTTCCACGGGATGTGCAAAACGAGCATATTTGGCATCCATTATTATGCAAGATATATCAAACTGAACTATTGGCAAGTGGCCTGCAGTAGTGTATGCTTTACTGCATCCAGCTATATGACCCAACACTGCTCATGGTGATTTCATTCTTAATAAAAACTGCATCGACATGCGTGCAATTATATAACGCAGTAGAAGGAAATTTATTAAACCTTCTATTAACTACTGTGCAGTCGTGTGAATAGAGCTTATACTTGGTGACTTGCCGTAGTGACTCACCGTCTTGACTGACTCCCACAGCACAGCATACTGGCGATTAAACTATCCACTTAACAGATTGCAAAATGTAAACGCAATGTTAATTTCCACACATAATTTATATAAGCATAGTTCAGTATTCAAGCTGGAAGGCATAACATCGCTGTCCGGCAACATCATGCCTGCTCGAATTCAACGTTCAAACATTGATCCTTAAAACCCCTTTCACAAATTACAATAGATCAGGATTTTGGTGGCATGGTTAGCGTGAAAACTATACCCATAAAACGCTGAATTGATTTGCAACACCTGATAGAAGGGATCGTCAAAATTTTGCTGATTTGTGAGTGTTTCACCTGCAATCATAAATAATTGTAATCGATACCTGTCCTCATCTAACAATGTGAATATTTTAGGGTCAGTGACATCATTCATGTCTATTAAAAACTTAACATGCATTGATTGCAGTTTCTATGTTTCTACTGAAAACAGCTGCTACATTCTATAAATGACTACACGTTGGAGTTAGCGTCTCGTGTAAAACAAGACATTTTGAATGACATTTCTCGTCTTTAGATGCTTTTCTTCCCACAATGATGCGTTGCATGACTACATGACGGCCGTGTCAACAAACATTTAATCACTACTATGATTGATATAGATATCAATGTCGGTGGATATTCATCCTGCAGCATTGAACGAATTTGTCAATCGTAATGACCAGAGTTAATGTTGATAGGTCGGGTGATTGATGAGCCTAATTTAAGAGGGATTCCTTAAATGCAGATGCTATAAGTGGCACATAAATGAGGTATATATACTGGATGTAAATGTTTGGAAGCGACAAGGCTCTTTATGTTCTTGACTGATTAATTACAATGTAGTGACAAATGCGTGTGCATCGTGGGCGGAATGCGATATCTGTTCTGTGTTTTAATACTCATGGCAACCAATATGCGTGTCTGTATCTGCACCAGATGTCTGCAAAGACGACCATGAATATCATATCATGTCATGATATCAAACCGTGGTAAACCTAAAACATGAACATAATTATAGCACATCCCTTCTGACAACGGAAAAGGCGTTTTGATATAAGTGCTCCTTGCGATGTCTGATAATCATGACAGTCTCACGCTTTGCTTCAGCCATTCTATACCGTTTTAATCGACTTGCATTGCATCTGTTGTGATGTTATTGCGGCCCATGGTCGCACACTAAATATGTGTGTATAGTATAGCAGCTAGTACCATGGCAGCGTGCTCTGTGATTGACTAAACAATGCTTCGGTTGGGAGCTGGTGTACCAAACCCTCTGGCTTGCTCAACTGTCTACAGTACGAAAAACAAGCAACTGTATTAATTATACAGCTCGCCATGCATGGCTGTTTGGTATTGATCGCATAGAAATGATTACCAGGGTCAACTTTTAGTGCATGCAATATCGAAACACATTTGTCGAATATTCATACTACAATATCTCACCGCACGAATGCCAACCTCTACGATTATTGGGCATACCTATCATGCTATCGGCGTCTTATGGTCGATCGTTTTGCAGATGTCCGGCACATCTAACTGTAAAGGTGACAGGATTCAATGGTCGTGCGATTTCAAGCTTACCGATTTACTACATTATATATCAGAAGATTATTTTGCAAGCTATAAATTCATAGTTGTTCAGTATACACATATAGCATGCCAAATTATGCAGATCATCTGACATTTGATGCTGTATACATGTATATGTTGACGATAGGATAAAAATTATACTTCGCATGACGGACAATAATGCAGTGTGATGTGCAATAATGATATGAGTGATAAACGTGAGCGCTGACGTCATCAGCCATGAATAAGGTTTACTGGTAGGAAAATAGGATGGGTGTTTTGCCATAGTAATTTATGATTCATGGACGACCCTCAGCCTCGAAAATGCCTTTGACATGGATAATATTCGTGACAGTGTCACTACATAAATGCCAAACCACAGCAATAAAAATCTCAGGTAGGTTTTATGGAGATATCAAAGTTGAATGAGACAAAACGATGGGATAAATGTGCCAGTAGCTTTCCTGGCTTTTCCATGCAATCAATATGCCTCTACACAGCTCGAAAATGTATATTGTAAAATGATATGAAAGTTAATCGACAGGCAAACATAGACTATTCACAGATAGATCGGATGCAATTGATGCTATGATCATATCGACCAGGGTCTCTATGCACCAGTTAGCCACGAACGCCACGCGTTGTCCCAAGAATGACCAGTAAGCCCACCTTCCATAGCATACAACGCGAGAAAAAATATCCATTGTACATGCGCTTGTTGGTAGAAACCCTAACGTCAGTGGAGTAAAATTCGTACACAACAACTCCGATAAAAGCGGCAATGTGTTTATGATGCTTAGTAGCAGTCAACACAATTATTTAAAGTGGTCAAATGAATTCACGATGATAAGAATATACCGTACTCCAACCGTGGTGTGCATTCCAAACTCTACCAATGCGAAATTGAATTCCTTATATTACAACCAACATTCATGATACACAAAATTAAACATCTTGCAGTATATTGGAATACGTTATTATATGTCAATTGGATATTAGGTTTAACTTAGATAAGTCAATTCCAGATAATTCCGTTCGTGACGAATATTGATCCATGTTATGTCAAAGAAATGTGTTATTGGAGAAGACATGGGACTATGAGGCGGATTCACGAAAATGACTTGTTTGTTGTTTGCTTTATTTCAAATGTATCGATGTTGCGTGCTGTTGTTTGTTCGCAGTTGTTGACGCATTGGCCATACTTGTTCATCTTACGCGCATTTCAACTGAAACAATCCCAATCATTGTGACTTGCTAGCTTGATGATTGACATCCTTGGTCACTTAACAGCATTTTCTCGTGGATTCTCGTGTATAAGAATAGATTATTTGATAGCACATCAGCCCTTTTGTTAATGAGCTCTTTATAACAGACGTCCTTAGGGGTGCATTATTCTCTGATTGCAGTGTTGGTCTCTTTCTTGCATTATAGACATGCGATGGAGCGACGTTGATTACTAATGTACTTTAATCTTTCACCAGCTAGGCACTAGACCGATACATCTTCAGGCATGGAGCTCGTCTGTTCAGCTGTCCAGTTGTCATCTTGTAAACGTTAATATTAGCTGCATAATACAAATATGTGTGTGTCGCGTATAACATGCTTCTTGTAATGGAAAGTTGGTTCCAATGTAGAAAGAGTCATTTAAGTAGGGAATTAAATCATGAGTTATCGCTATAGGCTGGACATGACTAATTGGGGCTGAGTAACAATGTACGAGTGCAAGCCATTCTTTCCTGAAGTTAATCCTGTTAGCAGTTTTGCCTAGACATACGTGTGAATTATAATCAGGAGTGCGAAATGAGATGTTTTGTGTGAGTGTTGTAAGCTCTCGGCGACTATGCTACTCCCGGTTCTCTACCCCAGAAACATGACACGACGGAGATTGGAACCGGTATCAAGTATATGAACAGGATTGGTTTCGAGAGCCAAGGCTTTTATGAATCTTCATTATATGGGTTGATTCACGCAGAGTTTGCGAAACTGCGTGAGTGCAATAAAGTATTGATGTGTTGTACTGCGTTCTGCATTAATGGCTTTTGTTGCCTGCTTAAATGCGAAGATTAGATTGAATACCCATTCCGAATGTTGCTCACTATTTGGTAGGAAACGTTGCGTTCAAAGCAATACCAATAAGCCACTCAAACATTAATACTTGAAAACGCATCTTTTAGAAGTCGTTCGACATGTCTAAATCAAAGGCGGGCTGTAGTACGACACGGCATTAATGTTAGTCTAAATATTTGAATGCATTGCAGTGAAAAGAGATAATGTGAATTCTTGAAGATGTGCTGATATAAGTGGATTTCAGCACATTGTTTCTTCTCAACATAAACTCGCATTCACTATCCATCTTGCAGCCTTTGAAAAGGATATTCTCGTCTGAGTAGGCATCATTTTAATGGCAGTCCAAATGCGAGAAACCTCCTCACCCTACTTTTGCATGCATCAGGTATTCATCACAGCTATCACCCTCAGGGTGTCGATGAAAACATCGAATTGGAGTATGCCTTCGAGTGTTGGACTTTTGTTGCGCAATCTGGCACTTTATGTTTACCGATCCAGATCAACTTAAGTTACGTAAGTGCGCATTAGCTTCTTCCTGCAGAAGAGTTGTGCGGTAAACATTATACCAACATTCACAAGCCATGACCAGGGGGTGTTATTCAGTATTCTACGCTGATGTGGTAGGGAAAATACTTAGTAGATGCGCGTAGATCAGTGACATCTACGGAACTAAAACGCATGCAGTTAGGAAGTGTAATAAATAATGTAAGCAAGTGTAGTTCAAATGATCGCATGTATGGCATGCATTTTGTTGCTAAGCCTGCAACGTCAATCACACAATTGCCGTGCGCCTGGTTACAAGCATACAAAAGTTGTCACAAATCAACAATCGATATCATTATTGACGACATAGTATATGCAGCTCAGATTGTGGTTAGGAGACGCCCCCTACGCTACCACTGTGTGTCGTCAATACTACTTTATCATCCAACCGTTAGCAAATGAGATATCACACGGTTTTTGTGTGTTTGTGTAATTTTGATGATGACTAACTTACAGCGTACCTAATGTTTCTTCTTCTTCGAGCGTGAGTCGAGCGCTGGGGCGGATTATGATTGCCATCCTTTAATCCACAAACTCTCTAGAGTTTTGTTCGAATGATACATGCACTAACAAACTCTCACATATTTGTGCATGTCGGATTTTTTGTTTCTTCAAAAAAGAATTAAATGATGGAAATGTAGCTAGTCAAGACAGACATATCATGCCAGCATTAGGTAACTTCCTGTCGCAGTGTTTACTATGCTCTTCCCATGATACACATATCATTAAATGGTTTTTTATAAATCTGTTCTACGAGAAATGATACATACATAAATACAAACATACAAATTCATTTATACATACATACATACTCACATACATGAATATATATATATATATATATATATATATATATATATATATATATATATATATATATATATATATATATATATATATATATATATATATATATATATATATATATATATATATATTCAAAGGGCTGACTTGTTTACTTCATTTGAGATGTAGCCATAAAAGAGAAGCCTATATGACTGCTAAGTGTCTCGCTCACGTGTTATTAAAGGTGCGAATATTGCAGGTGCGATTACAGCAAATGAATGTCGGGGTCGTTAATAGATTAAATTTTAATGCAGACATTGCTGATATCGGTTAGCTCTCAGTCAAGACCATGACTTTTACTGTTGGCGTCGCCGTGTACATGTCAGCCGCTATATCAGCATGAGATGGTTCCCCTAGTGAATCTTGAGAACGATGTGAGTCATGTGGGACCCCGCATTTGTGCGTAACAGACCACAGACTCGTGAGAGCCATTCTATCGCTATGCAAACTAATGAGAGGTCTTGGTGTAAACCACACCGGTTGAAGCGGGACTGTCTATGAATGGGGATTGGCTGTAAACCAGCGCATGTCAGACACATTGGCTGCATCCCTGCGTGGATAGTGCCCGTTGGAGGGCAATTGGTAGTTACAGAACAATATTATCCCCAGGATTTACCAACTGTGATACGGCTCTATCACCACAATAGCTGCTCGGCATACACAGCTAGGCGATGACATAATGTTGCAGCTGGTAGAATGTTGTAGCTTTTTCCTGGATTGACAACATAGTAGTAATCTGATAATGCGATATTATAAACTTCATGCCGATCTCATGCCAAACAATGATTACCTAAACAGCCGCAGCAGATGATATGTACATTCGAACGCGCTATGATGGTCGCTGAAAATGAAGCGACTTTTTGTTCACTAGAGCATAGTTGGGCATAATTCATTGTGACTTGTGTCTGATGTTAGGTTGCAACAAACAAACTGGGGTATTTTTGAGGGATCAGCGAGGCCATATGTTAAAGATTAGGCGTTCTTTGTAAACATACGTAACCGAACATGAAAGGGTATTCGGAGCATCCACAGAGCAACACGCCCTATTGGCTGTCGCCTTTTGTGCATTATCTTAGTACTGGGCCAATACTTATAGGTAGATAGCATGTAAAGCATTTTGCTAGCGTTTTCCATTCCCTGTACAGAGACGTATACCTGATTGTTTACAATGACATTGATTGGCCAGGGCTTTGTGAGCCAAATATCGCTGGTATATTGGTATGCTGCGATCTCATTAATTTGGTTAGTAGAGAAACTTGTAGTTTTGTGCTCCCGCTCGCGCTCAAGAGGGACATATAATACGTGTGAATGTAATCTTCCCATTTATGTTCTACATGCTAGAAACATATCGGTTTGTAAAACCGCATCTATCTTTAATCAGTTTTACGAAACGGGATTTGCTTTCATAAACTGTGATTTTATCTTGCCGGGTAATACAATTAGCTCTCACAAAAACGTGCAATATCTATCTTTGTGTGAGCCTATAGACTACACTGATTGAGCAGTGAACCACTTTATTCACCCGGGGTACTTAGCCCCGCATATTATTGGAATAGTTATATTTGCCTTACTACTCTCATGAGAGATTATTTGAAACAATCACTCATGATCACGAGGAACATAAAACCAGTAAAATAAGCAAAGTCACAATACATGAGGAGGGGATGTAATGTTTGTCGTATTAGCATTAAAATACATACAAATATACATTCAAGCAATTTTGACATACTTTAACGCAAATATCTCCATAAGCAATGTTTTGACTCTATTACATATTTAAACCAGCTAGATAATGATTGAGAAAAGTGAAAAATGGTTAATAGCGCATTTTCAAAATAGATAGGTCATAAATGAACGAATAAAAGTGAGAGAAATGATCCACGTACATACAATGCAGGGCTAACATAAATGTGATGTACCCTAACAGCCATATTACAAATGTCTAAAATCAGTACCCATACCTGTATAGGTTATCATAGCATTTCAGATTTATGAGAGCAAAGCCCAGTAATATTGGAATAATGGAATGTGGTTATCAAATCAGGAAAAGCATTTACTCTCATTAGGTCTCATAATAATACAGATTTGACATCTTTGTCGACTGTCTCTAATGAGAACTAATGTGTGGGATTCCGTCCATAAGCAGGAATAATACATTCAAACAAACATTAGCAAACTTTGTGAAATACATACATACAATACATACATACATACATACAAACATACATACATATTCGTTGCGAACATACACTAACATACATCATACATACATACATTCGTTACATTCCGTCAACAAACAACATACACTACAAACAAATAAATAATACATGACATACATACATGCATGGCTTTCACATACATACATGACAACATACTAAACACATGGTAAATACGTCAACATTCGCTGACTACGGCCATCATACATACGTGACACATACATTGCAGCGACATATGTACAGACGTATCATACATCCTGATACAAACAGGGAGCATACATCAAACAACAGACATACATACATACAAAGGGGCACATTACCATTTACGTGCATACATACAGATACGTACACATAACTACCACATGCATACATACCACACCAACAACATACATACAACATACATACATGACATGCCAAAGGCATACATTAATATTTATTGCTGATACAGCATATATATCATAGCATACATACATACCCTACATCATACATACATACATACATACAACATACATACATACATACATACATCCAACACATACATACATACATACATACCATACCTAATATCATACATACAAGCTTACAGCATACATACATAAATAACATACCAAGATTACATACATACATAATCACTACATACATCCGTGTATACATACATCAATACATACACACATACATACATACATACATACATACATAATGCATACATACATACATACATACATACATACATACATGCATACATCATACATACATACATACATACATACATACAACATACATACATACATACATACATACATACATACATACATACATACATACATACATACATACATACAACATACATACATACATACATACATACATACATACATACATACATACATACATACATACATACATACATACATACATACATACATACATACATACATACATACATACATACATACATACATACATACATACATACATACATATACATACATACATACACACATACATACATACATACATACATACATACAGACATACATACATGACATACATACATACATACATACATACATACAGACATACATACATACATACATACATACATACATACATACATACATACATACATACATACATACATACATACATACATACATACATACATACATACATACATACATACATACATACATACACAGACATACATACATACATACATACATACATACATACATACATACATACATACATACATACATACATACATACATACATACATACATACATACATACATACATACATACATACATACATACATACATACATACATACATACATACATACATACATACATACATACATACATACATACATACATACATACATACATACATACATACATACATACATACATACATACATACATACATACAGAACGGCGATGATAGTCTGATGATGCGAAATTAAACTGTTCTCGCCGATCTCTAATACTTCCATGGATGTAAAGCACTTGGAACTGTATACTGGAATATACATACAATGGTGGCCCAAACAGCAATAGAAGGTAAGAGCGTAATAGTCACTTAACTGTAAGCGACATCGGGATCTCTTGAAAACCATAAATTGCGTTTTGTGTCTGATCTTTGGTCGCACCACAACCATTGCGGGGTTCGACATGTTGTTAAAGATATGTTTCTAGCTAATATACTTAATTGAACAAGGCGACCTCATTTAGTGTATTATCGTAGTACAGCATTAGTGCTGATATATGTATGGAAAGGCGTAGAAAGGATGTGGCAAGAATTATCCGCGAAGTTCGATCAGCATTTGAAAACAAGAGGTTTACGCAACAAACCACTTTTATATAGTGGATGGAGGAGCACGCTGGGTTTTTTAAATTCCAACTTGTTTTGCGCACTTAAATTATCTAATGGACAAGCTGGCGGTCGATGACAGATTATGACAAGAACGTGTTGGAAATGATATCGTGTAATTGTTATACTAGGTATTTACATCATCAGACGTCTTCAAGGATAATGTGTGGTACTTTTCAAAAAACCTATCATTACAGCATTCGGGTTATTTCAGGGTAGTACTATTTGCTCTTCCAAAACTTTGATATCCAATTATGCATCTAATTTGTGAAAACCTATTCTCTAGACCGATTGAGCATTACACCTCGGGCAATTTAACCGTGCATATGATTCCATTTTTTTTTTTGCATTTGCTTTATTGATTTTATGAGGCACTATTTGAACCAAGCAATGTGCCCATTCGTAATAACAGAGAACATAAAACCAGGCGAAGTCAAAATACTAGAAACACGATATTGTGCCTAAGCGGAAAACGCGTAAATATCTCATCGAAGAGACCATGCCCTTTTGTGACTTGTTTTCGCTGGATAAAGATTGAGCAAAAATGATTGATAATTCATGTCCTAGTGAGATGAATAAATATTTCTTTACGAGAAACTAATCGTACAGTGATGCAGGGACTATTGATAGCGTGGCTGCATTCCGGTACAATATAGCCCGTTTTGTTATACTTTAGTTACGTCATGAGCCTTCATAGCCCTATTGAGCTTTCTAAGATCAGCACACAGTCATGTATAGGTTATATACATCATTTAAGATTTAATACTGCAAAGCCCAGTTCTTTTGTAATAATGGAGGTAATATCTAGATTAGAGGAAGCATTGACTCTCCTTAACGGCCCAAGAGTTGAGCCTGCTTCTTTGTCAGGTGACCTTACTGAACTTCAGGTGAAAGGTTACACCGATTAACCACTACCAGGCTCATCTATTATTCTTAATCACACATAATCAAGAGCTATATGCAAACATTGATTGAAACGAGATGGAAAATGGCCGATTGAAAAATAAATAACACCACCACACACCCCACCCCCCCCCCCCCCCCCCCAACCATCTCCACTAAAGGCGAAGAAATAAATCGGTCGTGCTGTATTTTTACCACATATTTGGGTAAATTCGCTTTTGTTATCGACTTGAAAGAACGCTTCACCTGTATCATCCATATGCTACTTAAATAGCTGGTTAATGCCTATCTAGGCCAACAGCCCTCCCAAGGCCATTGCTTAACAGTTAAAAAAACCTGTACAATGAGAATAGGCACGATCAAACAAACATACTAAGTTTATATATATGTCATCTCATATGCTTTGCATTGCAGTTTTCTGAGCGTGGCCTTCATCTTGCCGTATATACAAATATAGATATGCATGTGTTTGAGGAAGTTTAACTTCACCAAGGATTTCTTCTGTTATTGATTTCGCAATATCTACCTATGTCGTCCTGACCAATTGTGGTGTTCTATTAATCAATTCATCAAGCGCGCGCTGCATTTCGTCCACTGCGACATAAACACACCCGATCATTTTCGTATATTTACTTTCGTTACACCATAGCCAAACATACAGCACAATATAACATGGTGAGGCATACTGGAACAAGGTATTTGTCATGTTAGATATGACGCCACAAATGTCAATCACATGAGCAGCTACACAAACACTGCCTGGACAATGTCGCAAATATTGAAAAACAATCGATGATTGATGTTTGAATAATACTCACTTATCCAAGGCTTGACGAATGCAATGTAAAAGCTGTAATCTTGCTGATTGGCCTCAGCAACGTTTAAAGTCAATATCATACAAATAAATCTAACATAGCCTGGCAACGATCACGTCTCACAATTTTCCATGAATATCGGCGTAAAAGACGGTAAATTGGATGATTTGACGTTGGACCAGTTTGACGGTAATGAGGTTTATCTGTTTTCGAAACACAAAGTTTTACGCCCGATATCTGCATCCGGTGGTCACGAGTGCTTAAGTCACATTCACCTATAGATACAATGTCACGAGCTGTCAATGATAGCCGAGTGTGCGGTCAACACACCCATTGTTGATATGACTTCCTTGTTCATCTTGGTCGTTATCTAATGAGCTTAAAATAAGATGCATACCTTACAAGTGCGACAAAATACTTAGAAACTATGTTTTATGATTTGCTAATCATATATAATGTAAATTACATTTATATATAGATAGGCAGGGGCGAAAACGCTGTACAATTCGCCACACCAAACACGAACACGAACTTAGTATGAAATTGTTCAGATACTTCCTTCTTGTTGCATTATGCATTCTGCGTAATCATCTTTTACATTACGTTACCGACTACCAGTATATTTCGCTACTTGTGCGTATTTGGATTCCTTACTATATCTTTTGTTAATACTTGGTAAATGTTCACTATTTTCTAATTAACTTGATTGAAATGATATACTACTTTTTACGCAGTCAATAAGCTATTCTCTCCAAAATATGTGTTGAATATTGAAATGCACAACTTCTAGAATATGTAAGTGCCTACCAGGGATATATCTAATCTGGTTAATTACCTGTTCATTCTGGTATGAAATGCTTCCCTATGGTACAACCTCACTTTATCGCACTCATAAGCTTATGAGCATCCATGTAGCAAATGTTTTCATATTTTTGTGAAACAAAGGAAGCAGGTCTGGAATGGTTAACAGTGAGGGTCAGATCACGCAGCAGACGTTGAACGCTCACATGCACACTTAAATCCTATCGTCGGGGTAAGCGTGATGATGCCCACCTGGTACGGCAAAACTATGATGAGAATGGTTTGAGCATTAGGACTGCAATAAAACAAGATGACATCCCCAATGAGAATATACATGATGCAAAGAGCATAATGCTTGTTGCTGAGAGGATGACAATAATAAACCATTTACACCAAAAGATCCAGAATTTCTTCCATGTGCGCTATGCACAAAACAATTAGCCGGGGCGGTAACATTAGTTGCACATGTTTACGGTCGTTTTCATGGTAGGAGAGCGTATACATTGTGAAATTACAATATTAAGAGACGTTATCACAGACGCATGCGCGAAAGGCTTACTGCAGAACAGCATTGGAAAATCTATGCTGATACCTAACACACGATAATATCGAGGGAAAAAACAAAAATCATTAGTTGCCATAATTCATGCAACTACAATATAACCTGTTCAAGGTATGTCCAGTTGACATGCGTCTCAAGTGAACCTCCATAAGGTAAATCTTCTCAACATTCTGCATGATTTTAACGAGCGGCATTTCACAACTTTGACAATGTTTGCTGCGAATCAAAAGCATCCGCTTAGGACGGATCACTAAACTATTGTGTATGATAACGCACTGTATGTGATAACGCATTGTAATCATGATATAACTGTACGACAATTGCTGACAATTCGCGAGCCAAATAATACAGTCATAATGTGAATATCTCTGTATCCAGAGTGGGCATATGACAACACGTGTCCCGTTTGAAGAATAATCACTCAAGCTTCGATGCATGGCACACAATATAAATGTCTGACAGACATCACAAATTTACAATCGCATCATAGTGATGGTTGATTGAATGTCTGTCGTTGCAATGGGGCTCTTTAGTGTCTTTTAACATAGGTCAAAGCAAAACAATATCGGTGGTTTGTGATCTTATTACCTTTGGTAACTAGACAGCCAACGCCAAAGTACTTTAGCTGGACAAAGACCGTCCATCTCGCTAGGCACAACCTCAAATGCGCCTTAATGCTATTTTCCCATCGATGAAAACTAACTTTTGGCCAAATGAGTATTTGTCTGAGATGTGTAATATGAATAGAGCATCTTTACAATAATATGTGTTTGTCTTGCAGAATAATGCAATTTGCAAGTCGACAAAAGTGCAATCTCACAAGGCAATGGATTTTATTGGACTCCTTTATTCAATCTGACTGTACAATAAAACCGCTGTATTCCGCCATTGTACTTTGCAGCGCATGCAATTAGATATTTTACATTTACCATGCTACATTACTGTCAAACGATTTGAATCAAGCCTGGTAAATAATGATGATAGTGAACAGCGAGCCAGCACAAAAATCAATGTCACAACACTGAAGAATGAAAGCAATGCCTGGCGTGTTAGTCTAAGGACGCACGGTATAATCACAGAATGATTCACTGCATAGAGCTAATAGCATTTCCCGGTCGTGCACGAGCACAACGTACCTCGAGAAAATACATTGTAATAATTGATCAACAGAAATTGCATAATTGGATGGATATTACGTCCAAATAGTGTTTCGCAATATCTACGTCAAATCGTACCGGTATTATTAACAGCTGGTCGTAAATATGCTTAGTTTTAAGTTATCAGTCAAACAATAAGGACAGCTGGGGCATGTGATAACACGGTAGAGCTTCGAATTTAACAAAGGGCGTCTTGTAGCAATAATTCAGCGACGTGATGTCATGATATAGCTCAATCTAAGATTGTCACAGTACTAGGTCTGCGAAGCAAAATTAAAATACCACGATGAAGGTAATATCTACCAAAGATGACGCACTGACTCGTTAGCGTCACGGGAAAGTTCGTTAGCGACTGACGTTATTAGGAAAGTAATCACGAGGGATTCATCCATCCGTTGAAACAGTTGATGTCCGAACATTGTTTGAAACTAGATGTGATCATATGCAAGCAACTGCGACGAAAAGAAATGGCTGTCGGTTAGGTATTCACTGTTATAAACTTAACTTAAGTAATCGTTAAATCAACAAGGACATTTACCCACACACCCATATAGACACCCCGATTGCAGTTATATATATATATATATATATATATATATATATATATATATATATATATATATATATATATATATATATATATATATATATATATATATATATATATATATATATATATATATATATATATATATATATATATGTGGTGCCGTCGAATAGGAACTAAATAACAGTGTATCCTCAAAAGCATTCTCCATCTCCGCATCTACTGCGAACTAACTTCGAGTGCCCTTCCTTCTCTTAGCTTAATGTGGCAATTGTTCAAATGCAAATTTCCGCTGGTCAGAAGATAGCATGTGTTCAACGTGTTGATATTTTAAAAGAAACGCATTCCTGGGCAAATTACAAGTAATCAGGAGCATGCTTTGAAATATGGTCGGCCATGTTGGCATATTCATGCGACTCTAGCATGCGCGGTGCATGTTACTGGATGTTACCTAGTGGCTTTCCATAAAATGAGTACAGTCAGACATAATATCCATGTCTGATGCCGACAGTCCATCAAACACCATATGCAAGATAAGATATCCGCTTGTTGCTTGCCATTCTTCTGTCTATCAGTTGCAGGCAGCTTATACGACCATCGCACATCTGACGTTTCACGATGTACGTAGAATTAAACAGGAACCGCGTGCTTATATCATTCTTATGGGTTGACCTTTCGGTAAATCAATTGCAATTACGTGCTAAGCTCTCTAGTTTCGTCTATTTCTCTTTTGAGATTTTGGAGCCAATTAAAACCCCATTCATATTGATGTATCATGGAAGTATCATTCGTATTGATCAACGTTATTTAATTATGGAGTTGATGTGATCATCTAGGCAAACAGCACGTGGCTTACCGTCTGGCATCAAAGTTAATACAAAACAACAATGACTTGTGTAGCTTGTGAGGCCATAGGTCTCATAGCACTCACTGCACTGATAACCTAGGGCATGTTTTAGCCGCCAGAATATTCTCGAATAGCTAGTGATGACGTCGTGATGACCAAATATAACCAGAACAAATTTATATTTCGGCTGTATAGCCATGTCAGCGCCGGACTACCCTGGAATGTGTATGATATATAATGGTACCTCCGCCACAGGTTTAGACAAATGTATTTGCACATGGAAGTCGTTCATAATGGGACTGCATATTAGGTTCGCATTAGAAATGGCTGGAATGTTGCATATACTAACCACTACAGAATCACATTGATCGCCCAACTTCGGAAAATGACATCAGCTATTGAATACTTGTGCATAAAGAGTTTAAAACGGCAGTAAATCTCACGTTTAGAAGGGGGTTAAGTGCAAGTGCATTAGTGTTAATCCTGTTTTGTTCGACACATGCAGCCAGGTTGTAGAACATGCATACATGCGGATGGAAGCCGTAATCAGTAATATTGCAGCATATGCTGACAGTAATCTGCTGCTGCTAAATTTCAGTGCAAAATATTCCCCACATAACAACATGACGATATTTACAGCATGACACCAGACATAGCAGTACGCAAAGTATTCTTCATTACGTTCGAGCTGTCTGGATATTAAGTGCAATTATGCATATCGTAGCAATATCTGCCGGTCTTAACAAGCACAATCAAAACTTTCAATATCACACTGACGATAATGTGCGTTTTAATAATGGCCATTGAATCCAACATATCGCGTCACAGAGACACGAATGAAGATGATTTTCAATTAAACCAAACAAACTCAGGATTCACTTTAACTAGCTTCCTGGCGATGTATATTTCCGATAATGCTTGATGCATGTACCAGAATTCAGAAAGAAACCTAATTAGATATTGCCAAATGATTCGTTAATTGCAAATCCAATTATTTATTATCGATGACTGTCGCCTTGGATAGCAAGGGATATTATTTAATTGCTTACATGATATGATGACGGATATTGGGATGTCAATTTAAGAAATTGTTTGGTAAATCTGAAATGTTGGCTCATTCATTATGTTGCCCAGGGAACAGACACACCAATACGTCACGTCTGGTAATCATTCATTATTCCGGCGAATTATACCCAGGAGTCACGATAGACATATATTTACAGAATCTTCATGCATGTACCATGGGCATCCATGGTCTGCATGTAACTGAAGAGGCTTGTTCGAATTGTGCTCCACGTGGAATCCCATTGATATACATATAATGAGGATACTGTTATTCTTATCAAACTAACAGCTGGCTGTTAGGCAATTGCAATGTCGTTGTAAACAGTAGCCATTTGATAATATCTATGCACGCGTGAAGTTTACTGCAAGAGGTGGGGTTTTGCTCGTGTATTGCAACCGCAAAATTTCTATTCTTTATCTGCATGAATGATCTGGATGATGATGTTTACGTTATGTTAAGCAGAATGGCATCCGACTAGGGAAATGATCGGCAAATGCGTTAAGTCCTCAAAAACGAAAAGTTCTGTTTTAAGAATGAATATTTCAGGCTTGGTCAACATAACTTCCCAACTATGCAAACACCTTGACTTACGATGGAGTATATAAAGTTGATAACTTTTGACGCAAATATCTCTTTTATTTTATGTAGTCAATAACCCGCATGTTATCAACAATATAGTGCATTCCCAAACGGTGACCTCCCATTGATATTCTGTCATCTAAGTAAATGGGGAGATTAATTATAAGTAATTGCGTCCGATTACGTGCAACCATGATTACGTGAAATCCAGATGTCGAATGAGACCACAGTAGCAATTTTTTGAAAGTAATACTTTACAGGTTCTGGGGACCACCATATATCTCATAAGGAAATATTTGTAAGGATGGTTTTATGGTGCAATTCGGTGCACTAATTTGGTCAATGACCTCCTAAAATCACTGATGGACGGCTATATGTTAACATAGAACATGTGCTTGAATGATATTTGCAATAATTTCATGTTAGACCAATAGAATTTGAATATCAAGAATGTCAAACAGCATTCACAATATTTATCACCACAGCATTTCAGAATTTGATTATTTTGAGTTGAATGCATGTTTTAACAGGCAGGACGCAGTTATTTTAATGGTGCGAAGATGCCGAGATACACATCATTAGTGTTTGCTTACTTCTAATGCATGGTAAGCTGTATATAGTAATGAATTTACAATGAATCAATGAACCGGTTTAGAATAGTTGACACGTGATCTCAGTTAAGATGCAAGCTAGATGCAGCATACCCATTTAATAACATTTTTTATACGTGATCACGTTAATAACCACAGAGTGGCTGGGCCATTAAGTTCACAACATGTGAATTATCAAAAAAGGTAACGTGCCTTGCTTATCGACCGATTTGCAGAGCATGGTGCAGGTGGTGTAAACCTTATGCATGCTGATATTTTACATGGAAATTGTTTTTTAACATTCATGCTTAATTCAGTTGACAAAGAAATATTACGACACAAAATCTTTCACATTAGAGAATCAATCGAGCACACCTAACAATATGAAACGACTTGTCCGATATTTACTGTGGCAATCAGACGCGATCCTTTTGAGGCGGTTGCCTTCGTGAAGTGGTAGTTTGGAGAGGTACCACTGTAGACCCATTTATTGATTACCGGGCAGCCTAAAAGCCTCATACTTTCTATTGCCCCAATCGTCAAAGTGCGGTTCATTTTCATATTCTGTACTGGGTGTAATTCAGTAAGTACAACATTTTGTGTATATGCTATTCCTTGTAAGTAGGCGAATTTCCTACCGAGGTTTTCATGAATTTAAGGATATTGGAATCAAATTGATTACATACTACAGTAGAGTAATAAGCAATTGATTCGTAATGAACCCAGAACAATGCGATGATGTCTGAATGGTACAATTTTGAGAAAACAAGTAGCTATTGGGCCTCTTCGCGCCGTCACCTTTTAACACAGATTATGTTCTTGGTGTGTCATCGACATCTGCGATAAATGACACAGCGTTTTGACGGGACCAAAAATTTATGTGCCGAATATTTTTATTATTGTTTCATTTTGAACATGTATGTCAGAAGCCTTGATGCTGTACGTTAATCTGCCAAATGCAGGTTAGCATTCAGTTTAGGCACATGGTGAGCGCTATGCTAAGTGAATTTATCAACTTGATAAAGGAAATGAAATCCTTAACCCAGCAGTATATCAAAGTTGCGACCAGATTTTAACATTCACTCTGCAAATTATAATTATTTTACATATTTATTCATGATATTAAGCTACTGAGCCCTTGTATTACAGCGGCGCTGTATATGATTATCATCATTAATGTAACATCATAGCTGTTTTATGCGCACCCCGTCTAATATTAACCCTTTATTGCTTAGCTTACCTCAGTGACATATAAATGCTCTAGACTATCAACGTCCGGAGCTGTCAGTGAATAACTCAATAGATATGAGACCAGCCACTGATTCCCTCCTAAATCAACCGAGGGTGTTTTCTGTTGTATCGCGCTGTCAATGTGGAAGCACTGGCGACTACACAACAAGGTAGACTCACTGAAATGTCGCGGGTTATGTCAAGACAAATACAAGTGACTAACCTCACGTCAGCAATATGGTCGATGAAAAGCATTATCCTCCTGAATTCTGCCTAAGGCACTATGCCTGGGCATAACTGAGGCAGTTGGGTTAACTCAAATCCGGCGTTCACTTAGTAATTGAGCATTTCTTCCAGGTGTTTTGGTCAACACAACACATATTTCCATACCTAACACAGCGCCCATGGAACGTTTTCTTGGTATATTGATTTCTTCGCTGATGCCCTATTCTTGATTCCCATGCGCCTGTCGTCTTTTACGTTATTCAGCACACCAAATATATTTTCATTTATGACCCTTAACCCGAGTCGATTTATAATTTTAACAACACTGTGTGGGAAGGTCAGCCATAGAATAAAGGCGCGTGATGAAATGGGCACAAGTCACGATCGTTCATCGAAACCAGATCAACATCAGCATTTAATTGAGCTGTCTACCTTTTATAAATCTGCGGGTTTGTTGTTCGATATGGCTTCCGAAATCGCTCTGATATTTGGATAACCCAGGTTACTGTTTTTTTATGCTTAAACCCTACATAAAATCGTCGACAGAAGCATTCAGTGATTTCCTGAAGTGTTCGCTGTTTAAGTAATATGATGATTCGACGAGTTATATAATGACAAAAAATAAGATCAGTTAATTTTGTCATGACATTTGTATCTACAACATAATAAATATTCTTCTATTTACAAAAATATTCATGCTGTAGAAACGTATAAAGACAAGGTATGCAATTTTCAAGCAATCTTTTCTCAACCATTTCTCTCCATTCGGCTTCGTTGCAAAGGATGCACCATGTAGGCTGATTTATTGAAATGAGCAGTCCTCTAAACCATATACAATACAAATATGCTTTTAAAAGGTAGACTAGATGAAGGATCCGACCCGGATCCAGTCTCTTTAAATAAATTCAGAGATTGTCAATGTAAAGTGAGTGTCTTTAAGATAATAATCAATATTACTGATACCAGTTGAATAAGTGATGGGTCCCCTTGTTTGGCAAGAAAGAACAAACGCTACTGAAACCTGTTAGGTTGGCCCCGGCGGAGTGCACCCCAATCTCTTTGAATACCCTTACTTATTTGGTAATCGTTCAGCCAGGATGATATCATGGACAGTGTACTGACGATGTGTTATAAAGCGTGCAGTTCTTACATATTGCATGTAATCCGATCAAATAGTGGCCATACATTCGGCAATGCTCAACCAGTTTTTACCGTCATTTAATGTTCAATATTATTAAATGATTATAGGTCTAATATCTATATAATTATTATGATATGTTAAACCGTCATCAAGCATGATATAAATGGCAAAAACAATGGATAATAGCTATGAATATGAAACATATTTGTCATTACTCTTCAATACCTTATCGATTTTGGCCATCGGTGCCACGGCCATTATTTCGCCCATCCTATCCTATCCTATCCCTTGCTTGAACGAACTGTTAGTCACATGCCTGGTGGGACTTCCCTTGGTCCTTACCACCTAACGACTATCCTGGCTCCAGCCTCCCGCACAGTCTCTTGCTCTCTAAACCAAGCTCTCGTTGTCGACTGGCGCCTCACCCCATGCCCTTTACGGGATTGAACAGTTGATCTGCATCAATAAGCAGGTAGTCATGGAGAGGATGGATCGGGTCACTTGTCATTCGATGACCTCCATCCACATCACCATATATTGAACGCAGCTATCCTGTAAATACTTCAGTGAACATTATGATGATATTGCATGTATCGACGTAAACCTTCTTGTTGAGACGATAAAATGGCGTGGCGCATCAACACGTATTATCGAAACTTGAATGTCACAAGTCAGAATGTTCCAAACCAAATGTTTCAGACTAAATATGAATGATATCAGCTATTTGCTTTTGAATAGCGAGCTGCTACAGCAGAATAGGGTTATGCTTGACACAGTACAATGTCGTTCACTAAAAGACAACATGGCAACGGGCGGAGTACACTTGCGCATTTGCCAACAAAGCAATTTCGGACTTTAGCATTTGGCAATCCCTAATTTACATTTTTCTACTTTTGAAGATAAATATCACATAACTTAAGCAATTAAGATGCATTTGTAACAGCAATGCAATAATTATTTGTGCTAGTATTATTTAAAGGGCATTGTTTATGATATGCAAAAAGGATTTGTTCCCAGAATTGTTAGCTTCAAAAGCATTAGATATGGTACGTAATGTAGCAACATCGGGTAGCTACAGTAGGGAAATAGCTCATCATGCCTCAGTTTATCTGCAGTGACACAGGAAGTATGCCTCTCATGAATCGCCTATGATATATCGCGACATTATTAACCTGGAATATTGACGATAGTTTTACATTTGGCAAGCAACCTCGACCTCTGGGGCTGAATATGTTACAGCAAGCCAAATATATTTTCGTTCCAAATGATTTTTTATGGCTTATGTTGTGTTCATTTACACGTCAAACAGCACGGTATAGAAAGGTCGGCCATTGATCATAGGCGGTCGATAGGTGAGAGTCAGTCACGCCCGGCTATTGAATACGGATCAATATCAACATTCAATGCTTTCCCTGAGCTAAGGTCATATAACGGACGGCCTTCAGTTATTCGGCGTGTTTTAACGATGTTACGAGCTAATATGTGGATAAAAAATTGGGCTTTTTATGGCTTACGTAGTAGCATATAAATGCTGTACATCAAACCATCAATGTCTCGTCAAGTAAAACATTAATGTGATGGAATGTCTTGCACTTTTATTGCGAAGAAAACATATCATCTAACTTTTGCCTGACACTTGTTATTATTTTAATTTACAAATAAACTACAAAGCTAAGCTCCGCTTTTTCCTATCAATAAAAGTTACCTTAACAGGAAGGGCATCAAGTGCATTGACATGCGACTTTTCCTATTGAAGATCACTTAACGTACTTTATCCGAGTACAACGTCAGCATCGATATTATAAGAAGGAAATATGGCTAGCGGGCTAATGGCATCATAACAAGGCGTCGTTTTCCCCCAAATAGTCATGGTCTCGTCGGTACAGTCAAAGCGTAGTTCATGATAAGGATGACAACAAAGTAACTTACATAGACACCTCAATACACATTTTACATATTCTGTAGAATACTTCCGCTCTTAAGTAATGATAGCATACAATGTCAAGGACTCGAATACAGATGTGATGATGGTAGACAAACTAGGCCGCATTATGAATGTAAGTGTTGTCCAAAGAAGTCAAATGCTACAGTATTTCACTGACCAACCCCACAAGCCAAGATGGTGTTCCAATGTAGAGGAAAAAGCTTTTACATATACATTACCATATTCTACACCGTTTGAGACAATGGTATTCATAGGATCATACATTCATTAAGCGGGGCAACTGATTGTGCCTTGACTTCGTATGCCTTGAGCATGGCAGCTACCTTGCTTATAAAATGATAGGCGTTGATAATTTGCTCACTAGATATTGAGCTGCTGTTTTCTTGAGCACTACCTTAATTATAATGGTTTGTTCGGCGAAGTTAAGCTTCCATTTTTAGAATAAAAAAATCTTCAAAATAAAATATCTTGAGTGTACGACACGATGACAACTGCAACAAATATATATGATCACAACTGTGTACTGTGAGGTTTTGAAGCAGGCCTCAGCTCACTGTTAAGATGCGGTATGTGTTACATAAATTTTGATGACGATTCGCAGTCAAATAAAAAATATATTCCTTGGTCAGCGGACCTAATCCGGCATTGCTGACTGACGCGCTAAGAAAGCTGATTGTAAAAGCATTTGGAATTTCCTTTGAACCAATGTTCACATTCGCGGTATATGCTAGGCTTTTAATGCATTTCGTCGATCTACAATCACATTGAAGGATTATTGAACACTTCCCCTGTCTCAATCTGGCAACTGGATGACACTATGCTGTTATGAGTCAGTCATTTAACACTACAAATATCTATAAATAACCCGGAATTACCCTCCCTCTGGTATCAGACATCAACCTCTGCGGGCATATGTGAATGTGGCTGGGGGCGTGGTGATATACGTGTTATGTGTGATTTATGAACATGCAGCTCATGTACCTATACACGCCCTGTTATATTGTATTATTCTTCGTGTAGGACGGGGAGGGTAATGTGACTGTAGCCAGGCTGCCGCAGGATTCAACTCGTTATGCTAATGGCAAAGAAATCTAGGTTCATATGCACGTGTGTGACTGGCGTTATGACTACTCTATTCTGAAATCATTGGAATCAACCATGTAGCTTGTGTTGCTTGTTGAGGAAGGATAGAACTACGTACATAACAATATAAAAACGGTAAGAGTATGGTAAATACAATCATTCAATTCTCCGTATCAGGAGAAAATAATGTGCATGTAGAATGAAGGGGTGCGAAGGATCTCGGCCGCCAGTGATTTGGGCCATCAATGATCTAGGCCTCGCAAGACCATCCCACTTGGAGTGCGTGTTACAACGAATTTTGCGCTTAAATCAACCGATCTCAAATAAATATAACAAACTGAATTTCTCCTCGAGCAAAAATCAATTTCACACCAACTGCATCACTGCTAGATTTAGAACAATTTCCACCTCTTCATCTGCCCACTCTCATGCATTGATGCCATATGCCGACCTGACATAGCCACCGCCACAATTCACTTCGTCATATCCGTGCTATAACCAAATATGCTACCGATATACATTGACGTCAGTAGACTACTGGATGCAGGTTGATCACTGATTCTAATGTGTATAACCTCCGGAAATGCTGCCTGAATTGACTGCAAATGCTCGAAATTTGTTCTTCCATTTTCTGGTCGACCATAACCTGCCAGGATGGGGCGATTGCAATCTCTTTGTGGAAATGAACACCGGCAGTTGGCCGTTTTATGTGCACTTAATGTAACGTCTACCCTAGATGGTTGAAATTAGCTCAGAGACCTAGACATACTCTTGGCTATTACAGAAAATTACCAGCACCGATGCCCGCCATCGGATTCTCTTATAAAATTAACCACTCGTTTATATGCTTCATTGGGCCCTAGGTATACCGCAGCTCTCATAAGTCAGTTGCTTTAAATATACGCTGATTATTATGCCATTGGCTTAACCAGCCATCGACTTCATTGGCACTGAGGGCGAATTATGTGTTTCCCCCGATCTGTCCGTGTGGAAGCACTGCCAGCCACGCAACTGTTGCAAGCAACAATAATCTCAACCACCTCAGGCTATGACTATTATGTCTTGGGCGCGCAATTTAGTCACATACATACATACATACATACATACATACATACATACATACATACATACATACATACATACATACATACATACATACATACATACATACATACATACATACATACATACATACATACATACATACATACACATACATACATACATACATACATACATACATACATACATACATACACATACATACATACATACATACATACATACATACATACATACATACATACATGCATGCATACATACATACATACATACATACATACATACATACATACATACATACATACATACATACATACATACATACATACATACATACATACATACATACGCACGCACGCACACACACACACACACACATACACACACACACACACACATACACACACACACACATACATACATACATACATACATACATACATACATACATACATACATACATACATACATACATACATACATACATACATACATACATACATACATACATACATACATACATACATACATACATACATACATACATACATACATACATACATACATACATACATACATACATACATACATGTACAAGTGGTCTCCCGCCCGTTAGTCATACATCGATAGGAAATTTAAGAGAGTTGCTCAGTCATGCTCTTCGTTTTATTCATTCCCAAATTAGCGGAAAGGCTGGGGATTGGTTGTCATTGTTAGGCAACGGATAATTACAAGCCTATATAAAACTCCAGGATTTAGAACTGTGATACGGCTCCAGTCGTACTGAGCCACAATAACTGCCTAGCATACAACGCTGGCTGCTGATATGATTGGTGGTGGTAGCATATTCCTGGATGCAGACATATTGGCGCGTTAAACAGAACTGCGCTGATAGCTGAAGATGCGATATTAAACTGTTCGCGCTATCAAATAATTGGATTAATGTAAAATCACTTGGAACTGTTTGCTGGAATATACATACAATTGTGACCCAAATAGCAGTAGAAGGTTAGAGCGTAATAGTCTCGAAACAATTCATCGCGGTTAGCGTCGGATGTTTGGTCGCACCACAACCACTGTAGTACATCATCAGTTCTGGCATATAAGGAAAGGCATAGAAAGAATGTGGCAGGAAATATCCGCGAAGTTCGATCAGCGTTTGAAAAGCAGAGGTTTACTCAACAGACCACTTTTATATAGCGGATGGGTTTTAAAATTACAACTTGTTTTGCGCACTGAAATTATCTGATGGACAGTCTGGCGGTCGATGACAGATTATGACAAGACCGTGTCGGAAATGATATCGTGTAATTGTTATACTAGGTATTTACATCATCAGACGTCTTCAAGGATAATGTGTGGAACTTTTCAAAAAACCTATCATTACAGCATTCGGGTTATTTCATGATAGTACTATTTGCCCTTCCAAAATCTTGATATCCAATTATACATCTAATTTGTGAAAACCTATTTTCTATACCGATTGAGCAATACATGTCGGGGCATTTAACCGTGCAAATGATTCCATTTTTCTTGCATTTGCCCTATTACTTAAATGAGGCAATATTTAAACCAAGCAAAGTGCCCATTCATAATAACAGAGAACATAAAAACAAGTCAAAATACTAGACAACACGATATTATGCCCAAGAGCAATGGTGCGAAAACGCGTAAATATCTCATCGAAGAGACCATTTGCTCTTGTGACTTGTTTTTGCTGAATAAAGATTGAGCAAAAATGATAAATGATTCATGTCCCAGTGAGATGAATAAATAGTTCTTTACGAGAAATTAATTGTACAGTGATGCAGGGTCACTTGATTGCGTGACTTCATTCCGGTACAATATAGCCCGTTTTGTTACACTTAAGTTACGTCATGTGCCATCATAGCCCTATTGAGCTTTCTAAGATCAGCACACAGTCATGTATAGGTTACCACATCATTTAAGATTTCAGGCAGCAAAGCCCAATTCTGTTGTAATAATGGAGGTAATACCTAGATTAGAGGAAGCATTGACTCTCCTTAACGTCCCAAGAGTTGAGCCTGCTTCTTTGTCAAGTGACCTAACTGAACTTCAGGTGAAAGGTTACACCGATTAACCACTAACAGGCTCATCTATTATTCTTAATCACAAGATAAAATCACAGTTTATGAAAGAAAATCCCGTTTCGTAAAACTGATTAAAGATAGAGGCGGTTTTACAAGCCGATATGATTCTAGCATGTAGAACATAAATGGGAAGACTACATTCACACGTATTATATGTCCCTCTTGAGCGTGAGCGGCTGCACAAACTGAAATTGGCAAGTTTCTCTACTAACCAAATTAATGAGAGCATACCAATATAACAGCGATATATGGCTCACCAAGCCTGGCCAATCAATGTCATTGTAAACAATCAGGCGATACGAATAACGGCGATTTATTAAGTAGACTTTTCCTTTTGAGATGCAGATGAAAATATGCTGTCAAAATTTAATCTTAATGCACAGCGCCGTCTCTGTACAGGGAATGGAAAACGCTAGCAAAATGCTTTACATGCTAATGCGAGCTATCTATCGAGCGCTATCTATCTAGCGAGCGAGCGATCTATCTATCGAGCGAGCGAGCTAGCTATCTATCTAGCTATCTATCTAGCGAGCTATCTAGCGAGCTAGCTATCTATCTAGCTATCTATCTATCTATCTATCTATCTAGCTAGCGAGCTATCTATCTATCTATCTAGCGAGATCTAGCTATCTATCTATCTATCTATCTATCTATCTATCTAGCTATCTATCTATCTATCTATCTATCTATATCTATCTATCTAGCTATCTATCTATCTATCTATCTATCTATCTATCTATCTATCTATCTATCTATCTATCTATCTATCTATCTATCTATCTATCTATCTATCTATCTATCTATCTATCTATCTATCTATCTATCTATCTATCTATCTATCTATCTATCTATCTATCTATCTATCTATCTATCTATCTATCTATCTCTATCTATCTAAGTATCTATCTATCTATCATCTATCTATCTATCTATCTATCTATCTATCTATCTATCTATCTATCTATCTATCTATCTATCTATCTATCTATCTATCTATCTATCTATCTATCTAAGTATTGGCCAAGTAAGTATTGGCCAAGTACTAAGATAATGCACAATAGGCGACAGCCAACAGGGCGTGTTGCTCTGTGGATGCTCCGAATACCCTTTCATGTTCGGTTACGTATATTTACAAAGAACGCCTAATCTTTAACATATGGCCTCGCTGATCCCTCAAAAATACCCCAGTTTGTTTGTTGCAACCTAACATCAGACACAAGTCACAATGAATTATGCCCAACTATGTTCTAGTGAACACAAAGTCGCTTCATTTTCAGCGACCATCATAGCGCGTTCGAATGTACATATCATCTGCTGCGGTTGTTTAGATAAGCATTGTTTGGCATGAGATCGGCAAGAATATTTTATTATCACATTATCCGATTACTACTATGTTGTCAATCCAGGAAAAAGCTACAAAATTCTACCAGCTGCAACATTATGTCATCGCCTAGCTGTGTATGCCGAGCAGCTATTGTGGTGATAGAACCGTATCACAGTTGGTAAATCCTGGGGATAATATTGTTTTGTAATTACCAATTGCCATCCAACGGGCACTATCCACGCCGGGATGCAGCCAATGTGTCTGACATGCGCTGGTGTACAGCCAATCCCCATTCATAGACAATCCCGCTTCTACCGGTTTCTTCTCATCTCAGTTGCTTGCACATGATCACATCTTGTTTCAAACAATGTTCGGACATCAACTGTTTAACGGATGGATGGATCCCTCGGTATTACTTTCCCAATAACGTCAGTCGCTAACGAACTTTCCCGTGACGCTAATGAGTCAGTGCGTCATCTTTTGTATATATTACCTTCATCGTGGTATTTCAATTTTGCTTCGCAGACCTAGTAATGTGACAATCTTAGATTGAGCAATATAATGACATCACGTCGCTGAATTATTGCTACAAGACGCCCTTTGTTAAATTCGAAGCTCTACCGTGGTATCACATGTCCCAGCTGTCCTTATTGTTTGACTGATAACTAAAAACTAAGCATATTTAGGCTAAGCTGTTAATAATACCGGTACGATTTGGCGTTGATATTGCGAAACGCTATTTGGACGTAATATCCATCCAATTATGCAATTTCTGTTGATCAATTATTACAATGTATTTTCTCGAGGTACGTTGTGCTCGTGCACGACCGGGAAATCCTATTAGCTCCATGCAGTGAATCATTCTGTGATTATACCGTGCGTCCTTAGACTAACACGCCAGGCATTGCTTTCATTCTTCAGTTTTGTGACATTGATTTTTGTGCTGGCTCGCTGTTCACTATCATCATTATTTACCAGTCTTGATTCAAATAGTTTGACATTAATGTAGCATGGTAAATGTAAAATTTCTAATTGCATGCGCTGCTAAGTACAATGGTGGAATACAGCGGCTTTATTGTACAGTCAGATTGAATAAAGGAGTCCAATAAAATCCATTGCTTTGTGAATTACGCATTTATCGACGAACAAATTGCATTATTCTGCAAGACAAACACATATTCTTGTAAAGATTCTCTATTCCTATTACACATCTCAGACAAATACGCATATTGCCAAAAGTCTAACTTGTGACACATCTATGGAAAATAGCATTAAGGCACATTTGAGGTCGTGCCTAGCGAGATTGGCGGGCATTGCGAACTTAGAAGTCTTTGTTCAGCTAAAGTACTTTGGCGTTAGCTGTCTAGGTATCCAAGATAATTGTTACACTCAGGAGCCACACTCTATCAACCATCATATTAATGATGTCATTGAATAATGTACCCATGAGCAGCTACACAAACACTGCCTGGAAAATGTCGCAAATATTGAGAAGCAATCGATGATTGAAGTCTTCACGAATGCAATGTAAAAGCTGTAATCTTGCTGATTGGCCTCGTTTAAAGGCAATATCATACAAATAAATCTAACGTAGTTTGCAACGATCACGTTTCGCAATTTTTCATGAATATCGGCGTAAAAGACGGTAAATTGGATGATTTGACGTTGGACCAGTGTGACGGTAATGAGACCTATCGGTTTTCGAAACACAAAGTTTTACGCCCGATAACTGCATCTGGTGGTCAAGAATGCTTCAGTCACATTGATCTATAGATACAATGTCATGAGCTGTCAATGATAGCCGAATGTGTGGTCAACACACCCATTGTTGATATGACTTCCTTGTTCATCTTGGTCGTTATCCAATGAGCTTAAAATAAGATGCATACCTTACAAGTGCGACAAAATACTTAGAAACTATGTTTTATGATTTGCTAATCATATATAATATAAATAACATTTATATATAGATAGGCAGGGGCGAAAACGTTGTACAATTCGCCACACCAAACACGAACACGAACTTAGTATGAAATTGTTCAGATACTTCCTTCTTGTTGCAATATACATTCTGCGTAATCATCTTTTACATTACGTATCCAACTACCATTATATTTCCTTTACTTGCGCGCATTTACATTCCTCACTTTATCTTTTGTTCTTACCCAGTAAATGTTCACTATTTCCCATTTACTTGATTGAAATGAGATACTACTTTTAACGCTGTCAATATGTTATTCTCATCAAAATATGTGTTCAATATCGAAATGCACACCTTCTAGAATATGTAAGTGCCTACTGGGGATAAATTAAATCTGGTTAATTGCCTGTGCATTCTGGCATGAAATGCTTCCCTATGGTACAACCTCACTTTATCGCACTAATAAGCTTATGTTCATCCATGTAGCAAATGTTTTCATATTTTTGTGAAACAAAGGAAGCAGGTCTGGAATGGTAAACAGTGAGGGTTAGATCACGTAACAGACGTTGAACGCTCACATGCACTCTTAAATCCTATGTTTTCATTGACAGCCTCGGGGTAAGCGTGATGATGCCCACCTGGTACGGCAAAACTATTATGAGAATGGTTTGAGCATTAGGACTGCAATAAAAAAGATGACAGCCCAATGAGAATATCCATGATGCGAAGAGCATAACGCGTGTTGCTGAGAGGATAACAATAATAAACCATTTACACCAAAAGATCCAGAATTCATTTACTTTCTTCCATGTGTACTATGCACAAAACAATTAGCAGGGGCGGTAACATTAGTTGCACATGTTTACGGCCTTTTTCATGGTAGGAGAGTGTATACATTGTGTGAAATACTCAATATTGAGAGACGTTACCACAGACGCATGCGCGAAAGGCTTACTGCAGAACAGCAGTCTATGCTGATACCTAACACACGATAATATCGAGGGTAAAAACAAAAATCATTAGTTGCCATAATTCATGCAACTAGAATATAACCTGTTCAATGTATGTCCAGTTGACATGCGTCTCAAATGAACCTCCATAAGGTAAATCTTCTCAACATCCTACATGATTTTAACGAGCGGCATTTCACAACTTTGCCAATGTTTGCTGTGAATCAAATGCATCCGCTAAGGAATAATTACTAAACCATTGTATATGATAAATTTACATCATCATCATAGTGATGGTTGATTGAATGTCTGCCGTTGCAATGGGGCTCTTTAGTGTCTTTTAACATAGGTCAAAGCAAAACAAGTATCGGTGGGTTGTGATATTATTACCTTGGGTAACTAGACATCCAACGCCAAAGTACTTTAGCTGGACAAAGGCCGTCCATCTCGCTAGGCACAACCTCAAATGCGCCTTAATGCTATTTTCCCATCGATGAAAACTAACATTTGGCAAAATGCGTATTTGTCTGAGATGTGTAATATGAACAGAGCATCTTTACAATAATATGTTTGTCTTGCAGAATAATGCAATTTGTTCGTCGATAAATGCGTAATCTCACAAGGCAATGGATTTTATTGGACTCCTTTATTCAATCTGACTGTACAATAAAACCGCTGTATTCCGCCATTGTATTTTGCAGCGCATGCAATTAGATATTTTACCTTTACCATGCTACATTACTGTCAAACGATTTGAATCAAGCCTGGTAAATAATGATGATAGTAAACAGCGAGCCGGCACAAAAATCAATGTCACAACACTGAAGAATGAAAGCAATGCCTGGCGTGTTAGTCTAAGGACGCACGGTATAATCACAGAATGATTCACTGCATGGAGCATGGACATACCTTGAACAGGTTATATTGTAGTTGCATGAATTATGGCAACTAATGATATTTGTTTTTACCCTCGATATTATCGTGTGTTAGGTATCAGCATAGACTGCTGTTCTGCAGTTTGCTGCTGAAATGAAATAACGAGGCTTGACCTACTCTATCGTTACATCCAGCGCACTGCTTTTATTTTGCTAAAGTAGACAAAGCAATTATATTTCGGCTGTATAGCCATGTCACCGCCGGACTACCCTGGAATGTGCATGATATATAATGGTACCTCCACCACAGGTTTAGACAGATGTATTTGTACAATGGAAGTCGTTCATAATGGGACTGCATATTAGGTTCGCATTAGAAATGGCTTGAATGTTGCATATACTAACCACTACAGAATCACATTGATCGCCTATCCTCGGAAAATGACATCAGCTCTTGAATACTTGTGCATAAAGAGATTAAAAAACGGCAGTAAATCTCACGTTTAGATTTTTTGTAGAAGGGGGTTATTTCTTATTCGGCCGACGCAGCCATGTGCAAGTGCATCAGTGTGAATCCTGCTTGGCTCGACACATGCAGCCAGGTTGTAGAACATGCATACATGCGGCGAAAACTGATGGAAGCCATCATCAGTAATATTACAGCATATGCTGATAGTAATCTGCTGCTGACGACATTTACAGCATGACACCAGACATAGCAGTACGCAAAGTATTCTCCATTACGGTCGAGCTGTCTGGATATTAAGTGCAATTATGCATATCGTAGCAATATCTGCCGGTCTTGACAAGCATAATCAAAACTTTCAATATCACACTGACGATAATGTGCGTTCTAATAATGGCCATTGAATCCAACATATCGCGTCACAGAGACACGAATAAAGATGATTTTCAATTTAACCTAACAAACTCATGATTCACTTTAACTGCCTTCCTGACGATGTATATTTCCGATAATGCTTGATGCATGTACCAGAATTCAGAAAGAAACCTAATTAGATATTGCCAAATGATTCGTTAATTGCAAACCCAATTATTTATAATCAATGACTGTCGCCTAGGATAGCAAGGGATATTCCTTGATTGCTACAGTGCTTACATGATATGATGACGGAAATTGGGATTTCAATTTATGTAATTGTTTGGTAAATCTGAAATGTTGGCTCATTCATTATGTTGCCCAGGGAACAGACACACCAATACGTCGCGTATGGCAATCATTCAGTATTTCGGCGAATTATACCCAGGAGTCACGATAGACAGATAATTACAGAATCTTCATGCATGTACCATCTAAATATCACTGAAGATGCTTGTTCGAATTGTGGAATTCCATTGATTTACATATAATGAGGATACTCCTGTTATTCTTATCAAACTAACAGATGGCTGTTAGGCAATTGCAATGTCGTTGTAAATAGTAGCCATTTGATAATATCTATGCGCGCAAGAGGTGGGGTTTTGCTAGTGTATTGCAACCGCAAAATTTCTATTCTTTATTTGCTTGAATGATCTTGATGATGATGTTTACGTTATGTTAAGCATATTGTCAGATGACACCAAACTTTACTCTCAGAAAGGCATCAGACTAGGGAAATGATCGGCAAATGCGTTAAGTCCGCGAAAACGAAACTATGCAAACACCTTGACTTAAGATGGTGTATATTAAGTGGATAATATTTGACGCAAATATCTCTTTTATTTTATGTAGTCAATAACTCGCATGTTATCAACAGTATAGTGCATTCTCAAACGGTGACCTCCCATTGATATTCTATCATCTAAGTAAATGGGGAGATTAATTATAAGTAATTGCGTCCGATTACGTGCAACACTGCTCATTACCGATCAGCAGCATACCTTTCGCGGAAATCCAGTTGTCGAACGAGACCACAGTAGCAACTATTTGAAAGTAATACTTTACAGGTTCTGGGGACCACCATATATCTCATAAGGAAATATTTATAAGGTTTGTTTTATGATGCAATTCGGTTTGATCAAGCATGCACCTCCCTAAAACTCTGCACTAATTTGTTTAATGACCTCATTAAATCACTGATGGACGGCTATATGTTAACTTAGAACATGTGATTGAATGATATTTGCAATAATTTCATGTTAGACCAATGTAATTTAATTATCAATGATATCGAACAGAATTCACAATGTTTATCACCGCAGCATGTCATAATTTAGTTATTGTGAGTCGAATGTATGTTTTAACAGGCAGGACAAATGTGTCTCAGTAATTATTATGGTGCATAAATGCCGCGATTCCCTTAATTAGTGTTTTCGCACTTCTAAAGCATGGTAACCTGTATATAGTAATGAATATACTATGAATCAATGAACTGGTTTAGAATAGTTGACACATGATCTCAGTAGAGTCACAAGCTAGATGTAGCATACACATTTAATAATATTTTGTATACGGGATCAAGTTAATAACCACAGAATGGCCGGGTCATTAAGTGCCCCCCCCCCTCCCCTAATGGATCGGGTGAATCATTAACGCATCCAATCAATGACTCCATAGCAAAGGTGTCCACTGGATGTTAATTACGGTGTTTTACTGTCTGACGTTGATCAGTTCAGCTGCATTATTGATATGGAATGGGCAGAAAACGAACAAGGTTAATGTGGCTGTAGCGTGGTTGCGGCCTTATAACATGCGTCTGGCTGTTCACAACATGTGAATTATCATAATAGGTAACGTGCTTTGCTTATGGACCGAGTTGCACAACATAGTGCAGGTGGTGTAAACCTTGTCCATGTTGATGTTTTACATGGAAATTGTTTCATGCTTAATTCAATTGACATAGAAATATTACGACTCACAGACTTTTACATAAGAGGATCAATCGAGCACACACAGCGATATGAAACGAACTGGGTCGTGTTTAATCGGAAAGTTAAGGCTTGTTGACCTTAACTGCGTACATTGCCGCATAATGTTTTCATGAATGTAGTTCGAGTATCGCAACAACAAGCATGCAACATACCATTACAACAATATGCACTTTTGTGCTGCAGTTTTAATCACCTATGTACACATAAGTGGCATGAACGACGAAGACATTTTGAATGCCAGTTAACATTGAAATTCCAATTTAATTTAAGAAGGCAATGCAGTTACATTTGAGAAATATTAATATACGATATTGTACGATATTTACTTAGGAAATCACCCGCGATCCTTTTGAGTGGTAGTTTGGAGAGGTGCCACTGTAGACACATTTGTTGATTACTGGGCAACCTAAAAGCAAGCCGTCTACTTCATACTTTCTATTGCCCCAATCGTCATACTGCGGTTCATTTTCATATTTTGTACTGGGTATAGAGTTGGTGTAATTCATAATCCAAAATATGTTTTGTATGTTGTATTCTGTGTAAGTAGTCGAATTTCTTACCGAGGGTTTCATGCGATTGAGGATATTGGAATTAAATTGATTACACACTACAGTGGAGTCATAAGCAGTGGATTCGCAATGATCCCAGAACAATGCGACGAAGTCTGAATGGTACAACTGTGAGAACACAAGAAGCTATTTGATCTCTTCGCGCCGTCGCTTTTTAACGCAGATTATTCTCTTTGTTTGTCATCGACACCTGCGATAAATAACACAATGTTTTGGCTCGACCAAAAGGTTCATTTTGAACATGTAGGCCGGAAAATTTGATGCTGTACGTTAATCTGTCAAATGCAGGTTAGCATTCAGTTTAAGCACATGGTGAGCGGTTGAACAGTGGAATGAAACGTGGCTTACCCGCGAATCGATAAACTTAATACAGGAAATAGAATTCAACGCAGCAATATACTAAAGCTGCGACCAGTTTTTAACATTCACTCTGCAAATTATAATTATTCTTACATATTTATTCATGATATTAAGCTACTGAGCCCTTGTATTACAGCGGCGCTGTATATGATTATCATCATTAAAATAACATCAGAGCTGTTTTATGCGCACCCCGTCAAATATTAACCCTTTATTGCTCAATTTACCTCAGGGACATCTAAATGACTATTAACGTCCGGAGCTGCGAGTGAATAACTCAATAGCTATGATTCCCTCCCAACATCAATCGTGGCTTAAATCACTTCATTAGGCCCAATGCATGCCATAGCTGTCATGATTCAGTTTGTATAGGCATATGATTACCGTGGCATGAACGTTATGTTGAATCACTTGCGCATTTGCCAACAAAGCAATATCAACCTTAAGCATTAGTCAATCCCTAATTTACGTGTTGCGACTATTTGAGATAAATATCACATTACTTAAGCAATTAAGATGTATTTGTAACAACAATGCGATAATTATTTGTGCCAGTATGATTTAAAGAGCAACACTTACATGGTTGTCTCTTATAACGTTACTGTGGTCATCATCCATGGTAAATGATGCAAAAGGGATTTTTTCCCCTTCAATTGTTAACTTGAAAGGCATGAAATATGGTACATAATGTAGCTACAGTAGATAAATAGCTCAAGATGCCCTAGTTTGTTTGCAGTGACACAGGATGTATACCACTCATGAATCGTCTATGATATATCGCGACATTATTAACCTGGAATATTGATGATGATTTTACATTTGGCAAGCAGTCGACCTCTGGGGCTGAATATGTTATGTATATAACTGTCCATTGCGTTATTGTTGTTTCTGTAACCGCCCCCACCACCCATTAAGTTACACAGCTTAATCACTCTGCTATCAAAGACCCCGGGGAATGATCAGTGTTGATAATACATGAAATGACCATTTGTGAGGTTTTTCAATACCGTGATAAACACTTGAACAAATACGATAGCCTCGTGCCCTGCGTCCTTTCTGCTTACCAGACGTATCAAGATCATGTGTCAAACTGCTCAATTCGCCGTGGATGTCTACTAATAACACGTTTTACATTAACCATGTCTGGCATATCTAGAAAAGAAGCTGCTTCATTCGCATGTGATCGATTCTTGATTCCCATGCGCCTCCAGCAAGCCAAATAAAGTGTCGTTCTAAATGATTTTGTATGGCTTGTGTTATGTTTGTTTACACATCAAACAGCACGGTATAGAAAGGTCGGCCATTGATCATAGGCGATAGGGGAGAGTCTGTCACGCCCGGCTATTGAATACGGATCAATATCAACATTCAATGCTTTCCCTGAGCGAAGGTCATATAACGGACGGCCTTCAGTTATTCAGCGTGTTTTAACGATGTTACTATCTCTAATATTTGGAGAGAACATGCTGCTTGTGGCTTACGGAGCAGTATATGAATGACACTTGCTGTACATCAAACCATCAATGTCACGTCAAGCGACGCATTTATGTTATGGAATGTTTTACACTATTATTGTGAAGAAAACATATCATATTATTTTGCATGGCACTTGTTTCTCCGAGTTATTATTTTGATTAACAAATAAACTATAATGCCAAGGAAATCATGTCTGAATCATTTTATACCTGTACGATTACGATGAATTGCAGTATATAGGCTGATTCAAGTGTAGTTAAGTACATAATAAAAACCGGTTGTAATATTTGAGAAGTAACATCCTACCTGGATGTATTTCATTTTCAAACATTGCTTCAGGTGTGATCCCAAGAAGGGCGTGACATGAGACCAGTTCAAGCATAGCTAGATATAGGTTTGTATATAGGCAGATATAGCGGCACAACATAAGTTCAACTAATACACAGTGTTAGTATTACAATTGTAGTATATAATTGATGCACATCAACGAGTACGTGACACATGATTGGTGTAGATAGTGCTACCATAGCATACTGCATATCCGGTCAAGGGTATAAAACGCTTGAGAACAAGCCGATTATTGCACGTTATCATGCATGATTGAACAAAAGCGTCAATTAGCGCATGGCTCTGGTGATCAATGTGGCATGTGTACAAGTTTTGTTCTGGCATGGCTTATATGTTCGGGATGCAATTATTTAGTAGACCCATTGCTATGAGAGAGTTGTCAAGCAAAATAACCTGCGAATTATAATATAAAAATGGCCGAGCTTGATTGTGTGGCATTTTGACAAATCTATAATTCGATGCCTACATGGTATCACAATGCTGTGCACACTGCGCAGGTGTGTGTAGGACATAGGCAATCATTACAGTGGCATCACTTTAATGCATATCTATGATGATCTGCACTTTCAAATTTGGATGTACAAATTATTTTATTTAGCAAGATAATTGCTTCATAGAATGACTTTCGTGTCATGACCTCACATGAATATTATCACGCTTTCATTAAATCCCCATTGATAACCTCAGATCGATACTATTCTGTGTTCAGTGGCAGTCCATATTGACTTCCAAGTCATTCCGTCTGGTGGAATACGGTAAGGCTGTGTTACCTCCTGCATGAATAATTTGGCAGTACTTTCATGCGGCTTCACCGCATCAATGAAAGCACAATAATATGGAAGAGTTTGTTATATAACTAGATGCTTCCACATATTTAACAGCTACGTGGCAGCGCAAAATGTAATGACAAATATTAATGTAATTTCATTTGTCAAATGGGCAATTGATACGTATCTTGTTGTGCAATTTCGATCTCTGGCTCTTTACAACCCTAGAAAGAGACATATTGAAGAGTAATTATGCTATATGTATTTAAATGTATAGCCGCATTTTTTCAGCAGCATCGTGCCCATAACTGAGCCTCCTTAAATCCAGAGAAAGCATTCAGCTTGGTGCAGCATGTTCTCCGATAAGTTGATGTTCTACTGGGCCTTTGTCTAAGCATGAATCAATGAGGCATTGCAATAGCCACCCATGAGTTACTTACTGCAAAGGTAGAGCATATCATTTGCTCAGTGAGCCATCAAAGCAACATTGACTTGCTGAATCAGCTGTCGTATCATATTTCTAGGTCTGCAATATTATGTTTCAACTGTTTTGTTCATCGTGCGATGAGGTGTTTGTTATTGGCACAGCGACCTAACGCGGTAATATCCATATGTTCTTAGCTATGTATGATAACAGCTGCAGATAAAACACGGTTGAAATACTCAGCATATTACATGCTTTCCGTTTGTTGGGGAATTTATTGTGCAAATTACTTATTGTAGCACAGTAAGCCTTAATAATTGTACTACTCAAGTGCAGCTCAGCGCGAGTTTTGACTCATATTCCGATTGTTTCACTCCGTGCTCTTTGTCACTCACTGCATGGGGAATTTATTTTGTCAATAGGATTTGACCTCTCTTGCAATATTATAATGCTTGTAGTATCAACCTATCAATAGGTGTATTAGAACGAGCCAACGGTGAATAATGTAAATTCGGTACTTTTACAGGCCATGCAGCTGACCTGCTTACAGTCAATAATAATCGATTGCAGTGCATGCTTACAAAGCTGTTACCGAAGGAGACATTCGACATTTACTGCATGAAGAGTTCTTATGTTAAAGTCAAAGTATGCTCCGCCTGACTAATTTCTTAACGCATAAAGCAACTAATCCGTGATCATCATAGAATATAACATATCAGTCAGATAGCTACCAGACGTAATATCGCGATTATTGTACGTCCCTGGACTGACAATCTGCGATGCTGTTTGTGCTTTTTGCCGCTACACAATTACCTTCACATCACAATACAACAATGCTCCACATCTGCTGAGGGGAACCATTCAGTATCATGCACAGTGCCCTGGATCGGTTGATTAATTAGGTCCCCACCAAAAGGGGATTTTTAAAGGGGAATTATCGTCGTAGTAGAACAATTGTTCTCTGCAAGGCATCATGCCTGATGTATCATTCACTAAAACAGTACGATCTATCTAGGTAAACCGCACCATTGGTGCAAGCTATAAAACGCTTCCCGCACCAAAAGTAAAACATGTTTCTGTAGTCATCTCCTTGAACAAACGTAAATGGGAATTATTTGAGGTCATCATCCTCTATATTTTATATCCTGTAAACAAAGCGAGGACCATGATACTTGCTGCCGGAATAATTCTAGCCATGATGTTGGATGTTGCGGGAGCATGCAGTCGTAGCCTACCACCAGATATATTTGTAGAAAATGTAAATTCATAACAAATATATGGAAAAACTGTTTTATTTCTTATATGAATACGGCTTCAAATATTAAAAAGGCTGGTCAAACATGTATTATACATCTGTTGCTACCATAAAACTTTCGAGGGATAATACAAACAAAGAAGGTTCTTGTCACCCATGTGCAACCGCGATCAATTATTTATCGATTTGTGCATTTGGGTCCATCTCAAAAGACAGATGGTTTGATGCAAATAGTGAAGATTGTACAATTAACACAGACAGCAAATAATTTTTCTTTCACATGACTTCTGGCTCTGAATTAAGAGCTTCTCTATATCGAGCCCTTAACGATTATACTATATCACCTGACATAATGAAACACGTGAGGATGTCGTGCGTAGTCCAGGACTAAACCATATTGGTTATTTGTAGATAAATGGTGAGTTGCCGACTTGCCACTACCATGAATAGGTGTATAGATAGAAAACTTAATTAGTGAAGGATTAGGAGAGCAAGTAAATCGCAAATGCTTATCAAAGCCGACGTAGCCTTCAGCAAATGTCAAATAAAAATGGAACATTGATAAAAAATATTTTCGACCTTAGATCCGGCAACATACATCAATATCAATATCAAATACTTATCAAAGCCGACGTAGCCATCAGCAAATGTCAAATAAAAATGAAACATTGATAAAAAATATTTTCGACCTTAGAGAACAGCCACATAGGCAACTTGACTTGAGGAAACATCATTTTCAACCCAGCCAGCTTGCACTGTTGAATTACAGTCAATCAAAACGAATTGTATAATTTACATACGTAGACAGTTCTTGTAATCTTGTAATTGGGCACCAAGGCTCTAACTGAATCACTTGCTGCTTTTGACAATTATATAACGATCAGCATGTAATTGACGGATTCGCTGATTATGATCAGCTAGCGTTCGGTTCAAAGAACTCGATGGAATTAGTTTGAGGTGGTTAACTGTCAAAACGAACTTGTTTCCTTTGCCATAGTTATATATCTTTTGTACATTCCAAGCACTCTTCTCTGCGAAGATAACCCTTTGATGTAAATTACATCGTTTATAATGATGGCACCTGCTTTGTACAGTTTGTAGAAATAATAACAATAGCTATCCACATGATGCTATAAATAACCATAATTGTCACGCTCCCTCGACTAGCAAAGCATTGTATTCATCCAATTTACAGCGACAAAACTATCCTTTCCTGCAGTTAACAAAAAATAATTGTTTTAAAGCCATTTTGTAAGGACGTGAATATCTTCATTTAGTGTGTGAAGCAAATTTGTAACTTAGTAATATTGTTAAATTTGTTCAATTTCTGATCAATGTAGGAATTGTTTGCTTCACTAAGTATCCAAAGCCAGCAGAATTATTGACTAAGATTACATGACTCAGAAACAATTGTAATTTGGATTTGATAACCTGGAGCAGATGCGAATTAATGTCTGGGTTGCACTGTTTACATCATGAGAATAGCATACTGACGTCATACCTGCGTATGTTGCCATAGCAATCAGCTGAGTAAACACATCGGACATGGAAACTTGACATTCTAATTTGAAGTCAATATCGTAAATTAGCAATATAATTATAGAACTAACTGCTTCTTTGTCTGTCTATCCTTCGAGTTGGGTAAAAAACCAGAATCATATGAAAACCTCCGAAATAAGGAAATTGTATCATATTTAGACATCAGATAAAGACCCTACTGGTGATGATGTTTCACTCGTGTTTACAAAAGTATGGCCAAACGTAGCATGTTGATTTTGCATTGTAAAACGTTGTCTCAATGATTTGTCAAAATACAATTCCCAAGTTTATCATACGAATAACTTTGGGTGGATTTCTCCATACATGGCTAGGCGGTCTCAAGGTACAGCATAAGAACGTACACATGTAGCTGATAGTTTGCATGCTTAGGAGACATAACAGTGAAGGCAGTCATACGCATTACTAAGGGTAATATTAAGTGACATATTAGCTGCTGGGTGTCAGGGCGCTATTCATTAGGTAGCCATTGGAGTAGGAGGTGGGGGTAACTAGCGCTACGTCATTCACTGATAGCGCACCATGTTAGTCGTATTTTCATGTTATTAATGCTTAATGGGTCATTCGAATACGACTGGGATTTATTGCCATTGCAAGCAGGCGATCTAACTGGCTCATCAGATTATCATTTCGCAGATGTATTTGATTCCGTGATCTTGCTACAAAATATGCGGCAGGGTGTTTATCAGGTATAGGATACTTTTGATAAAACATATATGCAAATTTTAAGTAAAGGCTAATTAATACGCATTCCTATAGCCAATTCACAGTGATTTCTCGAGATCCGATATCACGACTTTTCTTATCACGCCCATAAGATTGTAAAGATCCAAGAACATATTGACAACCTCGTATAAAACAGACTAGGAGCCATTTCACCTCTTCGAGTCTTTCTACATTTTTTCTTCATTTGCAGAACAACAGACGGATATTACTCTCCAATTAATTCAAGGACAAATAAAGGATGATGCATGTCAATTAATGGTGCATGACCATTTATCTAACCTGGAGGTAAATCTTCCGGGAATTGCCCTTCGATCGGGACATAATTAATGTACTTATCCAAGCTATTAGACTTGATGCAGTGTGGTGCCCCGCTTAAGCCATGCGTCAATACCCAACGTCATGATCGGGCATTGTCAGTAAGGTGTTGCATTGCAACAAGGCGTTTGAAGAAAGTGTTGTGTAATTGACTGTTATCTCAGGCAAAATTGAGCCTGCAAAACAAGTTTGATCTTTGGTCTGACGCGCTTGCTATGAATTTGTTATTTGAGTACATCAGGATCAATTTTGTTATCTTAAGTTAGGCGTATGAATGGATCTGTGAAGTTGATTCAGCATGGTGCCAAGCGCGGTGTTCACCATATTGATTTCATTAAAATGTGTAATGTGTCAATGCATATGCAGACAATGTCTTCTAGATGACAAACACCGATTAAACATGGTGGACATTATAGGGACAATCGCGATCTCTTGGCTTAGAATAAATTCACATACTCGTTTTGTCAGAAAAAACATTCGAAGGAAAATATAATGTACCGTCCTTATAGTTTTCATTGGTAGAACGCACTTCCTACATCGGTCTGTCAGTTAAATACGCTTGACCAATCTCAAAACATACATTCTAAGTCAGTGCTTTAATAATTAACTGCCAGTTTCAGCCTAAATAATTGCTATTTGATCATCACCAACTTTCGAATACTTTAGCACACACCGCCATTTCTCTTTCTCAGGACAAATACGTGTTGGTGTGCGTTAAACCCTATATTCTATCTTTCCCAGGTAAACTTTAAAGAAGTTAATCGAAGTATGGACACACCATACGACCGCTTATCACAAACTGGACCCATGACGTATTCCAAAGCCAATTATGTCGGGCATGAACAACAAATCTTACTGGTATTGCTCAAAGCCACTTACAGTTTGACTCGTGCAATTGCATTCTTAGATTAGGTCAGTGGTACAATATATGGGCTACCAAACATCAGCCGCCGACGTTATGTACATATACAGCTTACCGTAACATTTGATCAAGAACGAGTTCTTGCCACCCCGTTGATGCAGGCGTCAGTGTCTTTAGCTGTATTGATTGATGCAGGCATCAGTGTCAGTGTCTTTAGTCCTTTTGCGAGTCCTAGGTTGAAAGCAAGGTTTTCAACGTTGAGGGATTGACATCGATCTGTATTGTCTCAGAAATCATCTTTTGAACACCACAAAACTCCATCGTCTTATCACTAAAAGGATCCACCGCTCATCAGTCAAACCTTCACAAGACTAACCTGCTGGTTACACAAATAAGCGCTGTAGTAGAGTGCGTGGCGTTGCATTGAGTCAAACATTAATGTGTTGAAAGGTGGACATGAACAGCAGAAAGTAACTTATTGATGTGCGCCCCGTCAAACATCAATATGGTTCCGTCGAAATAGTCCCAGGGACAGTGCATACTTGAGACCATTAAGGCTCGCAAGCTGCACGGGATTAAACTACTAGCTGTGAGACCAGCCACTGGTTCCCTCACTACATTAACCGTGACGTGAATTGCTCCATTAGAATTGCTCCATTCAGTTGTTTTTCGTCAGCTGATGTGCTGGTTGTTAGTCAATTAGCTTAGCTTAAGATCAAAGTAATTTATACCGAGTTGTTTTATGTCGCATCTGGCTGTTAATGTGGAAGCACTGTTGGTCACGCATTAGGAACCATGATACAGGTACAAACTGGTTCACGCCCCTCATGTTCAGGCAATTCCTGGGGACCGCCCCAATACTAGTACAATTGGCGATCGATGACTTGAATCCTCTATGTTATGGCCTGCGCAAAACTGACCCAGCTGTGTCCATATGCAGCAGACATCCCCATGATAACGCTTCTATAATTAGGTTGAGGACATAATGCGGTGTCTTCACAACTTAAGCAAGTGAAGCAAGTTTCTCACTTAGTCACACCTCAGTAGAACGACTAGCTAACACGGAGATAACATGTTTAATGTGTACAACAATGTGCCGTCTGATAAGATGGTTGATGAATATACTGGTCGCTATTGTCTGCCAGAATCTTTGTTGAACCGATTTTGCTTTTTTTATTTACCAGGACTCGACCTTGCTGACGCGATATTGCTATTTTTGCTTTAACACGATCCATTATCGTCCAGCAGCTGCAGAAATGTCTTTAAAATTGTTTATCGCTGATTGATAAAACTCAAGTTGTTGGCAAGCAGCAGTAAGAAATGAAAAGTCATTCACATTAATGTTGCAGTAAGCTGTAAGGTCATGGGATACAACATTATTAGGGCCTTTATAAATGCATAAGATATGTTTTATCGGCAGCCGACCTTCCTTACGCCCAATATATAATGCTCTTAATATGACGAAAGGTTCTGCCCAAAACCCTGCATTCATACGATAATACGGTGTGTCTGCAGCACCTTTAGATATGTAGACAGCACAATGCGACATTTTGGACTGTTCATGTTGATCTACACTAGATGACTAAATTGTTACCACTTCGGGCTGTCAAAGTGGATCTGCAAACAGTGGGGATCTAAATAGTAGAGTATATCAATCATCAGACGCCCTTTGATGGTCGGTTTGAATAAAAGGGACATCACGTTGCACTGTAAACACAAGGGCACAATTGATGGCAATTTGCTTTAATTGGTGGAATGATTGTTTGCACCACACCCGATGCGGGTCTACGCGCCAAGAGTTGGGGCAAAGAGGCTACATGTCAATATTGAGGAATCCTTTAATCACACATGACGGATGGCTGTTTCTTTGAAGGCTCAGTATAAAACGATCCATTTCTTTGTCATTGCAAACAACCCGAACCGTAAGGGCATTCAGTGCAGCCACACCATGACCTATTGGACACCGCTATCCACGCATTACGTAAGTACAACGTCAGTACAGATAAATAGCTCTGTAAATGTGAGAAGATGTTGCACAGAGACGTGGCTTTTCATAATGTATGACAATTGGAACCTAAGATTAAATCAGCATCCGAAAGGTACAATTCGGCGTCGGCCTTGCAATATGACGCAACTGTGACCATGCGTTTATTAAGGGTTACTGCTTGCTTGATCGAAAAACTGATGAGATCAACAAAAGGAAAGACTGTTCCAGGAACAATGTGCTGCAACTGCCATTTTCTTCCGCAAGGGGCCGCTTCCTGTCCCTTACAGCATACCCCTTTCTCATAACTGATTCACCCGGTCCCGAGATTCTCGGGAGTCTCCTTACGCCAAAAACATAGTTCTAAAAATTACTACTCAATACAAGTAAACATTCGAGTCAAATTCTGCACGTGGTTTTACACCGCAATCAGTTCGCTGCAAGGTTCGCGAAAACAGTTTTCTTCATATGATTCTAACACCTCGTAATTACCGATGCTAATATTAGCAAACTCACGAGTTCTTCACATTCATATTTAACGATTGGGTTGAAGAAATTGGAGCAAAGAAATAAAAAGAAATCACGTGTACACAAACGCGGTGGGCACGGAAGGGGTTGGGGTAAGATATTCGAAAATGGATATCATCCAGTCCCTAGCATTTCTGAAGATGAATTAGGATCGTAAAGGGTGTTGATATTCATATTTCAAGAAGCGACCGGTTATGCCATTGGACAATCGGGTGAATGCAATGGGTAATTTAAACGAGGTAATGCTCTCCCAATTTAATTCATCTGCAATTAAAAAAGGCTCTAAAGTTATTGTTTTAATAAACGAAAGAGGAAATTATGGTGTGAATACATTACCAAACTTCACTGTTGTGCAACACATAGCCATCTTTGTTTTAAAGTTCTGGGAAATTGACACATGGAAAAATCTATCATGGAAACAATATATTTTATGGTTGGTGGTCATATAATAAAATCAAGTTGGCTGAAATTGTATGAGTTATGAGAGTTAAAACAAAAACCTTGCAAATAGATTGCTGTGAAAGATAAAACATGATTAGAGTTGATAAATGGGCTTGTTTATTTAAGCCAGGTGCATGTAAGAAATGGCATAAACAAAAATACATTGCACACAGCAAATGTGGGGGAGAAAACCACCACCACAACATGAAAAAGTTGTACATTTAAATAAACTACAACAAGACAGGAAAACAGTGGACGGTGGGATAGGAAAATCAACATTGTGTGTGCAAGGAACAGAGTCACAACAGGAAGTGATTACCATCCCTATCGGCTAAGCAATTAGTTAAAAGTCATGTGACCTCCAAGCAGGGCGGTAAGCTGTTGGCCAATAGATCACATGAGCATCAAACAAGTATAGAGAGAGAGAAAGCCCAACATTATGACATTAACAATCGCTATGTCTCCCAACTATATTAAAAGACAGAAATAAGAAACCTGCTTAGCAATATGAATGTAAACACATGAACACCTCCATAAAAACTATTTAATTATGAGCATATTGAATCTGCATTTCTTAACAATTTGATGACCAATCATGCACACATATAATATCATGCTATTCTAATTTACTAATATTAATATCTATGCTTTGTGTGTGTAATACATAGAACATGGAAATGGCATCTCTTTTCCACTGAAGTGTTTTGGTCAATCTATTGATACAATTCTCACATAATTGGTATTCACAGTCATGGGGCATTTCTATCAAAAATACATCCTTCAACAAATTCATGTAGGTTCTCTGCAGAGTCACATTATTCGGAAGCCGAAGGTGACAAGGCTTCCTGTACTCCCCGCACGAAAAGCATAGATGAATAGGTCTCAACCTGGACAAGGTTATCTTCATTGGAGTCTGAAATTCTGAAGCATGGACACAAACAAACGGCCTGGGCGTTGCATACAACTTGGGGACGAGTTGGTCTTAAAACTTGGGTACGAGTTGGTTGACCCTATGGTGCCTCTGCCCTACCCTACCCTCCCCTTCCCGATGCTAACCTACCCTACCCGACTCTACCCTACCCGACCCTACCCGACCCTACGCTGCCGCCCTACTGCTCGAATCTAATGTATACTACTCGACGCTGCAAGACCCGATGCTACCCTCCCCTACCCTACCCTAAAGCGCAACCACCATATGCCACGCCCAGGCCCCCGCGCTCTGGGCCGCTTGTGACTGGCGAGCTAGGAGGCTAGGCATGGTGCGTTGGCACCGAGAGTAGTTAAGCTGTTTAGGAGGACAACATTGCATGTCAACATAATAAATTTATGTTGATTATGTTTAAACTCAACGTTATTGTACATAATTGTATCACACGCAAGTCCGGTATTAATCTTAGAACATGGGTTAATACGAGTTACATACATACATACATATATTAACGCAACTTGGGTATTACGAGTTGGGTTTGGGGACGAGTTGGGTTTAATACGACGAGTTGACCCTAACTCCTATTTCATCGCTCATTCTTCAAATTAACTGAATCGACAATATGTCACAAAGCCTGCATAATCAACTCTAATTTATTGAATATATAAATACAATTACTGAACATTAGTGTGATACATTAAGGTTGACAATTGCTCACCAACGACAGGCTTGATATTTTCCCCGATCAGAAACACCGCAAACATTGACAGACGCTGCCATCTTGCCAGAAATACTTTGCCCAGAAATACTTCCACACATTCACATGCCATGCACACATTCACACGAAGGTCAGTGCGAAGAGCGCGCCACATTTCAGGCGAAAATGCGAAAGGTCTCAAGAAAGAGAAAATTTTTATCTTAAGGATGATACAGTTGACCCGAGGAGGAAACAACGCATTATCCAAAAAGCTTCATTATTATTACACACATAAATAAAATACATACATACATACATACATACATACATTCAACATACATAAGACATACATACATCATACATACAGACATACATACATACATACATACATACATACATACATACAGACATACATACATACATACATACATACATACATACATACACATACATACATACATACATACATACAATACTACATACATACATACATACATACATACATACATACATACATACATACATACATACTACATACATACATACATACATACATACATACATACATACATACATACATACATACTACATCATACATACATACATCATACATACATACATACATACATACATACATACATACATACAGACATACATACATACATACATACATACATACATACATACATACATATAATACATACATACATACATAACACACACACACACACACACACACACACACACACACACACACACACACACACACACACACGAATACATGTAGCTCAAGAAAGAAAAAGTGTTTGAATGGTTTATGTAATGACGACGACTGCATACTTTATACACAAAAGCCTCCTTCTCCGACTTTATCTAAGACTTAATCAACGTACGTCTTCAATTCGATTCTAAGAAGCTACGTGGATTGTGTAGTATGTGGCTTGCCATACATTGGCTATTCAATTACCTCTAGCCGCATCGCCTACGCTTGTGAACCCATCACGGTAACATCGCCAGGCTTTCCAAGAATAATGTTTCCCTCGCAGTATCGCCATAAAATAAGCCATGTATAAAAGCCATGTATGTTCTTGCATATCATGTCGTGACGAGCGCCCAGGGTGACGTGGGATATTTGAAACAATCAATCAAAAAGAACGTAGAAAAATGCCATTGTGTTCTGACGTAGGTTGATTACTCGCGTATCCTCCAATCCTCAGTCGAAGCATACGCCATTCAAGGCATTTGTCGAGCACATGGTTAAGCTGATCTTGGGTAAAAGCAACTTTGTGTATTGACATTACATGAAGAAATCACTTTGTGTGTACATGATGGACAACTGTCCTGTGCAAATTCTGCATCGATTACTGAGAGCTGAATCATTCATATGGCACGTGTACGAGCCGCTCGTTGCGACACTTTAGAACGCTGACCCATGCGATTGTTATTCGAGCTATAAAAGGTGGCTAGTCATGATTTAGCCCTCCAGACACGTTGGTTGCATTCATTCGTGAATAGCAGAGGATAATAACAAAGCAATTGGAAATCTTCAGCAATTGCCAACTGAGGCTTTATTTGCTCGACACCACCTAAAATGATTAGTTAAACGTGGCTTTGTTAGTGTGATAGCGCCATATTGAACTGCTATTGTCGATCTGCAAAAGCTGACAAAATGTTTGCCACTGTTTCCCGACCACTGTGATGCACCAGCAGTGGTAAAATATATGCTGTTACCACTTTTTTGGACATCTGATCCAGTGCATCGGTCGCCATTAGCATGTCTGAAACGCATCACAAATTCCTGATACCAACCTATGGATGGTGTATGGAGTTAATCTCGTTCCAATAAGGCGCATTTCAACAATCGTTAGTTCGATTGTGATGATCTTAAAAGCAATGAACGGCAGGTCCACGCGAATCCAATATCGCGGGTTTGTTGCGCCTTTTGATCTCAGTACCTTGGTTAATGGGGAAAACTGCGTCAATATATTCGGTCTGGGCAAAGCGTTGCAAGTCGGGGTACATAGTTTGCCAGAATAATGTTGTCCGTTGGTGGTTTACAGACTAGTAACTTATCCGCTGGCAAACTGCATCTTTGTTTTCGATTATTCCAAAATCGTGTGTTTATCTTGATTGGCGTTACAATTTCCTCGTGCAAAAATGTGCTATCCTCTGTGACAACTTATCTGTGATTGTATCGTTTTATCCTACTAAATAAGAACCATTGTATTCCCTCAATATACAAAGACGTGCAGGCGATGTATATTTTAAAATTTGCTCTACCTATTTTGAAAGTATTTGAAGAAAGCACTTTGTCTCCAGTTAATAACAATAACAATAAAACGGCGAACCAAATGACGAAGTCGAGGCAAGTTGTATGCTTGACAATATTATTCATTGGCTCTGAAGACTGTATTTCGTTCATGGGATGATGTTTTAACTAACTAAATCAACAGTTCCCAAATTGTTGCGGTAAATGTCAATTATGTGACACTTGTCCTCTTCGTTCTTGATGATGTTCGGTATTATTTGTTGCTCAATATCATTTCAATAACGCGTCGAGTTGGTGCCTCCCTTTCGTATGTAATGGTAGTAAGACCCACAAAGCGCAGGTGTAAGTGTGCACGACAGGTCCTGCGTAGTGTACACCTGACCTCTTCATGAGAATAATGCAACAAGGTAATATCAAAAAAGCAACATTAGTCAACAATTGATGTGCTGCTATGCTACCATCCCAAGAGCATCCGCCTGGTGTAGAGTATGATTGCGCAACTAGACTGGTAGACAGAGTACAATGTACCCGTTCGCATTCTCTGAATAACATATATGAATTCGTAAGTAAGTTATTGTGCAACTTTTCAAAATGTTACGCCTTGTATCTTCTTTGATTGACGTATTATCGTGGAACACCACAACTTCCATGGAATGAAATGGCACTGGCATCAACAACTATGTCAGTGATCCGACATTTGCTTAGTATTTTAGTGCAGATATAAAACAATATTCAGGCTAGAACTTAGTTCACTTCATGAAATGTCCTCGAATGCGGCCTGTCCAAACTAATTCTACGTCAGATATGTAAATATGCAAACCCTGGTGCGTTATCATATATTTCCACAGCCAATCAGTGCATGTTGGCCCTGACAAGAGAAAGATTGCAGTGCTTCAATATCTGATATTCTATCTTCGCTGAGTCATTGAGTGTGTCTCTACATGTTGAATTGTCTGGCTGGAGGAAGCGCCAAAAACGTTCTGAACCATCGCATGTGTTTTTTTCTATTTTCTTAATGAAATATTTAAACGTCATTAGATCATTAATGTCGCGCCTCAGCGTCATTTGATTACGGCGTAGATAAACTCCAGGATATTGAGTGAACAGACATGAATAGGCGTTGTTCAATTTATGAAAGGGATCTGACCTACAACTGCAATGCTAAACTGTCTGATATATCCCATAGCCTATAGCCGTGTCGGTCGCGCGTACATGGCAAATTAACTTTAATCAAAGGAATGTAGCACTGTACGATATGCTAAACCAGAACAGTTTCAATTAAAAATGGCGAGTTCGCTCCACAACACTGCACACAACTTCGTCAAGTTTTCATTTGTAAGTAAGCGTCTTAAACATGGGCAAGTAATTGGGGCCTTATTAGCAACGGCAATGTTTCTGCTAAGCACAATGATGTGCCCAGCATGATAAGGTCTGACATAGTGTGCAATGAGCCATAGAAGTTAGAGACTTTACTGGGTAGGAGAAAACGAGGAGAAGAATGGGCGAAAATTATCAAGATATTAGAATATAGAATATGACTTGATAAGTTGGGATCAAAAGTTCAAGGTCATTTTGTGACGCCAAATCTTACCTATTAAAAACGTCGACATTTTGTATATACAGCGCTATCCAGATAACTCACGCCAATCCGGATCTATAAATTGGAGCCGTGAGGTAAATGAAAGCACGAGTTAGCGAATTATGGTCGAAAGTATTGCCGCTTGCAAACAGCGGGAAAACTAGCTTGGCGTGTCATCCGCCTTTTTTTGCGTGTTAAACTTGTCGGTAGGATTGCTATACGGATAGGAAATGAAAATGAATTTTATTAAACTGATTTTTGTTAGAGATGATGGTCGATGGAAAATGCAAAACGAGTTGATTTCATTAAGTTGTGGGCTGGTTTATATTTGTCTCCGGCGCCAAACGTTTTCATACCTTATTCTTATGTTATTCAGGTGGCGTCAGCACCTCTCCCTATGAAGTTAGTAGTAAAAGTGCGCTTTTATGGATTGCGGAAGTCAATTAGACTACGGTTTTTGTTCCTATTTTGTTAAGATAACTCTATTTACGAATTTGGGCTTAAAAAGCGGTCCAAGACCTGAGCGCGAGTTATGGCGATTCGCGACGCGAGATATCTGGATAGACCTGTATATATACAGTTGCTTCGGATATCAATTTAGTGTACTGTGTTTTACCATTAGCAAGAAAAACACTAATCAGAACGCAACTTGAGTGATGAACAATGCGTGGTCAATACACAACGACTGACCGCTTGATTATATCCACCCAGGGTTACATGCGATAAACACACCAGAAAAGACATACATACATACATACATACATACATACATACATACATACATACATACATACATACATACATACATACATACATACATACATACATACATACATACATACATACATACATACATACATACATACATACATACATACATACATACATACATACATACATACATACATACATACATACATACATACATACATACATACATACATACATACATACATACATACATACATACATACATACATACATACATACATACATACATACATACATACATACATACATACATACATACATACATACATACATACATACATACATACATACATACATACATACATACATACATACATACATACATACATACATACATACATACATACATACATACATACATACAGACATACATACATACATACATACATACATACATACATACATACATACATACATACATACATACATACATACATACATACATACATACATACATACATACATACATACATACATACATACATACATACATACATACATACATACATACATACATACATACATACATACATACATACATACATACATACATACATACATACATACATACATACATACATACATACATACATACATACATACATACATACATACATACATACATACATGCATACATAGATACTTTCATACATACGTACATACATACACACACACACACACACACACACACACACACACACACACACACGAATACATGTAGCTCAAGAAAGAAAAAGTGTTTGAATGTAATGACGACGACTGCATACTTTATACACAAAAGCCTCCTTCTCCGACTTTATCTAAGACTTAATCAACGTACGTCTTCAATTCGATTCTAAGAAGCTACGTGGATTGTGTAGTATGTGGCTTGCCATATATTGGTTATTCAATTACCTCTAGCCGCATCGCCTACGCTTGTGAACCCATCACGGTAACATCGCCAGGCTTTCCAAGAATAATGTTTCCCTCGCAGTATCGCCATAAAATAAGCCATGTATAAAAGCCATGTATGTTCTTGCATATCATGTCATGACGAGCGTCCAGGGTGACGTGGGATATTTGAAACAATCAATCAAAAAGAACGTAGAAAAATGCCATTGTGTTCTGACGTAGGTTGATTACTCGCGTATCCTCCAATCCTCAGTCGAAGCATACGCCATTCAAGGCATTTGTCGAGCACATGGTTAAGCTGATCTTGGGTAAAAGCAACTTTGTGTATTGACATTACATGAAGAAATCACTTTGTGTGTACATGATGGACAACTGTCCTGTGCAAATTCTGCATCGATTACTGAGAGCTGAATCATTCATATGGCACGTGTACGAGCCGCCCTCGTTGCGACACTTCAGAACACTGACCCATGCGATTGTTATTCGAGCTATAAAAGGTGGCTAGTCATGATTTAGCCCTCCAGACACGTTGGTTGCATTCATTCGTGAATAGCAGAGGATAATAACAAAGCAATTGGAAATCTTCAGCAATTGCCAACTGAGGCTTTATTTGCTCGACACCACCTAAAATGATTAGTTAAACGTGGCTTTGTTAGTGTGATAGCGCCATATTGAACTGCTATTGTCGATCTGCAAAAGCTGACAAAATGTTTGCCACTGTTTCCCGACCACTGTGATGCACCAGCAGTGGTAAAATATATGCTGTTACCACTTTTTTGGACATCTGATCCAGTGCATCGGTCGCCATTAGCATGTCTGAAACGCATCACAAATTCCTGATACCAACCTATGGATGGTGTATGGAGTTAATCTCGTTCCAATAAGGCGCATTTCAACAATCGTTAGTTCGATTGTGATGATCTTAAAAGCAATGAACGGCAGGTCCACGCGAATCCAATATCGCGGGTTTGTTGCGCCTTTTGATCTCAGTACCTTGGTTAATGGGGAAAACTGCGTCAATATATTCGGTCTGGGCAAAGCGTTGCAAGTCGGGGTACATAGTTTGCCAGAATAATGTTGTCCGTTGGTGGTTTACAGACTAGTAACTTATCCGCTGGCAAACTGCATCTTTGTTTTCGATTATTCCAAAATCGTGTGTTTATCTTGATTGGCGTTACAATTTCCTCGTGCAAAAATGTGCTATCCTCTGTGACAACTTATCTGTGATTGTATCGTTTTATCCTACTAAATAAGAACCATTGTATTCCCTCAATATACAAAGACGTGCAGGCGATGTATATTTTAAAAATTTGCTCTACCTATTTTGAAAGTATTTGAAGAAAGCACTTTGTCTCCAGTTAATAACAATAACAATAAAACGGCGAACCAAATGACGAAGTCGAGGCAAGTTGTATGCTTGACAATATTATTCATTGGCTCTGAAGACTGTATTTCGTTCATGGGATGATGTTTTAACTAACTAAATCAACAGTTCCCAAATTGTTGCGGTAAATGTCAATTATGTGACACTTGTCCTCTTCGTTCTTGATGATGTTCGGTATTATTTGTTGCTCAATATCATTTCAATAACGCGTCGAGTTGGTGCCTCCCTTTCGTATGTAATGGTAGTAAGACCCATAAAGCGCAGGTGTAAGTGTGCACGACAGGTCCTGCGTAGTGTACACCTGACCTCTTCATGAGAATAATGCAACAAGGTAATATCAAAAAAGCAACATTAGTCAACAATTGATGTGCTGCTATGCTACCATCCCAAGAGCATCCGCCTGGTGTAGAGTATGATTGCGCAACTAGACTGGTAGACAGAGTACAATGTACCCGTTCGCATTCTCTGAATAACATATATGAATTCGTAAGTAAGTTATTGTGCAACTTTTCAAAATGTTACGCCTTGTATCTTCTTTGATTGACGTATTATCGTGGAACACCACAACTTCCATGGAATGAAATGGCACTGGCATCAACAACTATGTCAGTGATCCGACATTTGCTTAGTATTTTAGTGCAGATATAAAACAATATTCAGGCTAGAACTTAGTTCACTTCATGAAATGTCCTCGAATGCGGCCTGTCCAAACTAATTCTACGTCAGATATGTAAATATGCAAACCCTGGTGCGTTATCATATATTTCCACAGCCAATCAGTGCATGTTGGCCCTGACAAGAGAAAGATTGCAGTGCTTCAATATCTGATATTCTATCTTCGCTGAGTCATTGAGTGTGTCTCTACATGTTGAATTGTCTGGCTGGAGGAAGCGCCAAAAACGTTCTGAACCATCGCATGTGTTTTTTTCTATTTTCTTAATGAAATATTTAAACGTCATTAGATCATTAATGTCGCGCCTCAGCGTCATTTGATTACGGCGTAGATAAACTCCAGGATATTGAGTGAACAGACATGAATAGGCGTTGTTCAATTTATGAAAGGGATCTGACCTACAACTGCAATGCTAAACTGTCTGATATATCCCATAGCCTATAGCCGTGTCGGTCGCGCGTACATGGCAAATTAACTTTAATCAAAGGAATGTAGCACTGTACGATATGCTAAACCAGAACAGTTTCAATTAAAAATGGCGAGTTCGCTCCACAACACTGCACACAACTTCGTCAAGTTTTCATTTGTAAGTAAGCGTCTTAAACATGGGCAAGTAATTGGGGCCTTATTAGCAACGGCAATGTTTCTGCTAAGCACAATGATGTGCCCAGCATGATAAGGTCTGACATAGTGTGCAATGAGCCATAGAAGTTAGAGACTTTACTGGGTAGGAGAAAACGAGGAGAAGAATGGGCGAAAATTATCAAGATATTAGAATATAGAATATGACTTGATAAGTTGGGATCAAAAGTTCAAGGTCATTTTGTGACGCCAAATCTTACCTATTAAAAACGTCGACATTTTGTATATACAGCGCTATCCAGATAACTCACGCCAATCCGGATCTATAAATTGGAGCCGTGAGGTAAATGAAAGCACGAGTTAGCGAATTATGGTCGAAAGTATTGCCGCTTGCAAACAGCGGGAAAACTAGCTTGGCGTGTCATCCGCCTTTTTTGCGTGTTAAACTTGTCGGTAGGATTGCTATACGGATAGGAAATGAAAATGAATTTTATTAAACTGATTTTTGTTAGAGATGATGGTCGATGGAAAATGCAAAACGAGTTGATTTCATTAAGTTGTGGGCTGGTTTATATTCGTCTCCGGCGCCAAACGTTTTCATACCTTATTCTTATGTTATTCAGGTGGCGTCAGCACCTCTCCCTATGAAGTTAGTAGTAAAAGTGCGCTTTTATGGATTGCGGAAGTCAATTAGACTACTGTTTTTTGTTCCTATTTTGTTAAGATAACTCTATTTACGAATTTGGGCTTAAAAAGCGGTCCAAGACCTGAGCGCGAGTTATGGCGATTCGCGACGCGAGATATCGGGATAGACCTGTATATATACAGTTGCTTCGGATATCAATTTAGTGTACTGTGTTTTACCATTAGCAAGAAAAACACTAATCAGAACGCAACTTGAGTGATGAACAATGCGTGGTCAATACACAACGACTGACCGCTTGATTATATCCACCCAGGGTTACATGCGATAAACACACCAGAAAAATACATACATACATACATACAGACATACATACATACATACATACATACATACATACATACATACATACATACATACATACATACATACATACATACATACATACATACATACATACATACATACATACATACATACATACATACATACATACATACATACATACATACATACATACACATACATACAGACATACATACATACATACATACATACATACATACATACATACATACATACATACATACATAGACACATACATACATACACATACATACATACATACATACATACATACATACATACATACATACATACATACATACATACATACATACATACATACATACATACATACATACATACATACATACATACATACATACATACATACATACATACATACATACATACATACATACATACATACATACATACATACATACATACATACATACATACATACATACACATACATACATACATACATACATACATACATACATACATACATACATACATACATACATACATACATACATACATACATACATACATACATACATACATACATACATACATACATACATACATACATACATACATACATACATACATACATACATACATACATACATACATGCATACATAGATACTTTCATACATACGTACATACACACACACACACACACACACACACACACACACACACACACACACACACACGAATACATGTAGCTCAAGAAAGAAAAAGTGTTTGAATGTAATGACGACGACTGCATACTTTATACACAAAAGCCTCCTTCTCCGACTTTATCTAAGACTTAATCAACGTACGTCTTCAATTCGATTCTAAGAAGCTACGTGGATTGTGTAGTATGTGGCTTGCCATATATTGGTTATTCAATTACCTCTAGCCGCATCGCCTACGCTTGTGAACCCATCACGGTAACATCGCCAGGCTTTCCAAGAATAATGTTTCCCTCGCAGTATCGCCATAAAATAAGCCATGTATAAAAGCCATGTATGTTCTTGCATATCATGTCATGACGAGCGCCCAGGGTGACGTGGGATATTTGAAACAATCAATCAAAAAGAACGTAGAAAAATGCCATTGTGTTCTGACGTAGGTTGATTACTCGCGTATCCTCCAATCCTCAGTCGAAGCATACGCCATTCAAGGCATTTGTCGAGCACATGGTTAAGCTGATCTTGGGTAAAAGCAACTTTGTGTATTGACATTACATGAAGAAATCACTTTGTGTGTACATGATGGACAACTGTCCTGTGCAAATTCTGCATCGATTACTGAGAGCTGAATCATTCATATGGCACGTGTACGAGCCGCTCGTTGCGACACTTTAGAACGCTTGACCCATGCGATTGTTATTCGAGCTATAAAAGGTGGCTAGTCATGATTTAGCCCTCCAGACACGTTGGTTGCATTCATTCGTGAATAGCAGAGGATAATAACAAAGCAATTGGAAATCTTCAGCAATTGCCAACTGAGGCTTTATTTGCTCGACACCACCTAAAATGATTAGTTAAACGTGGCTTTGTTAGTGTGATAGCGCCATATTGAACTGCTATTGTCGATCTGCAAAAGCTGACAAAATGTTTGCCACTGTTTCCCGACCACTGTGATGCACCAGCAGTGGTAAAATATATGCTGTTACCACTTTTTTGGACATCTGATCCAGTGCATCGGTCGCCATTAGCATGTCTGAAACGCATCACAAATTCCTGATACCAACCTATGGATGGTGTATGGAGTTAATCTCGTTCCAATAAGGCGCATTTCAACAATCGTTAGTTCGATTGTGATGATCTTAAAAGCAATGAACGGCAGGTCCACGCGAATCCAATATCGCGGGTTTGTTGCGCCTTTTGATCTCAGTACCTTGGTTAATGGGGAAAACTGCGTCAATATATTCGGTCTGGGCAAAGCGTTGCAAGTCGGGGTACATAGTTTGCCAGAATAATGTTGTCCGTTGGTGGTTTACAGACTAGTAACTTATCCGCTGGCAAACTGCATCTTTGTTTTCGATTATTCCAAAATCGTGTGTTTATTTTGATAGGCGTTACAATTTCCTCGTGCAAAAATGTGCTATCCTCTGTGACAACTTATCTGTGATTGTATCGTTTTGTCCTACTAAATAAGAACCATTGTATTCCCTCAATATACAAAGACGTGCAGGCGATGTATATTTTAAAATTTGCTCTACCTATTTTGAAAGTATTTGAAGGAAGCAATTTGTCTCCAGTTAATAACAATAACAATAAAACGGCGAACCAAATGACGAAGTCGAGGCAAGTTGTATGCTTGACAATATTATTCATTGGCTCTGAAGACTGTATTTCGTTCATGGGATGATGTTTTAACTAACTAAATCAACAGTTCCCAAATTGTTGCGGTAAATGTCAATTATGTGACACTTGTCCTCTTCGTTCTTGATGATGTTCGATATTATTTGTTGCTCAATATCATTTCAATAACGCGTCGAGTTGGTGCTTCCCTTTCGTATGTAATGGTAGTAAGACCCACAAAGCGCAGGTGTAAGTGTGCACGACAGGTACTGCGTAGTGTACACCTGACCTCTTCATGAGAATAATGCAACAAGGTAATATCAAAAAAGCAACATTAGTCAATAATTGATGTGCTGCTATGCTACCATCCCAAGAGCATCCGCCTGGTGGAGAGTATGATTGCGCAACTAGACTGGTGGACAGAGTACAATGTACCCGTTCGCATTCTCTGAATAACATATATGAATTCGTAAAATGTAAGTTATTGTTTGATTGACTTTTCAACTTCCATGGAATGAAATGGCACTGGCATCAACAACTATGTCAGTGATCCGACATTTGCTTAGTATTTAGTGCAGATATAAAACAATATTCAGGCTAGAACTTAGTTAACTTCATGAAATGTCCTCGACTGCGGCCTGTCCAAACTAATTCTACGTCAGATATGTAAATAAGCAAACCCTGGTGCGTTATCATATATTTCCACAGCCAATCAGTGCATGTTGGCCCTGACAAGAGAAAAGATGGCAGTGCTTCAATATCTGATATTCTATCTTCGCTGAGTCATTGAGTGTGTCTCTACATGTTGAATTGTCTGGCTGGAGGAAGCGCCAAAAACGTTCTGAACCATCGCATGTGTTTTTTTCTATTTTCTTAATGAAATATTTAAACGTCATTAGATCATTAATGTCGCGCCTCAGCGTCATTTGATTACGGCGTAGATAAACTCCAGGATATTGAGTGAACAGACATGAATAGGCGTTGTTCAATTTATGAAAGGGATCTGACCTACAACTGCAATGCTAAACTGTCTGATATATCCCATAGCCTATAGCCGTGTCGGTCGCGCGTACATGGCAAATTAACTTTAATCAAAGGAATGTAGCACTGTACGATATGCTAAACCAGAACAGTTTCAATTAAAAATGGCGAGTTCGCTCCACAACACTGCACACAACTTCGTCAAGTTTTCATTTGTAAGTAAGCGTCTTAAACATGGGCAAGTAATTGGGGCCTTATTAGCAACGGCAATGTTTCTGCTAAGCACAATGATGTGCCCAGCATGATAAGGTCTGACATAGTGTGCAATGAGCCATAGAAGTTAGGGACTTTACTGGGTAGGAGAAAACGAGGAGAAGAATGGGCGAAAATTATCAAGATATTAGAATATAGAATATGACTTGATAAGTTGGGATCAAAAGTTCAAGGTCATTTTGTGACGCCAAATCTTACCTATTAAAAACGTCGACATTTTGTATATACAGCGCTATCCAGATAACTCACGCCAATCCGGATCTATAAATTGGAGCCGTGAGGTAAATGAAAGCACGAGTTAGCGAATTATGGTCGAAAGTATTGCCGCTTGCAAACAGCGGGAAAAACTAGCTTGGCGTGTCATCCGCCTTTTTTGCGTGTTAAACTTGTCGGTAGGATTGCTATACGGATAGGAAATGAAAATGAATTTTATTAAACTGATTTTTGTTAGAGATGATGGTCGATGGAAAATGCAAAACGAGTTGATTTCATTAAGTTGTGGGCTGGTTTATATTTGTCTCCGGCGCCAAACGTTTTCATACCTTATTCTTATGTTATTCAGGTGGCGTCAGCACCTCTCCCTATGAAGTTAGTAGTAAAAGTGCGCTTTTATGGATTGCGGAAGTCAATTAGACTACGGTTTTTGTTCCTATTTTGTTAAGATAACTCTATTTACGAATTTGGGCTAAAAAAGCGGTCCAAGACGTGAGCGCGAGTTATGGCGATTTGCGACGCGAGATATCTGGATAGACCTGTATATATACAGTTGCTTCGGATATCAATTTAGTGTACTGTGTTTTACCATTAGCAAGAAAAACACTAATCAGAACGCAACTTGAGTGATGAACAATGCGTGGTCAATACACAACGACTGACCGCTTGATTATATCCACCCAGGGTTACATGCGATAAACACACCAGAAAATACATACATACATACATACATACATACATACACATACATACATACATACATACATACATACATACATACATACATACATACATACATACATACATACATACATACATACATACATACATACATACATACATACATACATACATACATACATACATACATACATACATACATACATACATACATACATACATACATACATACATACATACATACATACATACATACATACATACATACATACATACATACATACATACAGACATACATACATATACATACATACATACATACATACATACATACATACATACATACATACATACATACATACATACATACATACATACATATCATACACATACATACATACATACATACATACATACATACATACATACATACATACATACATACATACATACATACATACATACATACATACATACATAACATACATACATACATACATGCATACATAGATACTTTCATACATACGTACATACATACACACACACACACACACACACACACACACACGAATACATGTAGCTCAAGAAAGAAAAAGTGTTTGAATGTAATGACGACGACTGCATACTTTATACACAAAAGCCTCCTTCTCCGACTTTATCTAAGACTTAATCAACGTACGTCTTCAATTCGATTCTAAGAAGCTACGTGGATTGTGTAGTATGTGGCTTGCCATATATTGGTTATTCAATTACCTCTAGCCGCATCGCCTACGCTTGTGAACCCATCACGGTAACATCGCCAGGCTTTCCAAGAATAATGTTTCCCTCGCAGTATCGCCATAAAATAAGCCATGTATAAAAGCCATGTATGTTCTTGCATATCATGTCATGACGAGCGCCCAGGGTGACGTGGGATATTTGAAACAATCAATCAAAAAGAACGTAGAAAAATGCCATTGTGTTCTGACGTAGGTTGATTACTCGCGTATCCTCCAATCCTCAGTCGAAGCATACGCCATTCAAGGCATTTGTCGAGCACATGGTTAAGCTGATCTTGGGTAAAAGCAACTTTGTGTATTGACATTACATGAAGAAATCACTTTGTGTGTACATGATGGACAACTGTCCTGTGCAAATTCTGCATCGATTACTGAGAGCTGAATCATTCATATGGCACGTGTACGAGCCGCTCGTTGCGACACTTTAGAACGCTGACCCATGCGATTGTTATTCGAGCTATAAAAGGTGGCTAGTCATGATTTAGCCCTCCAGACACGTTGGTTGCATTCATTCGTGAATAGCAGAGGATAATAACAAAGCAATTGGAAATCTTCAGCAATTGCCAACTGAGGCTTTATTTGCTCGACACCACCTAAAATGATTAGTTAAACGTGGCTTTGTTAGTGTGATAGCGCCATATTGAACTGCTATTGTCGATCTGCAAAAGCTGACAAAATGTTTGCCACTGTTTCCCGACCACTGTGATGCACCAGCAGTGGTAAAATATATGCTGTTACCACTTTTTTGGACATCTGATCCAGTGCATCGGTCGCCATTAGCATGTCTGAAACGCATCACAAATTCCTGATACCAACCTATGGATGGTGTATGGAGTTAATCTCGTTCCAATAAGGCGCATTTCAACAATCGTTAGTTCGATTGTGATGATCTTAAAAGCAATGAACGGCAGGTCCACGCGAATCCAATATCGCGGGTTTGTTGCGCCTTTTGATCTCAGTACCTTGGTTAATGGGGAAAACTGCGTCAATATATTCGGTCTGGGCAAAGCGTTGCAAGTCGGGGTACATAGTTTGCCAGAATAATGTTGTCCGTTGGTGGTTTACAGACTAGTAACTTATCCGCTGGCAAACTGCATCTTTGTTTTCGATTATTCCAAAATCGTGTGTTTATTTTGATAGGCGTTACAATTTCCTCGTGCAAAAATGTGCTATCCTCTGTGACAACTTATCTGTGATTGTATCGTTTTGTCCTACTAAATAAGAACCATTGTATTCCCTCAATATACAAAGACGTGCAGGCGATGTATATTTTAAAATTTGCTCTACCTATTTTGAAAGTATTTGAAGGAAGCAATTTGTCTCCAGTTAATAACAATAACAATAAAACGGCGAACCAAATGACGAAGTCGAGGCAAGTTGTATGCTTGACAATATTATTCATTGGCTCTGAAGACTGTATTTCGTTCATGGGATGATGTTTTAACTAACTAAATCAACAGTTCCCAAATTGTTGCGGTAAATGTCAATTATGTGACACTTGTCCTCTTCGTTCTTGATGATGTTCGATATTATTTGTTGCTCAATATCATTTCAATAACGCGTCGAGTTGGTGCTTCCTTTTCGTATGTAATGGTAGTAAGACCCACAAAGCGCAGGTGTAAGTGTGCACGACAGGTACTGCGTAGTGTACACCTGACCTCTTCATGAGAATAATGCAACAAGGTAATATCAAAAAAGCAACATTAGTCAATAATTGATGTGCTGCTATGCTACCATCCCAAGAGCATCCGCCTGGTGGAGAGTATGATTGCGCAACTAGACTGGTGGACAGAGTACAATGTACCCGTTCGCATTCTCTGAATAACATATATGAATTCGTAAGTAAGTTATTGTGCAACTTTTCAACTTCCATGGAATGAAATGGCACTGGCATCAACAACTATGTCAGTGATCCGACATTTGCTTAGTATTTTAGTGCAGATATAAAACAATATTCAGGCTAGAACTTAGTTCACTTCATGAAATGTCCTCGACTGCGGCCTGTCCAAACTAATTCTACGTCAGATATGTAAATAAGCAAACCCTGGTGCGTTATCATATATTTCCACAGCCAATCAGTGCATGTTGGCCCTGACAAGAGAAAAGATGGCAGTGCTTCAATATCTGATATTCTATCTTCGCTGAGTCATTGAGTGTGTCTCTACATGTTGAATTGTCTGGCTGGAGGAAGCGCCAAAAACGTTCTGAACCATCGCATGTGTTTTTTTTTTCTATTTTCTTAATGAAATATTTAAACGTCATTAGATCATTAATGTCGCGCCTCAGCGTCATTTGATTACGGCGTAGATAAACTCCAGGATATTGAGTGAACAGACATGAATAGGCGTTGTTCAATTTATGAAAGGGATCTGACCTACAACTGCAATGCTAAACTGTCTGATATATCCCATAGCCTATAGCCGTGTCGGTCGCGCGTACATGGCAAATTAACTTTAATCAAAGGAATGTAGCACTGTACGATATGCTAAACCAGAACAGTTTCAATTAAAAATGGCGAGTTCGCTCCACAACACTGCACACAACTTCGTCAAGTTTTCATTTGTAAGTAAGCGTCTTAAACATGGGCAAGTAATTGGGGCCTTATTAGCAACGGCAATGTTTCTGCTAAGCACAATGATGTGCCCAGCATGATAAGGTCTGACATAGTGTGCAATGAGCCATAGAAGTTAGAGACTTTACTGGGTAGGAGAAAACGAGGAGAAGAATGGGCGAAAATTATCAAGATATTAGAATATAGAATATGACTTGATAAGTTGGGATCAAAAGTTCAAGGTCATTTTGTGACGCCAAATCTTACCTATTAAAAACGTCGACATTTTGTATATACAGCGCTATCCAGATAACTCACGCCAATCCGGATCTATAAATTGGAGCCGTGAGGTAAATGAAAGCACGAGTTAGCGAATTATGGTCGAAAGTATTGCCGCTTGCAAACAGCGGGAAAACTAGCTTGGCGTGTCATCCGCCTTTTTTGCGTGTTAAACTTGTCGGTAGGATTGCTATACGGATAGGAAATGAAAATGAATTTTATTAAACTGATTTTTGTTAGAGATGATGGTCGATGGAAAATGCAAAACGAGTTGATTTCATTAAGTTGTGGGCTGGTTTATATTTGTCTCCGGCGCCAAACGTTTTCATACCTTATTCTTATGTTATTCACGTGGCGTCAGCACCTCTCCCTATGAAGTTAGTAGTGAAAGTGCGCTTTTATGGATGGCGGATGTCAGTATAGACTACTGTTTTTTGTTCCTATTTTGTTAAGATAACTCTATTTACGAATTTGGGCTAAAAAAGCGGGTCCAAGACGTGAGCGCGAGTTATGGCGATTTGCGACGCGAGATATCTGGATAGACCTGTATATATACAGTTGCTTCGGATATCAATTTAGTGTACTGTGTTTTACCATTAGCAAGAAAAACACTAATCAGAACGCAACTTGAGTGATGAACAATGCGTGGTCAATACACAACGACTGACCGCTTGATTATATCCACCCAGGGTTACATGCGATAAACACACCAGAAAATACATACATACATACATACATACATACATACATACATACATACATACATACATACATACATACATACATACATACATACATACATACATACATACATACATACATACATACATTACATACATACATACATACATACATACATACATACATACATACATACATACATACATACATACATACATACATACATACATACATACATACATACATACATACATACATACATACATACATACATACATACATACATACATACATACATACATACACATACATACATAGATACTTTCATACATACGTACATACATACACACACACACACACACACACACACACACACACACACACGAATACATGTAGCTCAAGAAAGAAAAAGTGTTTGAATGTAATGACGACGACTGCATACTTTATACACAAAAGCCTCCTTCTCCGACTTTATCTAAGACTTAATCAACGTACGTCTTCAATTCGATTCTAAGAAGCTACGTGGATTGTGTAGTATGTGGCTTGCCATATATTGGTTATTCAATTACCTCTAGCCGCATCGCCTACGCTTGTGAACCCATCACGGTAACATCGCCAGGCTTTCCAAGAATAATGTTTCCCTCGCAGTATCGCCATAAAATAAGCCATGTATAAAAGCCATGTATGTTCTTGCATATCATGTCATGACGAGCGCCCAGGGTGACGTGGGATATTTGAAACAATCAATCAAAAAGAACGTAGAAAAATGCCATTGTGTTCTGACGTAGGTTGATTACTCGCGTATCCTCCAATCCTCAGTCGAAGCATACGCCATTCAAGGCATTTGTCGAGCACATGGTTAAGCTGATCTTGGGTAAAAGCAACTTTGTGTATTGACATTACATGAAGAAATCACTTTGTGTGTACATGATGGACAACTGTCCTGTGCAAATTCTGCATCGATTACTGAGAGCTGAATCATTCATATGGCACGTGTACGAGCCGCTCGTTGCGACACTTTAGAACGCTGACCCATGCGATTGTTATTCGAGCTATAAAAGGTGGCTAGTCATGATTTAGCCCTCCAGACACGTTGGTTGCATTCATTCGTGAATAGCAGAGGATAATAACAAAGCAATTGGAAATCTTCAGCAATTGCCAACTGAGGCTTTATTTGCTCGACACCACCTAAAATGATTAGTTAAACGTGGCTTTGTTAGTGTGATAGCGCCATATTGAACTGCTATTGTCGATCTGCAAAAGCTGACAAAATGTTTGCCACTGTTTCCCGACCACTGTGATGCACCAGCAGTGGTAAAATATATGCTGTTACCACTTTTTTGGACATCTGATCCAGTGCATCGGTCGCCATTAGCATGTCTGAAACGCATCACAAATTCCTGATACCAACCTATGGATGGTGTATGGAGTTAATCTCGTTCCAATAAGGCGCATTTCAACAATCGTTAGTTCGATTGTGATGATCTTAAAAGCAATGAACGGCAGGTCCACGCGAATCCAATATCGCGGGTTTGTTGCGCCTTTTGATCTCAGTACCTTGGTTAATGGGGAAAACTGCGTCAATATATTCGGTCTGGGCAAAGCGTTGCAAGTCGGGGTACATAGTTTGCCAGAATAATGTTGTCCGTTGGTGGTTTACAGACTAGTAACTTATCCGCTGGCAAACTGCATCTTTGTTTTCGATTATTCCAAAATCGTGTGTTTATTTTGATAGGCGTTACAATTTCCTCGTGCAAAAATGTGCTATCCTCTGTGACAACTTATCTGTGATTGTATCGTTTTGTCCTACTAAATAAGAACCATTGTATTCCCTCAATATACAAAGACGTGCAGGCGATGTATATTTTAAAATTTGCTCTACCTATTTTGAAAGTATTTGAAGGAAGCAATTTGTCTCCAGTTAATAACAATAACAATAAAACGGCGAACCAAATGACGAAGTCGAGGCAAGTTGTATGCTTGACAATATTATTCATTGGCTCTGAAGACTGTATTTCGTTCATGGGATGATGTTTTAACTAACTAAATCAACAGTTCCCAAATTGTTGCGGTAAATGTCAATTATGTGACACTTGTCCTCTTCGTTCTTGATGATGTTCGATATTATTTGTTGCTCAATATCATTTCAATAACGCGTCGAGTTGGTGCTTCCTTTTCGTATGTAATGGTAGTAAGACCCACAAAGCGCAGGTGTAAGTGTGCACGACAGGTACTGCGTAGTGTACACCTGACCTCTTCATGAGAATAATGCAACAAGGTAATATCAAAAAAGCAACATTAGTCAATAATTGATGTGCTGCTATGCTACCATCCCAAGAGCATCCGCCTGGTGGAGAGTATGATTGCGCAACTAGACTGGTGGACAGAGTACAATGTACCCGTTCGCATTCTCTGAATAACATATATGAATTCGTAAGTAAGTTATTGTGCAATCTTTTCAACTTCCATGGAATGAAATGGCACTGGCATCAACAACTATGTCAGTGATCCGACATTTGCTTAGTATTTTAGTGCAGATATAAAACAATATTCAGGCTAGAACTTAGTTCACTTCATGAAATGTCCTCGACTGCGGCCTGTCCAAACTAATTCTACGTCAGATATGTAAATAAGCAAACCCTGGTGCGTTATCATATATTTCCACAGCCAATCAGTGCATGTTGGCCCTGACAAGAGAAAAGATGGCAGTGCTTCAATATCTGATATTCTATCTTCGCTGAGTCATTGAGTGTGTCTCTACATGTTGAATTGTCTGGCTGGAGGAAGCGCCAAAAACGTTCTGAACCATCGCATGTGTTTTTTTTTCTATTTTCTTAATGAAATATTTAAACGTCATTAGATCATTAATGTCGCGCCTCAGCGTCATTTGATTACGGCGTAGATAAACTCCAGGATATTGAGTGAACAGACATGAATAGGCGTTGTTCAATTTATGAAAGGGATCTGACCTACAACTGCAATGCTAAACTGTCTGATATATCCCATAGCCTATAGCCGTGTCGGTCGCGCGTACATGGCAAATTAACTTTAATCAAAGGAATGTAGCACTGTACGATATGCTAAACCAGAACAGTTTCAATTAAAAATGGCGAGTTCGCTCCACAACACTGCACACAACTTCGTCAAGTTTTCATTTGTAAGTAAGCGTCTTAAACATGGGCAAGTAATTGGGGCCTTATTAGCAACGGCAATGTTTCTGCTGCTAAGCACAATGATGTGCCCAGCATGATAAGGTCTGACATAGTGTGCAATGAGCCATAGAAGTTAGAGACTTTACTGGGTAGGAGAAAACGAGGAGAAGAATGGGCGAAAATTATCAAGATATTAGAATATAGAATATGACTTGATAAGTTGGGATCAAAAGTTCAAGGTCATTTTGTGACGCCAAATCTTACCTATTAAAAACGTCGACATTTTGTATATACAGCGCTATCCAGATAACTCACGCCAATCCGGATCTATAAATTGGAGCCGTGAGGTAAATGAAAGCACGAGTTAGCGAATTATGGTCGAAAGTATTGCCGCTTGCAAACAGCGGGAAAACTAGCTTGGCGTGTCATCCGCCTTTTTTGCGTGTTAAACTTGTCGGTAGGATTGCTATACGGATAGGAAATGAAAATGAATTTTATTAAACTGATTTTTGTTAGAGATGATGGTCGATGGAAAATGCAAAACGAGTTGATTTCATTAAGTTGTGGGCTGGTGTTATATTTGTCTCCGGCGCCAAACGTTTTCATACCTTATTCTTATGTTATTCAGGTGGCGTCAGCACCTCTCCCTATGAAGTTAGTAGTGAAAGTGCGCTTTTATGGATGGCGGATGTCAGTATAGACTACTGTTTTTTGTTCCTATTTTGTTAAGATAACTCTATTTACGAATTTGGGCTAAAAAAGCGGTCCAAGACGTGAGCGCGAGTTATGGCGATTTGCGACGCGAGATATCTGGATAGACCTGTATATATACAGTTGCTTCGGATATCAATTTAGTGTACTGTGTTTTACCATTAGCAAGAAAAACACTAATCAGAACGCAACTTGAGTGATGAACAATGCGTGGTCAATACACAACGACTGACCGCTTGATTATATCCACCCAGGGTGACATGCGATAAACACACCAGAAAATTCCCAAAACTTTGATGAAGGATATCTTTGTTTGCATAAAACAAAGAATGTTTACACAGCTGGCAGACGCCGTGATGATGCGATGACACATTCAAGCGTCTGGTCTCAGGGGATCCGCCTTCACGTAACATGGCTTAAGGGCCATGTGTGATCTGTTACATGTCACGTGGAGTGACAGGGCAGCACGTGCTGCAGGGGTAGTGCGTCTATAGTAGATACACAGGCTGCTGGCTCGGTTTACTTTGAGTGACTGACACGGATACTACTTGAAGATAAGAAAGACGCTTGCTTAAACCAAACGATTGAGTAAACCAATAATTAAAAGTGTTGCTGACGATGATGTAATACCATGTAATGTGAGGTCGTGCCTCGCTCTGAGAGGGACTTGTGCCCAAGTCAGTCGTTAAATATGCGTCGATATAGTCATAACCGCTATTTTGATGGTACTGTTGGAACCATATGTCATCGGAGAGTCCTTCATGGAACTGCCTTCTCAGGAAGTATATTTATTGACTCCCCGTTCCCTTTGTAAGGTAAATACTGCTACTAAGTGCGAGGTAAATATGGCGGAGTTGTACACTAAATCACTTGTACACTGCACACTACTTCTAGTAGTTCATATCGACTTACTGATTAGCACCGAATCGGAGGGCACTCATCCCCACGTGGGCTGTCATTCCACATTTTTTGCATAAGCTTCGGCTGACCAGCGGTGGTCAATGTGCGGACATTCAGCTTATCTGTCTAAGAACGAGACGAATGCATGTGTTGGACTTTACTTGTTGCTTAAGAGAGAGCATATTTATGCGTATGCGTACCTTCAAGTTAAGAGGATAATTTCGAAAATACAATCGTCTATCACAGAATATACACGCCTTTAAGCCCTGAGCTTCAACTATTTTCACGGCATGCTGGCCGGGTGACGGCAGTATGTTAACAGATCAAGCCCTTACATTTGTCTAAGATTAGGGCAATCAATACACTGCTTACACTCATAACCAAAGGGTGGATGGAGTCCTGCTCAGGCATCAGTGGAACATCATGTATGACAGCGATGTCGTGTAAACTTGATTCAAAGCGTCTACTTCATTACGATGAATGATTCGATAGCACTAACATCATTAAAGGTTGGGATGATGCTTTCTGAAGAGGGACAAGTATTATAACTATTGTAACAGGAAGTCAATTTAAATGCTCATAGAGTTGCTGATTCTGGACATATATGAGGGATAAAAGTCAGTGGAACAAATTGCATCATGGTAATTATTACACTTTAGATACCCCTTAAAATAGTACAGTTAGTCACATGAAATTTTAAGTCATTCCGCCGACTCAAATGACGACTGAGCCACAATCACCCTATTTAATATAAATCCAAATGCATTTTACACAAACTAATAAAGCAGTTGATGGCAACTTTGTTCACCATCTCGCATCCCACCTTGTTACAATAAACGTAGTTCTAATAGAGCGTTTAACGCATTTATTCTGTAGTTTACATAGTTAGTACATTGCAAGGCTTACCTGCCGTACAATAATATATATTCTCAGTCAACCTCTACTGCTTCGATTCATAATTAAATGCCTGTTTTGATTTCTGGTGCATTGCTGTTCATTCCAGAGGCAGAATGACGCGCCAAGAAGCCCTAATTGGTAGCGACAGGTTACAATCCGATAGACGTAGCGAACCTTAGTATTACCACTATACTATCACTGGTAGGTACACAAAACAAAAGCACTATCTTTCTGGCAGAATCGCATTGTTTCATCTGCATCATAACTTCATCCTGACATTTACAAATAAGAATGAAACAAACTAACCACTAATACCAAGTAGTTGCTCATTTCTCCAATATGAGCCCCAACAGAGTAAACTGCACATCGCAGAGAATTGTGAATCATTTCACAATGGCTGTGCATTCCAAAAGTGCCGTTCAAATGTCGTAAATTGATGCTATTTACTTCGGTCTGTAACATGCTAGACAGGTTATATCGATATCCCAGACTTGGCTTTATGCTGTTGCTCCATCAAGTGCAGGATGAGATTTTGGGCTTTCCTACTTCTGTCCGCATGAATAATTGAGCATAATGGATGTCATTGTTGTCACGTCAGGTACGTTTATTTAATAGCTACCTTAATCTAATGATGTATGTATATATGGTTTAATATATAGCCTGGGCATCGAACCATGTTCTCCAAAGATGTGAAATTTCGATTGAAATTGTGTATGAGCGTGAATCACTGAGGTATTGCAATTGGTCCATTCATGGTTTATTCGCAGTTTTAGCAGAGCCATTACCGTTACGGCAGCAACTGCATAAGTGACCATTATATTCGCAAAGTACAATTCGTCCTCGATGGGTATTTGAAAAGCTGTTCATACAACCAATCGATGAGTGAGAATCGTGTATATGCTATCAAACATATCTTGATGATATGGTCCTGTTTCCATGTTGTCACACACGTGTTGATAGATAAGTTATCACAAAGCGTATGCTGTTATTGACATTAAAACCTTTTCCAACTTTGATTCTAAGAAAATAAAATAGGAACGCTGGTGTAGTTTCCATATTGATGCATCACCATAGGCCTGGTTTGTTACGGGTGTGTTTTTTTTATCAGAATGAGCGCAACTATCACACGACAGCATGAACGACGGCCCTAGCGTGATCAAGATTCAAAGGACGACCCTATGATTATGTTAACCTTGTTCGACATGTGATAAACACACCCGAACATTTACATCAAACTCTGACACTAGTTGTCTTTGTTTATATATCAGGAAGAATGTTTAATTCTGTGACTGTTGCTGACAAGTACGACTGAGCAGCATGGCCTCTTACCGCAGTGGAATCACCTCCTTGTTGCATATCTTGGGGTCATGTGGAATGCATTGCATGACAAGGCAGCAAGCTCTGCAGTGGGAACTTGTTTATAGTAGCTATACAGGTCACATGCTCTTTTAACGTAACTTCCTTTATGAGACTTCCCTTCTTGGAGATACACAAGCCCACGCTCCTATCAAATTCATTGAATGCAATATTTGTTGTGCGTAAGAATATGTCGATAAATGTCGACCGATATCATCACAATGCATCTCTTATGATTAACTGATATTCTCTATTGTTTGGTTGATGTTGCAATTGTGACTTGAAAACAACTACGGGCGCAGGGTTCGAGCAGACGTGTAGCAGACTAGCTCGCTGCATGAGAGCCTAATCATTTTAACGCAATGCCGCTAAACTGGACATTAGTTGCAGAACTAATGTTTAACTACTCGATGACTTTGATGAATATGTCGACGGTAGGTTAAGTCGGTCATCGGTCAACTGTAGACGCCGATGGTTTTCTAATCCATAGGAAATGTTCCATTACATTCCTGGCGTCCAGGCGCATGGGGTTTACAGCAGAGAAATGACATTGATGAGCAGGCGCGCGCATCTCTATTTCAGACTGACACGCGCTGCATTGATTGAGTATCAACATGGCGACACAACCAGATGTATGTACTCGCCAGGGGTCGTAACTGGCGTGAGCAATTCATTCGCATCATCAGAATGAGACTCGCCACAGACAGAGCTCAATCTCATGGGGTTTGAAAACATGGAAACAGCAATGGTGTTCATATATCAAACATTAACACACTTAGAACATTCCTCTGTGCACCAAATCACAATCTCGTTGATCAAACATTGAGACGGTACTACAAAGAGGATGGATATGTTACAGGGATGAATATTTGACGAGGGGCGTTGGCCCTCTCGCTGAGTCGCTGCTGCGATGTCAGTCAAGAATGTGCTATACATTGTACAAATTGATTGGTTGAAAGTCCATATCACCAAACGTTCTCTAAATTGTCATTTGAAAAACATCACAAACGTGAATCCATTGGTAAGAAGGGAAAGAACCTGATTGAGGTTTGAGAAAAAGCGCATTCCGTTATTTGTTCAATTTGCTACGCGCTTGCAAACTGTAGAATCAAAGGCTGTTATCAGGACGCCTTTCTCATTAAAGTATCGATGTTTTATGTTCCTAAATCATGTCCTTCAACCAACAAGGCAAGTAGCACCACAGATTTGCACGAAATATGGGAAGAATTAGCACCGCAACTCATATTTGGATTATTAACTCGTGAGGTGGTTCTGGTGGTATACACGTTTGCACTATCTTGTTGGAGTAGAATACTCTTTAATGTAATTAAATCCATCGCATTATTATCACAATATAAGGGTACTTCATTCACTGGTAGGTGTCTTTTTCATACATTCACCATGCCAGTCTACGGAGGAGACAATGTTTTGTAGTTTTGCCAACATCGTATTTATGCTTAATCGATAAATCAGAGCTGAGGGCATGCTTTTGAAATATGGTCGTTAATCACCGAACACACTTCTTTATATTGCTTATGCGCTCTTGTCAAAGCACATTGCCGTCAGGAGCGAGGTAACAGTTGGTGAATAATCTTTACGAAATGCTCCTTCCTTCACATTTGAACGCATTGAATCCGCATTGACTTCGATACTCACTGCTGGACAATAAGTCATAGCTAGTTCATGACGATGCGATGTAAGATAACATCTACCTCAATACTGGTAAGGCGTTGTGTGCCGAGAACGGACGTGTACAAAGTTCTTGTCGTGAGATAGGATTGCTCTGATAGTTAATTCATAACTGATGTAAGTGATACTAGACCTTTCAGACCAGAAACCAAAGGTAAAGATCAATCCCTTAAAATCTACTGATGATAGGGCAAACCTGAATATCATGATACTTCTGTTCTTGTGAAACATTCGCATGAGTGGACTGTGCCCTATGTTTGCGATCCTGCGTAACTATGATGGGCACAAATTGCTTTTACATTCACCTCCCGCCCCACACGTACACATTTCACGAGAGTACGACATCCGGCAAACCAGCTGGTCTTATGTCATCATTCTACCTAAAAGCGTCTAGATATTAGTCAGCCCTGCGTTTATCATAATGGATAACAGAAAGAAGGCGATTGATGGTATAACTTATACCGACTGAGAGCCATCAGTAATGATTACTACACTGACAACTAAGGAGAGCAGCAGCTACAACAGTCACCCCTCTTCTCTTCATGTGGTTATTGTGCCGGTAGGTAATGGCATTACCATGATATCTTTTGTCTGTAAGTGACGAACGATGATCCTCGAAAATAAACGCACATATACTAAGCCCAACTACCCATAGTTTATGCATACGTTTGTGACAAGCGTCCCATCTTAGTAACTAGCTTTGTCCGGCTAGCATATTTGGCTTAGTATCACGCACTGCACATCAATTAAGAACAAGCTATGGTGGTAATACACGGGAGACATAGGCTAAGAGGGTATTATTAGGTAGCTTTTCTATGCCCTAAACAAGTAAACTTTAATAATAGTTTCAAATATAAATGACGTTTTCTCAAAACGACTGGCATGCTGAAATAGTCCAACCAGTTAGGGGCACTAATCAATGGTAATTTCATCAATCTAACAATCCTTTCTAATAGCCAATGATCTAGGTGCTAGTGATCAATCAATTCAGCTCGGATTAAGTGATGCTGCTCTCGTGGTTTTTGCTCCTCACCCCTTTCCTCCTATAGATAACAATTAGTCCCAATTTGTAAATGAGAACCCCATCTCGTGATAGGTTGCATAGCTTGGGCTCTGTAGCATTATTGTTTTGTATCATTAACAGAATACTATCAATGTATTTTATGGTAAGATCTTTTGGTATGCTTGTTTCAGAATTTGGTGCTGAGATCATGCATCTCTTTTTAAATTAGACAGAAAATAGAAAATTAATCATTCAAGTATTTCATGCAAAGACACTTTTTATAGACAAATGCTATTACAAATATTTATGTATGTTACAATTAATGCAAGTATTGATCGGATGGACCACCATTGAGCGCGATTGTTAGCCGACTTTCCTGTTCGATAGCTTGTGAGCCGTGGATTTGTATTAAAAGTTAATCCGTCAATCACGTTGGACTCCTCTGCACTGGAAATATGCTATTGCTCAGTTGAATATAATATCCGGGTCGTTTTTCTGCTTCCTCTGTCTGCATGAATATTTGAGCATTACTTCCAGGCGTCTTCATCAAAGCAATGAATCCACACTAGCAAGCTGGAGGCCATGTTTTAACCTACTGTTATCCTATTACATCACGAGAGCTAGTTGCGTAAGAGCTTCAGTGCTACCCTTATCTTATGAGTCAATATTTGATTTCATTTGGAGAATGGGCAATTTATTGGCAAATCTATTGTAAGCTTTCGGTATCGTTGGCTATTCAACCCTGGGAACAGACGTCACGTCGGGCCCTCATAGATTATTTTGGGTGATTGTACCCTAAGTGGAATGCTTTGGAGGTGGCATGTGTGCGCTATGTACATACACTGCCGCAGCGAATCTCAATAGGCAGCAGGCCAGCGTGAAATATTCGCCCCGACTGTGTTGTATGAGGAATAGTTTTGTGTTGGATAGAATGTGGTTTAAAACAATGATCTGTGTTTTAGTTTGAAATACCTATGATAAACTTAACACGCTTTGCTAATCCGTTTGACATAAGAACATTCTGAATTAAAGCTTGTATTTGAATGGTAGTGCAGTAACATTACCTAATGCAGTCCTTTTATTCTTCAGTAAACAGGATCGCGTTACGTTTTTCGAGGAGATCCTCACGCCAGTTATTAATAAAATCCATCGCCTCGTAAGAAAGCCCCAAAACATGGTCAATTAAATATGTTGCGCTTAACCATTGTTTTTCAAATCACACCTTGGTATACGAAACACCGTGCATCCCGTGCTGTGAAGGTATTTGGTATAAAGGAGTATGGCATCTCTTATAGCAATTGTGATAAATTGTTCCTACGAGTTGCTATCACAGTTCGAAATGACCTTTGATACGTGGAATCAAAGCAAGTGCTCTTTACCACGTTCTAGCAATATCACATAAAACCGAGTGTCCGTGTGGATTAACCAGTTAGGCATGAATGAAGCCATGCCCAATGAATTAAAACTTCAATATTTATTCCCAGTCGCTAGCCACACGAACATCTGCGTGGCTTGTAATTTCACACACAGATATGTCCATCAACATTGGTCAGTGATTTAACAGCTCATATAGGTTAACCGTTATTTTGTACAACTGCTATTTCATCTGGTGGTTTTTGGAGTCTTGGTTGATGTATATAACCGCTGAATGAGCGTTAATATCAATATTATGTGCTCCCTAATTAACAATGATTACCGGGTGGTCATGATATAAACGGATATCACCCGTGTGCATATATTAGCCCTTAGTGACGTGATAAACTCCAAATCCAGGTAATTTATATCTCCGTATGTGTATTAAAAAGAGCAGACAAACTTTTCTACAGTAATCGCTATTCGATGTTCCATTAACGCGTCTGGATCCGCCTTCTAGCTGTACAACTTGAGAGTCATGTGGGGTGCGCTTGTTGATCAGAGGTAGGGCAGCACGTGCTGAAAGGGGACAGAGTAGTTGCTCCTCAGTCCATTGCAGATGTTTTTCGAAACTTGTTTTTAGATCCTTCCGTAAGCCTCACAAAATGCAATAATTTGGGTGTGTGTGAATACTTTTCAAGGTAACACATGCTACCTGGGCTGGCTGTATACGTAGATAGATACAACCCGGCATATATAGTTTGGAACGGAAATAACCGATATTTGATATTTGATTGCATTATTGAACAAGGAACTGCCGCAAGCAGATACATTGTTAGGCTCAATAACATGGGACTTGATCAAATCAAGCAACTATAGTAACATATATCAATACGATTTTGACCTCCATACATATTCTTCTGTCAAATATATAAGTCCACCTCTCCTAATATATACAGTCATACGGCGAGGATGCATTTATCACTTGATATCGTGGAGCACTGACCAGTTAACCACATTGGTAAGGTGCGTATTTGGTTAAGATTATAATATGAAAGTAGACGTTTCCCTAATCACATGCTGCTTCTCCTGACATTGTAATTTTGTATAGGATATAAACGACGCCTTGACAAGCACTGATCTTACTCATCTCTGTTGTACGAATTTGCATTGCACGATGAAACATATTCGGTGTAAAGTATAGTTACATAAATATAGGACAAGTATAACCAATGTGGGCATGGTGGATAAAGGTGCTCTTACTTCTTTTAAAGAGTAGGCAGAATGTAAATGCATCGATTGTTATAGACATTTGCGGGATACAATATATCGTACACTTCACGATAAGTTGAAATGCTACAATATTCATATTTACTCCCATTCAGGCTAGGGTAATGTTGAATGAAATGTACGCTATATTAAGCAACATTGAAGCGCAACTCTCACAAGTAGGATATTAGATGCTTCGATTATGAAATCATTTAGACATTCTTGTTCATTACACGTGATACTCAATTCATGCGTATATGCTGCATTTGGTCAAATATCATAGAGATGCAGCTGTAAAGCATCACTGATTGAGGGCATTCTATTCATGATCTACACGACTCTTATAGGTCACTCAGGCTGTTTTCATGGCCTTTGTGATGTCGAGCAAATTCTTGGCTGCACCTTTGTTGGTATATGTAGTTAATTCATATGCAATATATACGCAGAATAATTCTAATCCCAGGTAAGACCACAATGGCTTACCGCTTGCATTTTTACCGAGCATGTGGAATAATGGTCAATGTAAATGTATTCTTCCCCAATAATATTTGTCTATTAATGAATTATTGATTCTCTATGCGAGGATAAAAGGAATTTACTTCCGGATGTGATTAATTCACAAGATCAGAGATATGATAAAATCCGAATGAAAGCATTTAATGTAGGCGAATTATGAAGAAACAGCGACTCTTCTCAAAGCAGACGGTGGCTAATGTTGACGCATGGGCTATCCTTATCTGAAATATGAGAAAGTGTAGTTTACACTTTACCGATTGCCTTGAAGATGCCATTAAAGTGATAAGTCAAAAGTGTTAATCGACGAGCGATTTGTCATCCCTTTCACGATATATACATGAGGCTTCCCAAGACCCAGTGGGTTATGCCATTCAGCTTGTGTGCTTAGGGCCGGCAAGGAACGATATATCCGTGAGAGTTGTGTAACTGCTGGTGAAATATTCCTTCTCTTATATATGTGTTGATTCCTGCAATAATTGCAATATTCCAGGGTTAACCTCATACTCAATGCAGGGCCATCAGTCATCACCGGTCCATGGCGATGCGAGGTATTATAACATGGTAAGGACGAATAAAGTTTCACTTCTCACTAGTGTTTTGTGGGTTATATTTCCAGACGTGGAATGTTTTCGTTGGAGCACTCAAAAAAAAATTGGAGCAGAAAATAACATATTTCCTCCATACACCTACACTGAATAATTTCATCACTAGTTTGATAGGTTCTAGTAATTATAACAGTTGCAACACATGGCTAGCGGTGCAATATTGTGAAAATACGTATGTGTCACAGCGCCATCATACGTTTTATCATTTACGTTATTGAATACAAAGTTGGGAAACCCTGGTCCCCACATTTTACACTTGTCACCATAACATAATTATTCTACCAGATGCACTGTAAGCCTGTTGACCACAACTATGATTTAATTACGCCGACAAAACCTAATGCTTATGTCTCTGCATTCCCTTTTGCTTAACCGATCATAATTTACTTTACGTGCAGATTGTCCGGTGCTTAGTGTTGGAATAAATGAACTATGATCATTGAAGTTTAATGCAAATGTGCTTATGTTGTTACCCGAATAAATATAACCATGAGGCTGCATCTTAAGTCATTTCACAAACATAGCGAACCCAGTGGATTAGTATAAATGAAATTTGTTTCTGAGGTCACTTCTTTTCACATTTGGAGCTCTCTTACTGAAGATTTTCAGACGAATTTATTTTGTGAAAACCCACTCACATATGCCATAAGCGAGGCATTCGCCTTAAGATCAAATGATTGCACTGTCGACTGCGATGATTATGTGAATAAGATGTTCAATGGAAACAGGTTGTCTTTGTGTTAAGCGTACACTTTTTGCTTCCGGTATATATTAGGGAATTACCAGGGTCTATCCCCACGACCATAAGCTTCACAAAGTAGATGCCAACGACATCCTGAGAACGTTATTTCGCTAATCTATCATCAAGTGAGAACACCTTTATACACCATGCTCACATTGGCTTATACTTGTCCTATATTTATGTAACTATACCTGCACGAATACCTCAAAAAAAAAGGACCTTTTCCGATCAAAAACTTCATTGCATCAATCTATCGATCCAAAACCATCGAAAGCTGTGGATTATGTCTCTGATTCTCCTCTACCATAATAATGTAGACAATTTAATAAAGGAAGTGGAGATATACTAAGCAATATAAAATGCCCTAGGATATCCAAACTGTGATTGGATTTATTGGTAGAAAACCACAACAGCAGCTCTTACTAGAGGGCCGGGATGTTGGCGAAATAGGCTATCAATTGCGTGGTATACAAACCTAGGCGATGATAGTCTGCGTTTGCCTTGTAGAACTGTTATTCTCGGTCTGTATTAGCTATAATGGCAGCCATGTTAGTTGGTTCTACCAGCAATGGTAATCTAAGCAGCTACAGTAGAAAACATTACTCACTCATCGAACGCCCTTCAACGGCCTTGTAAACACATGGGAACAATCTGCTTCAATTGATGTAATATGGTCGCCGTAGCATCGCAGTAGGAACCCGAACAACGCAAAAGGAACGTAGTACAGACGAGGTAGAATCGCCATGTAAACGCGGAGAAAAGGATCGGGGGAACCAATGGCGACCTTCCAACGTTCTCAATGCGTCCCTGCGGCGTTAATGGCGTTTCTACGGGGTGCCTACTACAACTATTGCGTTTCTACGGAGTTTGCACTGCGTTCCTAGCACGTTCCTACTGTTCGCCCTCGAAGAGCTATAAAACCCAATATTTCATCCTATCTTTATTAGTGTATTTCTCGTACTCACCATCATCAGGGCCGAATAAATGATGAACTTGCTCGCACTGCAACATATACTTATTGTCCAGCAGCAGCAGCAGGCAGATGATCATGTCATAGCTGTAAAACTGATCAGACGGCGAAGGAGAAGAAGGGCAAGGTTAAGAAGATGCTGGGTTATACCATGGCTCGGTGATGTCCGAAGAGAACAGTTTGGCCACTTCAACCGCCTCATGCCTGAGCTGAGGCGAGAAGATCCGGCATCGTTCCAGAATTTCCTTAGGGTTCAACCAGAAATGTTTGATGAGCTGCTCACCAGGCTTGGCCCACGAATCACCAAGCAGGATACAAACTACAGGAAAGCCATCAACCCAGGGACGAAGCTGGCAGTCACTCTACGCCACCTAGCGTCTGGTGACATGTACTCCAGCATGAAATTCGAATAATAATGAGTGAAGCTTTCCGAAAGAACAGTGGAGTTTTATACTCGCAGCGAGGACGCCCGTTGGGTCGCCCTGCAGTCGCCGTGGGAACGCCATGCACGCGGTAAGGTCGTGGTAGAAACGCTAAGAACATACCTACATACATACATACATACAGACATACATACATACATACCTACATACATACATACCTACATACATACATACAGACATACATACAGACATACATACTCACATACATACGTAGTAAATACGTAATACATATCTACAAACAGACATACAGCATAAATACACACATAAACACATACACACATACCACACACAATACACACATACACACATAACACACATACACACATAACACCAACATATACACATACACACATAACCCACATAACACATACACACTACACACATACACACATACACACATACATACAGACATACTATACAACATACATACATACATACATAACATACATACATACATACATACTAATAAATAATACAGACATACATACATACATACCAAATACATACATACATACATACATACATACATCATACTCATACCATACATACATACATACATACGTAATTTAAAACGTACTATAAGACGTACATACATACAAAAAGGACTGACGTGGTGCGTGCGTGCGTGAGTTGCGTGCGTACGTACGTACGTACGTACGTACGTACTTACATACATACATACATACATCCGAACATACATTACATGTATACATACATACACACAGATCATATGCAAACGCCACATATTAAATACGTAACAGTCACACATACACGATATGTACATACGTATATGTCTAACAGGACAGACAGACAGACAACAGACATGACAGACATACGGACAGACAGACAGGACAGACAGACAGACAGAAACACGACAGACAGACAGACAGACAGACAGAGCAGACAGACAGACAGACAAGCAACAGACAGGACAGACAGACAGACAGACAGTACAGGACAGACGACGACAAGAGCTACAGGACAGATCAGACATGAAGACAGGGGACAGACAGACAGACAGAAGACAGGACAGACATACAGGACAGACAGAACAGACGACAGACAGGCATACATACAGACTAGCACATACATGACCAGACAGACAGACAGACTACAGACAGACAGACAGACAGACATGGACAGACAGACAGACAGACAGAAATACAGACATACAAGACAGACCGACATACAGACATAAAGAAAGTAAATACAGACATAACAGACATACAGCCCATACAGACATACATACAGACTAGACATACATACAAGACATACAGACAGACAGTACAGATATTACATGGCCATGGCCAAACATACAGACATACATACATACAGTTACATGCGTACATACCTACCGACCTACAGTAACTACACCTACATACATACATACAGACAGACATACAGACAGACATACAGACAGACATACAGACAGACAGACAGACAAGACAGGACAGACAGACAGACATACAGACAGACAGACAGACAGACAGGGACAGGACAGACATACAGACAGACAGACAGACAGAATCAGACAGACATACATACATACATACAGTTACAGACATACATACATGACATACATACATACATACATACAGACATACATACATACAGACAGACAGATGCGACATACATAAATACATACATACATACATACATACATACATACAGACATACATTACATACATACAGACATACACACATACATACATGACATACATACATGACGTGCATACAGTACAGACATACATACACAAAACATACCATACATACATACATACACACCGAGACACACAGACAGACAGACATACACATACATGACAGACATACACCGACATACATAAAGTACATACAGACATACATGACATACAGACACTGACAGACAAGACAGACAGACAGACCAGATCAGACAGACAAGACAGACAGGACAGCAGACGCAGACAGGCAGACAGACAGACAGACAGACAGACAGACGACAGACAGACAGACATACAATACAGACATACAGACAGACAGACAGGAGACAGACAGACAGACAGACAGACAGACAGACATACAGGCACAGACAGACAGACAGACAGACAGAATACAGACAGACAAACAGACAGACAGACAGACAGACAGACAGACAGACAGACAGACAGACAGACAGACAGGACAGACAGACAGACATACAGACAGACAGGACACACAGACAGACGACAGACATACACACAGACAGACACGACACACACGCACATACAGACACACATATATACAGACATACAGACAGACAGACAGACAGACACATACAGACATACATACAGAACGACAGACAGTACAGACTTGACAGACATACAGACAGACAGGACATACAGACAGGAACAGACAGACATACATACAGACATACATACAACACACACATACCAGACATACAGACAGAACAGACAGACATACAGACATACATACATTACCAAACTATACATACTAACATACATACATGGACATACACACATCATTACCTACATATATACATACAAACATTAATAACATGCATACATACGACATACATGCATGCATGCATGTATGCATGTACATACATACATACATCATACAGACAGAAGGACATACAGATACATACATACCAGACATACATGCATAAATACATGCATACCGACACACACTACGTACATACGTACATACACACAGACATACACAGACATACAGATGGGACATACAGACAGGAACAGACAAGAGACGGCAGGACAGACAGACATACAGACAGACAGACAGACAGACAGACAGACAGACATACATACATACAGTACATACATTACATACATACATACATGCATACATACATACGTACTATATTAGTACATACATACATACATACATACAGACATGACATACATAGATACGTACATACAACATTACTACCATACATACAGACATTTACATACGCACCTACCACTTGCATGACATACATACATGTATACGTACAGGCATACAGATGTACATACATACAACACGTTACATACATACATACAGACATACATGTACAGGACAGACAGACAGACGGAACAGTACAAGACAGACAAAAAGACAGACAGACACCCAGACAGAACAGACATGCATACAGACACCCTGTGTACACACAGACATGTATACAGACAGACACACAGACATACAAGACCAGACATACAGACACACATACATACATACATACATGACATACATGCACACAAGACATGCAGACCGACATACACATGATGTATACATGACCATGCATACATACATGAGACAGGACAGGTACAAAACAGTATGAAATACAGTACATGTATACCGACATGACCGGACAGGTATGACATACATACCGAGACATACAGACATACATACATAATACATACATACATACAGACATAAAGACATACATTACACATACATACGTACTTACATACATACATACATAGTATACATGTATACATACATTACAGCACATACTATACATATGACATACATACATACAAATACCATGCACAAATACATACAGGACCGACAGACACACGGACACACCGAGTATGACAGACCATACATGTACAGACAGACATACATACATGGCCGGGCATACATGCAGTGCATGACAGACATACAGTGCATGCCATGCATGCAGACAGACGAGTACATACAGACATACAGACAGACAGACAGACATACATACAGACATGACATACATACATACCATACATACCGACAAGTATACATACGTACATACAACATACCTGACATACGTACATACATGCATGCCTACGTACATACATACAGACAGACAGACAGACAGACAGATACATGGACAGACAGGGATTATGGACAGACAGACATCAGACGTACATACAGACGTAAGACATGACAGACAGACAAACATACATACATACCATACAGACAGTACATAAGACATACAGACATACAGACAGACATTACATACATACAGACATACACAACACAGGACAGACAGGATACCATACATACAGAAATTACAGACAGTACATACATACATACAGACAGACAGACAGACCTACAGACAGACAGACATACATACATACAGGGCAGACATGGACACACACATACAGACAGACAGACAGACAGGACAGACAGACATACATGTATGCATAATGCCATACATACATACATACATAAATACATACATAACATACAGACATACATACATACATACATACATACATACCTATGTACCGACAATATATACAGATGGACATGCACAGTACACCGTAGTAATCAAATTTTACATGCGTACATGCGTGTGTTGTAGCAGTAGTATGTATGCATACATACATACATAACAGTAACATAACATACAGATGTACATAAATATGTATGTACATAGATATGTACATGTACAGACACACATACATGACATACATACATACGTGACATACAGACATACTACAAAGGCATGTAGACATGCATTTATGTCGTAAGTACATACGACATTACAGGAATACATGATACATACATACAGAAGTGACATGTATGAAATACATATTAAACCAGGACATGGACATACAGAGGTACGAGACAGAAGGACGGACAGACATAGGGACAGACATACATACGGACAGGTATTGATAATACATACATACATACATCCCACACATTACATCAAAGACATAAGAAATAAATACATACAGACATACATACAACCATATGATACAAACATTCATTACATACATTACAGAATACATAACCTATATACATTACATACACAATACATAAATACATAAAAGACGATACACACACATGCCACTCACACACATGACAGACATACAATACATGCATAAATACATACATACTCTACAGACATAATAACATAATACATACATACATACATGACATACATACATTACATCCATACAGTACACCACAACAAATTACAGTACATGCACTTACACTTGCATAAATACATGCATAAAGACTACATTACAACACATTCAATAAATACCGAAATAAAGTAAATATTGTACCCTTTGTAAATACATACATACATACAATACATAGCATACAACAGACAGACTTCCTTCAAGACCAACAGCCTACATGCCAAGACATAACAACACTAAATACATGCATACATTACATACAGACATACATACATACATACATACATGAAATTACAGACAGGACCATGCAATGACAGAAATACAGACATACATACATAAATACCATACATACAGACAGTAAAGACATGCATTACCTGCATACAAAACTACATACATACTATACATAAATACCTACAGACAGACAGATCATACAGACATAAGGACATGAAGGCATACATAAATTACATACGTTCATACATACATGTAATTATACATACATACATATAGAATAGTACTACATTTCTTACATAATCCATATGCAGAATCGCCTATTTAATCAGAGAATGTGTTATCCTTCGATATCAACTCAGAATACGGTAAATTAATCACATTAAAAATGGACATATATTAGTACAGTTATCGACAACTTGTGGCATTAGATACATGATGTGTGTCAAGTATTGTTATCACCTTGGATTGCCCGTGCCGTGTTAATGTCACTGAGATAGCTCTCAAATGCATAGTAATCTGAAAATGTTATGACATGGTCTCGTGTCTTAAGATGTGCAGTGCAAACACGTTATCTAGATCACACATTTGGGCGACAGTTGTTTTACTACATTGTTGACTTCATTGGTACATATGCATGGTGCATACAGTTGAAATATATAAAGACTACATGGTTGGTTTCTTCTGCACTACTGATAAATGTATGACATAACAGAGTATTACTTCCATGAACCCATACTAGCATGATATAGGCCCTGTTTTAACCTACTTTTATCCTATCAAATCACACTTGACTTAGACGAGAGCTAACTGCGTAATAGCTTTACTGATAGCCTATATCTCTATGAGTCAATATTTGGTTTCATTTGAAGAATTTGAAATAGATTGGCAAACAAATCTGTGGTGAGCTTTCAAGCAGCGTTGGCCTCATTACAAATGCAACCCTGGGAATAGATGCACCATTGCGTCAAGTATGGCGCTCATAAATTATTTTGGATGATTACCACCCCAAGGGACACCATAGCGTGGAATGTTTTAGGAGGCGGCTTGCATGCACTGTGTTCTCCCACTATCGTTGCGAATCTTCCATGGATCGCATGCCAATGTACAAAGTTCGCCTCGATGGTGATGTGTGCACAATAGTTTTGTATTGGATAGAATAAGGTTTAAAACAATACTTCATTATCACATTGCCGCAAACAGAAATGTACACATTTTCAATATGGACGAAGCTCTGCGTTTTGGCTCGAAATACCTATGATATACTCAACGTGCGATACCACGCATAACAAATATGCATCCGATTGATAAAAGAACTTTTTGAATTATAGCTTGTATTTAGAATTGTTGCGCACTAGCAGAGCACAGTGCAGTTCTTGAATACTTACACAAACAGACGTCGCGTGTTAAGCTTTCGGAATGAGATCCTCGCATCAGTTATGAATAAAATCCATCGCCTGGTGAATAGCATTGCCAATTACACAAAGGAATCCATCAAGGGTATAAAAAGGATGTTACATGCCCATCGTAGCCCCACAGGGGAACATATGCGCGGCTTGTAATTGCTATCAGACATCCAGTACAGACAGCAACAGACACACAACAGACACACACAGGCACACACACATACAGACAGACAGACAAAAAAGACAGGAGGAAAGACAGAAGAAAGACAGAAGTAGCAAGCTCACATACATGACATTAATACCTAACGTACGTGCATTACCTTCATACATACCTACATACAGATATGTTGTACATATCAGACCTACAATACATAAATTACATAACAAGACATACGACACATAAATACATACATGCACACACACATACATACAATAAACATAAAGAAATTAATAGCACACATGACATGCATGAATACCATGCATTCAATACATACATACATACATTACACAAACACATACATACATGCATGTATGCACACACACATGCAAACTGTAAGTTTTCTTCTTTCATCTACAGAATAGTCTATTTTCTTAATAATCCATATGAGATCGCCTATTCAATCGAAGAATTGTTATCCTTCGATATCAACTCAGAATACGGAATGACTCACGGTAAGTTAATCACATTAAAAATGGATATTATATTAGTGATTGTTATCGAACAACTGTGGCATTAGATACATGATTGGTGGCAAGTATTGTTATCACCTTGATTGCCGTGCGTGTTAATGTCACTGAGTAGCTCTCATTGCATAGTATATGAAAATGTTATGACATGGTCTCTGGTCTAAGCAGTGCATTGCAAACACGTTATCTAGATCACCGTTTGGGCGCAGTTGTTGACTCCTCAGCACTGCTAATATGCTGGTGCTCAGTTGAATATAAACTACGTTAGTTTTTTCTACTTACTCTGTCTGTATGAATAATTGAGCATTACTTCCATGAACCCATACTAGCATGATATAGGCCCTGTTTTAACCTACTTTTATCCTATCAAATCACACTTGACTTAGAAGAGAGCTAACTGCGTTTAGCTTTACTGATAGCCTTATCTTATGAGTCAATATTTGGTTTCATTTGAATAATTTGAAATAGATTAGCAAATCTGTGGTGAGCTTTCAGCAGCGTTGGCCTCATTACAAATGCAACCCTGGGAATAGATGCACCAATGCGTCAAGTATGGCGCTCATAAATTATTTTGGATGATTACACCCAAGGGACACCATAGGTGGAATGTTTAGGAGGCGGCATGCACGCACTGTGTTCTCCCACTACCGCTGCGAATCTTCCATGGATCGCATGCCAATGTACAAAGTTCGCCTCGACGGTGATGTGTGCACAATATTTTTGTATTGGATAGACTAAGGTTTTGAAACAATACTTCATTATCACATTGCGCAAACAGAAATGTACACATTTTCAATATGGACGAAGCTCTGCGTTTTGGCTCGAAATACCTATGATATTCTCAACGTGCGATACCACGCATAACGACGAATATGCATCCGTTTGATAGAAGAACTTTTTGAATTATAGCTTGTATTTAGAATTGTTGCGCTCTAGCAGAGCATAGTGCAGTTCTTGAATTCTTACACAAACAGGCGCGTGTTAAGCTTTCGGATGAGATCCTCGCATCAGTTATGAATAAAATCCATCGCCTGGTTGAAATAGCATTGCCAATTACACAAAGTAATCCATCAAGGGTATAAAAAGGATGTTATTGCCATCCGTAGCCCACAGGAACATATGCGTGGCTTGTAATTTCTATCAACATTAGTTGGTGGTGTAACAGCTCAGATAGGTTAACCGTTTAAAAAAGGTTATTTTGGTTGTTGTGTATAACCGCTGAGTGAGCATTATTATCAGTATTATGAGCCCCCCGATTCAAATGCCACATACAAATGATTACCGCGCGGTCATACATACATACATACATACATACATACATACATACATACATACAGACATATATATACAAACGTACATACATGCATACATGCATGCATACATAAATACATACATACAGACAGACATACATACATACAGACATACATACATACATACAGACAGACAGACAGACATACATACATACATACATACACACACACACACATACATACAGACATACATACATACAGACATACATACATACAGACAGACAGACAGACATACATACAGACATACATACATACACACAGACATACATACATACATACATACATACATACATACATACAGACATACATACATACATACATACATACATACATACATACATACATACATACATACATACATACATACATACATACATACATACATACAGACAGACATACATACATACATACATACATACATACATACATACATACATACATACATACATACATACATACATACATACATACATACATACATACATACATACATACATACATACATACATACATACATACATACATACATACATACATACATACATACATACATACATACATACATGCATGCATGCATACATGCATGTATACATACACAAACACATACATACATGCACACACACACATGCAAACTGTAAGTTTTCTTCTTTCATCTACAGAATAGTCTATTTTCTTAATAATCCATATGAGATCGCCTATTCAATCGAAGAATTGTTATCCTTCGATATCAACTCAGAATACGGAATGACTCACGGTAAGTTAATCACATTAAAAATGGATATTATATTAGTGATTGTTATCGAACAACTGTGGCATTAGATACATGATTGGTGGCAAGTATTGTTATCACCTTGATTGCCGTGCGTGTTAATGTCACTGAGTAGCTCTCATTGCATAGTATATGAAAATGTTATGACATGGTCTCTGGTCTAAGCAGTGCATTGCAAACACGTTATCTAGATCACCGTTTGGGCGCAGTTGTTGACTCCTCAGCACTGCTAATATGCTGGTGCTCAGTTGAATATAAACTACGTTAGTTTTTTCTACTTACTCTGTCTCTGTCTGTATGAATAATTGAGCATTACTTCCATGAACCCATACTAGCATGATATAGGCCCTGTTTTAACCTACTTTTATCCTATCAAATCACACTTGACTTAGACGAGAGCTAACTGCGTTTAGCTTTACTGATAGCCTTATCTTATGAGTCAATATTTGGTTTCATTTGAATAATTTGAAATAGATTAGCAAATCTGTGGTGAGCTTTCAGCAGCGTTGGCCTCATTACAAATGCAACCCTGGGAATAGATGCACCAATGCGTCAAGTATGGCGCTCATAAATTATTTTGGATGATTACACCCAAGGGACACCATAGGTGGAATGTTTAGGAGGCGGCATGCACGCACTGTGTTCTCCCACTACCGCTGCGAATCTTCCATGGATCGCATGCCAATGTACAAAGTTCGCCTCGACGGTGATGTGTGCACAATATTTTTGTATTGGATAGACTAAGGTTTTGAAACAATACTTCATTATCACATTGCCGCAAACAGAAATGTACACATTTTCAATATGGACGAAGCTCTGCGTTTTGGCTCGAAATACCTATGATATTCTCAACGTGCGATACCACGCATAACGACGAATATGCATCCGTTTGATAAAAGAACTTTTTGAATTATAGCTTGTATTTAGAATGGCTGCGCACTAGCAGAGCATAGTGCAGTTCTTGAATTCTTACACAAACAGGCGCGTGTTAAGCTTTCGGATGAGATCCTCGCATCAGTTATGAATAAAATCCATCGCCTGGTTGAAATAGCATTGCCAATTACACAAAGTAATCCATCAAGGGTATAAAAAGGATGTTATTGCCATCCGTAGCCCACAGGAACATATGCGTGGCTTGTAATTTCTATCAACATTAGTTGGTGGTGTAACAGCTCAGATAGGTTAACCGTTTAAAAAAGGTTATTTTGGTTGTTGTGTATAACCGCTGAGTGAGCATTATTATCAGTATTATGAGCCCCCCGATTCAAATGCCACATACAAATGATTACCGCGCGGTCATACATACATACATACATACATACATACATACATACATACATACATACATACATACATATATACATACAAACGTACATACATGCATACAGGCATGCATGCATACATACAGAATACATACATACAGACATACAGACATACATACATACAGACATACAGACAGACATACAGACATACAGACATACAGACACACACAGACACAGACATACACAGACAGACACACATACAGACAGACAGACAGACAGACAGACAGACAGACATACAGACATACAGACATACAGACAGACAGACAGACAGACAGACATACATACAGACAGACAGACAGACAGACACATAGACAGACATACATACAGACAGACAAACAGACAGACAGACAGACATACAGACAGACAGACATACATACATACATACATACATACATACATACAGACAGACAGACATACATACATACATACATACATACATACATACAGACATACATACATACATACAGACATACATACATACATACAGACATACATACATACATACATACAGACAGACAGACATACATACATACATACATACATACATACATACATACATACATACATACATACATACATACATACATATATACATATATACATACATACATACATACATACATACATACATACATACATACATACATACATACATACATACATACATACATACATACATACATACATACACATACATACATACATACATACATACATACATACATACATACATACATACATACATACATACATACATACATACATACATACATACATACATACATACATACATACATACATACATACATACATACATACATACATACATACATACATACATACATACATAAGTGTTTCCATTTGAGAGTTTGTCATTCGTCGCATAGCAATGCATTGGTCAGCCCATTTGTATGTCTCATGTTATCTCTTCTATTGATGCTGACGTTCGTACCTTGTATGATCATTTTTAAAGTCAACATATTTCGAGTTTGTGTACATTTGTATTCCTTACTTTCCGTATTACTTACACTTACCTGCTTTCCGTTTAGCTCCGATGAGATCACTTCCTTAACCTCAGTCTCGTAGGTTTTCCCATCGATATCAATGTAGATGACTAAATGACAGTATAGTCGGGTCAATATATGGAAAAACAGGGGTCAACCCCCAAAAAATTGCAAGAAAACGTTTCTTGGTTGTTTTTGGTTCCTGAACATCTGTAGATTAACATACTAAAAGTTTACCAAACTCGGATGACCGGAAAGTGGGTTAATTAGGCAATTTCCAAGATGGCCGCCAAAATTGTTAAAATGCTTGAATTTTTTGGGCTGTCCATATATCAGCCATTTTTCACCCAAAACTGATTATGTAAGTATGTTTTCTAATGTTTTTGAGGTCAACCTTTCACCTGAACCTGGTTTCTTTCATGTGTGACATCCCGATGGGGGTGCAATAGGGGCACCCCTACCTCAAAACTGGGTACATATTAGGGAAACCTTATATTTCCGAATTAATTAAGAAATCGTAAGAACTATTGTTTCTTGGTTTTTCATTGTTCTTTAAGGTCTGAACATTAAAATAGCAAAGGTTCCCTATCATTGGAGGGTAAATCTTGGTCAATTTCAGGATTTTTACCCCTGTTTGGTATTTGTTTGAAATGGCTCCTTGGTTCATGATTTGTTATTTTTCACACGAAAACGCTGTTTTTTTTAATTTCAGCTCAGTGTCATTGAGTCAGAGTTCTGATGAAGGTGCCCTGTTCGTTAGGGGAAATCCTAGCTGAAACCCACCCCACCCCGCCAACCTCCAATTAGGCCACTCCCCCTCAATCCCAGCCCATGTTATCTAAAGCAATCACATTTCTAATTGGCATTTGGTTGTTACTGCCAGCATAAAAGCCCTTATTATAATGACTAACAAGGATAAGGATACAGGTAAATATTGATTTTCAATGTAATTTTTTACTAATAAGCTCTCCATATGATTACAGTGCTGCCATCTATCCTTTCATCAAAGACTTAAGATCAAAACAAAAGCAGCTCATTATTTCATTATCTCTTGTTAACACAATATTCCTGAAATCAACAAAAACAAACCAATCATGTAGACAACTCTGATATTACCAATTATCTTCGGCATCTCCTGACCCTGAAGGTAGGTGAAACAAGATTAAAATAGGCCCATTTCAGGCCTGAGTAGATAGAATAGTCATAATGAAAGTAAAACCATGTGGTTCAATGGCATGCCTACATTATATGGGAAGCCAAAGCTAGAAATATTCAAAGTTGCCAGAAGCCTGCTATTGGAAGCAGCTAATTTCAAAAGCAGTGAAAAAAATTGTAGAGTTCTCTAAACAATCATTTACCTCAAGTGAACAGCACAAAGACGCCACAGTGCCAAGGATGCAAACGTGATCATGTAGACAGTACTAAACTGATGCAAAAATTAGTTGACTGCAATCCATTTGCTGAGGATTCTTCATTAAGAAATGTTGTGACTGGTGTAGTGGCCAACGCAGATGTCAATGTACATGAATATGGAGCTGTCGGCAAGGCCATAGAACAAAAAATGGTTGAGCAGCCAATATTCACTTATTCCTTTAAACGAAAGGACAAAGCCAAGACTCTTGGTGACTCATCGTCAATGAAAGTGAATACCGAACAAATGATAAATTCTGAACTCCTGTTCCAGAGATTTCTTGTAGTTTCACAAGCTGGCGACTTGACACTGCAAGATATCATGGACTACGAACTTAGCCCTATTCGCGGCAAAACATGTGTTCCAGAAGGCTGACAAGCCACAGTTGGCTGATGCTCTACGGGAATACGCAAATGAATCATCCAGCTCCAGCAAGGCCGTTCTAACAGATTAGACGCCAGATTCCGAACATTTTGTGCTTGACGGAGGTTCCTTACTTCACCGTCTGTCTTGGAAAAAAGGGATGACCTACGGGGAAATTGCCGAGGAGTATGCCAATCTCACCCTTTCCAAGTATGGACAAGCCACAGTAGTTTTTGACGGATAGAGTGAAGAGCCTAGCATCAAGGACAATGAACATCAGAGACGACAAACGAAATCACTCCCGCTTGTGTCTTTTCCTCTGGCAGAATGGAGGATTTCTTATCAAGGGACTCTAATAAACAGAAACTAATCCTCCTCATCAGTGACAAACTGAAACAGAGGGGTTGCGAAGTCATCAATGCGCATGGAGATGCAGATGTTCATATTGTGAAGGCAGCAACAACATGTGCAAAAGTTCGAGACACAACTTTGATTGGGGAAGACACGGACCTTCTGATTCTGCTTCTACATTACACTGAGAGGGACAGCAAGAGACTCTACTTTCGTTGGGACAAAAAGAAAGCAAAACATGTATATGATATTGTCCGTCTGAAGGAACTCTTGGGAAATGAGATAACTTCACAGCTGCTGTTTGTACATGCGTTTACAGGTTGTGATACCACTTCCAGGATTTATTGTATTGGCAAGAAATCCCTTTTCCAAAAAGTGATGAAAAATGATTCTCAGATAAGAGCTTGTACAAAGACCTTTACTACAGCTAGTCAGGATGTGGCAACAATAGTTGATTCAGGATGCAAAGTCTTTGTTTCTTTGTTTGGAGGAAAAGCTGGCACATCTCTGGTAACCCTTAGAAATACATTGCTTGCTAAAAAGGTTTCATCTGCTAAATCATTTGTGAAGCCCGAGAAATTGCCCCCACGGAATCTGCGGCAAAGTTCCACTCTCAGCGTTCATTTTATCAGATCATGGTGTGGATGGGAAATAATGAAAAACATGGACCCAAAGGACTGGGGTTGGAAATGTGAAGACAACATGTTGTCACCAGTTATGACTGACCAGAAAGCGGCTCCAGAAAGGCTTCTCAAGGTTATCCATTGTAACTGTACAACAGGTTGTAGTTGCAGGAAGTACGGTCTTCCATGTACTTCTTCTTGTGGACCCTGCCAAGCTGAGTAATGTTACAATCAATAGTGCTTCTACCATAGACGGTTCCGAGGAAGAAGATTGCGATGATAATAACCATGCTCTGTTTTGAACAATTATATTGTGTGAATGACACTTGAACTTGATAAGAAAATTCAGGTGTGTACTATGTCAATTATTTGGGACAATTTTGGTAATTTATGATGTGTGACGTATGGCGTATGACCATGACGTAGATGGTTTAATAGCCCTTCCATGTTGTGGTTCCTTGTATATGTACATCTGATTGATTATCAAGAGCCGAAATGTTGGTTTTCTACCATTTCTTGGCGATCTTGATCTATTCAGCAACCCACTACGTCATGATGATGCAATACTATACGTCATAGGGACATCCAGGTGAATTCATCATGACCTTATTTGAATCTTAGGTATCACATTTATATATGTTTGTAAAACATTTATGGGGTTCTAAAACCAACCAGTTTGCTGTACATTCATACCACTTGGATATTATGTATTTCAACTAAATTTGGTAAACTTTTAGGATGCGCTTAAGTACAGCTAATTGAAACAAAAAGAAAAAAAACCTTTCATAATTTTTTGGGGGTCGTTTTGACTCGCCTAGTAGCTGTCAGTGGAAGCGTGAAAAAGGAGTCACTGTCGCAGGGTTTCATCTCCTGCGAACCATACCACTGAAATAAGGAATTTCGTCCGAATGGAGGCAAGCAGCTTCAATCCACGAAACGGAATTTCTTTTTCAATCCAATGCTTTTTAATAGACAGTAATATGGAGTTCGCTGTGATGAATACCCGATTTTCCATAATTGTGAGGATGTTGTATGCTTTCGGACGGTTATCAGATGCCTGGTCATTGAAGATTATCCAAAACAAAAGGTCGACGAGTATACCCAAAGCTGCAGGTATGTTATATCATCAGAATTATACTTGTTCACTTGATGTCTGCCAAATTGTGATAACATTGATAGAAAATTCTTATGTCAAACGAATTATAGGTATAGAAAATATCCTATGAATAGCTATTCAGCCAGGCCCTTGATTAGAACACAGCTACCATTAATGCATATGATCTTGGATGAACTTGACATGAGCAGCAGCTTGGTATCTGTACCGCTCAAGCAGGTAGGATATGATGATTTAGTAGATTCGCATTTATTCTATAGGAATTATCTGCGGATGCAAATGTCATAGTTCTCTGTTATAGGCCGAACATAATTATGGTGACGCAATGACCGATCCATAATCATAATTAAATCACGGAGAAAGCGATGAAAGCCATAATGCTATATTGTATATTATTTATATGATATTAACCGTCGGTTACATTTTACGTAAGCAAATATCAGGTGATATGAGCAACCGCGCTTACAAGACAATAACTATAAAAACATTTACAAATATTGTTACATGTTTCTTTCACGTCAATATCAACTAATACCAGGCAAAGCAAGGGCATATATTTGACCAGGTGAAATCATATTTGAAGAATCCCTCTGTTCTATATGCATAATGAGCTACACCTTCCCTAAAGGCTGTTCAAGTTGCAGCAAATAGACCAGATGCTTGCTATTTAACCTTCCGTTGGGTAATGCAGATGCGCCAGCGCATATAGTATGAGAGGCCATACTTTGCTACCGCTGTCGCCATGAATAATTGAGCATTTCTCTCAGACACCTCCACCACAGCAGTAAACGCGCCCCCTTGTGGGACCCATAATCTATCATCAGTCATGGTGGACCAGATATTTTGATTAAAGAGGAAATTACAATTTTGATGATATCAGCATACATCAATTTTACCTGCAGAGTCAAAATATTTCATGTGCGGCGTGGGCAGACATCTGATCTTGTGTAAAGGGCATCAGTCCACGGTAACATTACTGCCCATCCGTCTTCTGTGTTGTCCCTTACTCTATCAATAATGCGTGGAGACCATCAGCGAATAATGCACCCCAAATTAGCCCCCAAAGAACACCTGTCTGGTGGCGCACTGAAACGCAGCAGATAAAATGTCGAGGAGTACGGCTGTTTTAGAGAGCGTGATCTGGTGCTGTAAATTGATGATGTCTTTCATCGAGAACAGTGTTGCCACAAAATGTATAACACATGCTCGGGTGCTATCTGCAGCCAGGTAGCTGATACAGTTGCGACGCTTACTGTACACCTGTTTCACTGGCGTAATTGCTGTGCAACGTCGTTCAACGTCAGCCTGGTAGCTGATACAACAACGACGCTTACTGCACACCTGATTCAATGGCGTGATTGCTGTGCAACGTCGTTCAACGTCAGCCTGGTAGCTGATACAATAACGACGCTTACTGCACACCTGTTTCACTGGCGTGATTGCTGTGCAACGTCGTTTCAGCCTGGCGTGATACAATAACGACGCTTACTGCACACCTGTTTCACTGGCGTGATTGCTGTGCAACGTCGTTCAACGTCAGCCAGGTAGCTGATACAATAACGACGCTTACTGCGCACCTGTTTCACTGGCGTGATTGCTGTGCAACGTCGTTCAACGTCATTAGCATACATAGTAGGCGAATATATCTGTCGGTAACATACAGCCATGCATAATCATTTGCAAAGTTTTGATTGTCACTCTATGTATTCTAGCTGGTCTCTTGATCCTTGATGGTTAATGACTATTATAAGCATTGAATCATACGAAACAGCAATCCACGAACAAAGCTAAACTGAAACTTATTTCTTCGCCAATGATCGATACCTGATTTCATGCCCTGCACGACTTCCGCGGAAATTCGATGTGTACATTCGATGAGAGTCATATACCGGACATTCTACAATTAATCTGGATATTAATAAAATGTATATGGAGCCAGTTCAAACTTATATTTGGATGACATTTTACAATATTTAATGTCTACTTATGAGCGTATGAATGTCACATATTTGCTTGGTAAGCATTAAAGAGTTACCAGATACCTATCACGATAATAATGCATTAGGAAACATAATGATGAAGAGGCAACATAGTTTAAATTGTACCCAACACTTGTTGCAACACACAAGACAATGGCTTCTCTACTTGATAGCGAGGACAGATGTAAGTACAACTAATTGGTTCATCAAGCAATCGTGCCTGAATCTCTTCAGATTATGGAGTCCAGGGTCACAGGATGCAGCGTGCAGGTTATTTCTTCCGGGGCGATGATATTAATATCATCAGTCTTCTGAACTCTCAGCAATCCTAATTATACATGATATTTCACATTCAAGATTAGAGCTCCGAAACCCAAAGGGTGTGATACTCAGTTATGTGTCCTGGATATTGCAGAAAACTGTGTTCCTTGTATTCCATTCCGGAGCAGTCGATTATACAGAACAGTATTGTAAGTGTTTTGTTTAACAATTGTGGCCGCTGTCGACATTAATAACTTCGCAATGTTGAGTTTTGTCTGCTGCCGGCATGATCCAGGTTAGCATTAATAGCGGGGTGGTAATGGGGCTTGGTAGTGTGGTGGTTAATGTGGCCGCCTCAAGGTCGAAAGATTGCCGGGTCAAATCGTATTCAAATCAACGCTTGTTCCTTATGATATGTGGTAATCATACCAGTTCAGTATGTAATATACAAAGAAATGGGAACCAGTAATGCTATTGCATTTCGATGGGAGGTTTATTCATTCGATTTGAATTTACTTCCATATATTTATCCTTGACTATGTCTCGCATCATATTAATCATATTGTCGGTCTATAGTATGTTGAAAAAAACATAGTACAATAGGTCTAATTACGCCACGACGTTTAATTGAATTTGGTCTCTTATAAAATCTTAATTCCAAGTATAAGCATCTTTAGGTGACTGTCAAATAATAAGTAGCAGTTTGTAAGCACTCCATCGCTTAAGACTCGCCTTGGCGAAAACGAGTGCAGCGTACTGTGCTCGCATCTTTCCGCAATATTAAGTGGCATTTAAGTGGCTTCTATACAGTGGCGCGTTTTGAGATTTAGAAGTATCTTTGTTTGTGCTGTACCACATATTACAGACCAAAATACCGTAAACGTCGATCACAGTGCAGCTTTATAAACCAACATGCTTGTAAACCCCGAATAGGCGTATCAAGGAAGCGAGTAAACGAGTGATGGCAACGTTCTTAACCTAAATGCCTTTAACGTGGGAAGTATTTGGCCTTTTTTATGTCGCATTTGTGATAAGATTCATGGCAGCTCGCGGAATGATTCTCCAAGATAACCCTATTTCCTCAGCATTAACTACACTGGCGAATGGGGTGAGGACACTTAATTACATCCAATGCCTCTGAATGTGGTTCTTGATCCATAGACTGTAATATCAGACGGCCCTTGCGCGGGTCTGGGTTTTTTCGTTCGAAATGTGGCTTGATTTTGTAATGGTTGCCTAATAATGCTATAGGTTGATCTTCATAAATACGCGCCGGGACATATCGCGTACGTTGGCGACCAATGATACTGTCGCAAAGATGCGATAGTACTGATACATCATTATTTATTTCTTACGGTCGGTAATGAAATAAAAAGCTCATTACTGGATATTTAAGACAAAATGTATGTATATTTATAGGTTTTCGGACGGAAATCTCCTCTTTAAAATGACCGGCATTAACCATTTAATGCATGTCAGTGCCTGTGTCGCATGAGGTATATGTACAATGTTTCGTTTAGTACCACTGGCTATTTTGACAGTCCCGGATTGTACTTCAAACATCAAACAAATACACTGACAGGCAAAATGGCAACGGACAACATACGGTGTGATAAGTTGCATGATGATATGAGAATCTTTACATTTAATGCGCACATATACAATATTTACGACTTTAATATTAACGATTTATCAAAGGAAAATGAGCATGATGACTTCATCGCTGTTACGAACGGATACAAGCAACTTAACCATGGACGGCACAGAGAGTTATTGATACAGCGAATCATAGCAAGAGTATTGCTAAAGATAAATGATTAAAATTTATAAAATTGGGCAAGTGGAAAGTGTAGCAGCAAAGGTTCATTACACCCGCCAAATAGTCCTTCATGCTTATTTCATGAGCTATGACAGAGGGCATATACTTTCCATGGACAAATATATCCATGCGAACATGCCTTATATTTGATATCAGCCGATGTACATCATCCTTATTTATTGACTAAAGCAAATGGCTTCTGTACATCAGATGTATAAGGGTAACGTCATAAATAGCTGAACTTTCTATTTATTTTCACATCTGATACGTCTAACATTACTTTATACTAGCTATGGTATTACGTTATTTTAGCCGATGATTGTCCCGCGCCTCCCGTCTTTTTGTTCAATTCAGCAAGCGAAATATATAAACGTTAATGTCCAAAATGATTTTTATTACTTGTGCTGTATGAATGTACAGGTCAAACTACACCGCATGAGAAAGCCGGTCACGTTGGATAGGAGGGCGATAGATGTGGCTAGTCGTGCTGGTCTATTGTCTATTGAAGTCAGAGATCAACATTCGATGTGTTCATTGAGTATGGGTTATATCACGGACAACCTTCATTTATTCTATGTACTTGCAAAGTGAGGTAGTTCTTTGTATTGAACTGACGTTTGGATAACATATTACGTCGTTAATGTCCCATTTATTGCTGTACGTCAAACCATAAATGTCTCATCAAAAAAATTCGGAATATAAGGAAAAATAGTGCAATACAATGACACAAGGTATATGTTTATCACCCAATCTTGTCGAGACTATTTAACGCAACTCAGACCGGATACGACGAATACAGACAGTTGATTCGTTCGTAGTGAAGTATGATAATGTAGGTGATCAGTCTTCTGAAGACCATGCAGTATACATCTATCGTGACATGTTACACTTATAATTACTTGTGGCTCGAACAGACATCTTGGGATATATTTGCATGCTGCAACAGCGAAATATTACATGAAGGTGGACAAAAATCAACGCATCAGACAAATATATGCACCAAATAAATGGCATAATTGTACAAAATAATCCATACACATCAATCAACGTGTACTTGATAGATGATTGGTGCAGATTTTGGTAGTAAATAAAACATTTACCAGTGTCTGAATACCCGTCAATTTCAAAATCAATTGTTTTTTTCAAAATCACGATACCAAGCTCCTGGAATGATAGTGGCAGTCACTACGCAAATAGTTGAGTTGCAGTTGATATCATACGTACTGTTTATAATGCGTATAAAAGGCTTTCCAAGAATGAGCTACGCGTACGGTATGATACGTCCATTGTCTCAATTATCAGTTATAGCAAGCATCACAAAGGTTTAGAAACATTGAAGAGATCAGGTCACACATAAGATTTTGAAACACCCATCATCCACGTGCATAGCGCGGCTAGGTGCAACTTTTTACGGCATGAAATGCTTTGGCACACTAGTGAGCAGGCAAATGAAATGAAGTTTAACGTCACATACAGTACAATTCTCCTTAAAGAATCATTTAACCCACGATATGTCGCCGATATAAAACCATTTCGTCATCAGCCAAGATTAACTCAACTCCTGTTGACCGGAATAGGCGTGATTTTTAACAATATTTCCCTACAACATGAACTCTAGGTAACTTACATGCTTGCACCAATCTTATTATCAAAACGCTCTCGAGTAGCATCAGGCGCAAGATATTTCAATATATTCTGCAAATATTTATGTAAATCGTCGAAAAACAACTGTGTCGGCCCTGGAATAAGCCCACGGGAGGCATGTTAACCACCATAAATTGATGGACACTGAGCCAATATTTGTTATTTGATGTTTGCGAGAATCCCACATTTTCGGCAGTCAGCATCAATTCGAGAAATAGATCGATTGATGCGTCAAACACCCGTGATAGCCATCTGTACCTGTTATAAGTGTATAATCCACTCCAAATGCAGGTTGAATCGTTTCAATATCGAATTACGCTCGACCAGCCGTTCTCCAAACATCGCCAATCAATGCAGTTATCTAGCATTTATCACCCAATGCAGTATGTATACGTGGCATCCCTTTACCTGTTTACAAGCGCTGGTGTTCTTGGCAATATGCCATCAGATTAGGACTTTACGGCCGGGGTTTGAAATAGGTGAGACCAATGTACCGGTATACCGTCGTCTGCTTGAGGTGAGAGATATATCTCAACGAGCACAATGGCGCGCTTTTTCGTATCTTGCTAATGATGGCAAATGACTATCATCATGGGGATTTCCCTAAGGTAGCACGTGATGCAGATGTCAACGTCAGTCAATAGCCACTGCATTAAACACTGACTATTGATTAACATATATTGTTGGGTCATAACTTACGAAGAGATCCCCTGCATATCCTCAAATGAATTAGGAATAGCTATTGCGCGTTTAGCAGGATCGTTGGCAGATGCAGGAGGGTTTGATATAGGCATCGTATATGAACATCATAGCAGCAGCAAATGCAAGCGCTTCATAATGGCCACTTATTTCACACAAACCGGGTTGTTATGCAGCCAAGGCCACTTGTATTGTATTTTGCCCACATGAAATGCCCGCTGATTGCTTATGCTAATATCAACATGCATTGATGGTCGTTAACGTGATACCAATTTATGAAATGCGTCATACATAACTTTTAGCCTGATGCGAGATTCGGATAAAGGTTTACATAATGAGGTCACCGCATGAATATCAATGCAGAAATAACGTAAAACCATCGATGGAATAAAACCAGCCAGCTGCTCAAGTGGTTAGCATATGCTGATAATAAGTGGCTTACTATTGTGAAAATGCCGTGAGGATATAACGTAAGCCTTCATGTCAGCGGTACTCCAGCGAGTTATTATTGGCTTGGAGTACCACAGCTCAATTATTATAGCAAATATACCAACATCATCAGAGTGTAAACCGAACCAGAATTCGGAATGAAATCTGTTTTGATACATGGGTAACAGCGATCAAATTACACATATATAACATCTACTATTTTCCGCCAACAGCTGTTCTCTGGCGCATGATTCGACCACAGCGCCCATTAACGTCCATGCTCTGTGATAAACGGGACGTGTTGCAGCTTAGTATCTATATGACCGCAATTGTTAAGATCCGGTGATTTGGTGCAATCGCATAGTTCTACGAGGGCCTTCACAAATATGCCATGTAAATCAGGGTCTCGAACAAATATTTCCTGACGTCCGCACGTGCAAATACTGCTGTTCAAAATCCTTAAATGCATGCTTTAGTCGGCCAGCGACAGACAAGACACGTGCTGTTAACATTTCTGTCATGGGTTTTTGCAGTTGCTCCATGGCATACAACGTCAGACGCTCTGCTTTGCTACCTCTGTCGGCATGAATAATGGAGCTTCGTTTCCAAGCGCCTAACCACAGCATCGCATTTTGGAACCAGTAAGCAGTCTTCAACCATGATGAAATTACAATTTCGATAAAATGTAAAGCTTATCAACATACATTCTTCATATTTCAAAATTTCAAGGTTTGCTATGCATGGTTTATGATTTCAAATATCCCCGCATACAGGGAATTAGCAACAATATATTTGCATCAACCTAACGTTGTAATGGAATTCGGGTATAAGCCGGCATATTAATTTGTGTTCTGCAAACTTAGGGTGCAATCCTATGCTAACCGGCCAATGGTTCCTGGCTGGTTAATGACTATAATAAGCATTGAACAGTTAGTAACAGCAATACCCTCATGACGAAAGCAGAAAGTGGAGTATTATAATGTAGCCCCATGCAACTTTGACACAGTTCCCGGAAACGTGGTCCGCATATTGTGCAGCAAGCATGCTTTTGCAATCAGTTATTTTCAATAACATCCTGGCGAGGAGTGAGTAATCCATTACCTCTGTTTCATATGTAAGGGCGTATGTTTTGTTTGCTGTTGTGTTGGTCTATCTATATATATATATATATATATATATATATATATATATATATATATATATATATATATATATATATATATATATATATATATATATATATATATATATATATACTTATTAGATGCACTTATGTGTTTTTTTGGGGGGTGTAGATATGACTTTTCCGCATGCAGGAGGCATTTATTGCATACCTCTTCAACCGTCATGTCGCAAATATCAAATCCACGCACAATCCCGGTTATTTATCATATTGAAGACTTATTTTGAGGTCAAAGAGATTATTAATTCTGGCCACAGAAAAATATGGTACTAATAAATGAATGCATAGTTCCATAAAGCGTCCCATATGTGAATAAGATGACTGAAGTAACTGTGTCAGTGCTGGGGTGAGGGATATGATCCGACATACATCAATAACAGTTTTGTATTCATTTCCCTGAATGACAAATATAGATCGACTTTGCATCATTAAGCTACTGAGCTTGATTTGTCAAGGACATTGATTAAATAGGAAATGACCACTGGATTGATTTTACTATCGACACAGAAGTACACCAGAAGTCATTTCGTTACACCAGAGGAATTGGCATCGTGTAATAAATTGCTAATTTCGCAATAAGTTTATACATCTGACAAATTGTTTTTCCGATGTCCATTTCTTTATTTTCATGCGCCTCTTGTGTGATACAGCACAGCAAATAAATTTCTCTTTATGTCCCGACTGATATTTTACGTCTTTTGTTGTGCGTATTTACGTCGAATAACGCGGCGTGGGAACGTCGGCTGTTGAACATAAACAGTCTGAGACGGAGTTCAGTCACCCTCAGTCCTCGAATCCAAGTTAATATCATGGTTTATTGAGCGAGGGTCATATAACGGAAAACCTTCAGTTATTGTGTGCGTTTGCATGGTGAGATATGTTTGTATTGAACTAACAGTTAGATAACACATTATATTACTTATTGCTTTGGCAGCGGTGTATGAATGTCTTATACTTGAATGGCCGACAGAAGCATCACAGTATTTCAGGAACTGGTTGCAGCAATGCAGCAGTACTGTTTACATGGTAAAATGTTTTATCACGAGCAAGCCAATGCGATAGACAGATACGCACACAAAACATTCGTTATTCAAAAGCGATCGTATCAGTACCATTCGACACCATTTTTGCCGGTTACGCAATATGCAGGAAATTGGTTGGTGCACCCATTGTAAAGTGTGAATGTTGAGCAATCTTCAAGAGGTTGTTCTATACAAATATATTTCTTGTTGTGGTACATGTTAATAACAACCTGCGTACATTTTGCACGGGTGTCAGATAGTGCCGGTGCAGGTCAAACGGCTACCTTTGGATAAATGTCATCTGACTAGTACCGGTGTCTTTAGCCTTAATCATTCATGGAAGTAAGCATATTGCTGTAACCTCGACAAGTCGATGTCGTACATGGTGCCATATCGAGAATAATAACTTCTATAAGCATAATTATTTGCTGAAGTTTTGAAGAGTTAGCAGAATAAGTGTTTGGCATACCGGTAACTTGTTTCGGATATCCCCTCTCCTGCTCACTTTCTTTAAATAATGTACATATATTTCTGCTATTGATTTGTCACACACCGTAGCGCGAATATGCAGGCCTTTTACCATAGCAAATGCTTTACAGCACTCGTAAACTCGAATATAAAATGACGCTGTACCTATCTTTTAATCAAAACGAGGGTAATTGCAATATTTCAAATATATTCTGCACGCTATGTGATGGCCTGCGATATAACGAATATTGGCCCCGGAATAAACCGACAGTGTGTAAGCTGACTCGGCCAATATTTGCTCATGAAACGTGTTGTGCGCTCAACAAATGATCGATAGGTGATGTCTGCGAGAAACCCTCTTTTTGTTGCAATCAAAGTCAACTGGATGACATGATCGATTGCCGTTAGCAGCCGTATATCGCACATCGGATTACTTGACGTAAGCCGACCGCCAAAAACTAACCAATTAATTCAGTAATCAAGTATTTATAATCAAATTCAGCATGCACATATCTGTACATGGGTCTAGTAAGGACAGTAAGGTTTTGTTGATGCATTATGTTATCAGCCACTCCACAGCTAGAGCATGAGATGGGTGAGAACAATGTACCGACCTCTCTTTGAGGTGCTTGGTAGATGACTATCACCAAGGCGTTTATTCAAATGTGGTATGTAATGCAGATACAATGTCAGCTTATATCTGTTGCATTAACGTTTTATATTTGAAGTCGTTGGATATTCCTTTAATCAAAATAATCTTATTGATTATCCATTGCACAATGTGTCATAATTTATGATGAGATCCCTTACACGACCCAAATTGAATAAGGTTTAGCTGCTAGGTAAAAAAAAAATACGGATGCGGGAGGGCTATATAAACGTCGCATATGAATGTGACAGCAGTACAATCTGTATTGCCTGGAAAAGGTATGCATTGTAGCCGCTTGAATGAGTTATTACACACCAACCTGTGTAAATGCAGCCAATGCCAGGTTTAATGCATTTTCCCCCACATGAACGCCCAATGTTTGCGAATGATGGTTACAGTGCTATCAACATGCATCGAAGGTCGTTAACGTCTTTCCTCTAGATGTGGATGTAGCGTATTATAAATGCACTGGGATCAACAGTCGGTAAATACAATAGGAGATTCAGAAGCTCGTTTAAAAAAGACTCGATGCAAATCATCCTCAGTTTTAGGAAAAGAGATCTGTTCGTCGAGGTAACAACGACTGACACAAACAGCTGGCGCCTTGACGTTCATGGTCTTTAATGCTAGTCATTGCTGTTAGCATATATTTAGAGATGAGCTTTGCAACATTCTTATTATCATTATAATTGTAATTCAGTGCCAGATGAGATTTATTTAAGAAGTGCAATTAAAATTGGTCAACATAGGTGAATATGACCCACATGGCAGCACTGCTTCACATCACGCACCGCACGATGTCACATCTACAAACTGATTCAATAAGAGGAAAGGAAAATATATCATGCAACACCATGACGTTCTTTACAAATTGAACGACGGTGTGGCACTTTCCCCGATCAGTTTTGAACTGTTTTCCATAGCTTGTCAAAGTATGCGTTTAAAGATGATAGCATAGATATAGGATAAGCTTCTTGTTTTTGCTCTTGTCTCGTAACAAAGATTGGACACGCAACATAAATCATGATGCTATCCTGCGTGTTCCAATGCATAAGCTATTTTATAATAAATGTCTTAATTAATAGGGCAATGTTAATCAACGGATCCATGCCATTTAACATGTTGAACAGCGATGCTTCTAAAGAAGTGCCGATCCATTCACTATAGCAACGTTGAGGGAATCGTGCTGCGAGGTTTTGCGGTGCTACATCTGGTCATGGGTCAACAACGATGAGAAATGGCATGCCCACAAAACGATTTCGAAATGCGTCGTACATACGGGGGGGGGGAGCCATTGATGCCTGCTGCAAAAATAGCATTCCACTGCTAGCGGCTCAAACTCCTCGATCAAATGGGTCGTTTTAACAAATGACAGTGAACCTTGAGCGTCCCATACTTGATGATCCCTCACAGGATTAATCGGTGAACATATGAATTTGAAAAACTCAGGTAGGATGGATTGCCTCGGTTTATTGTTCTACTTCGAGACATTCCACGCAGAATTCCCATCCTGGTAGAATCTTAATAAATAGTTTGATCGGTGTCAGTGCGCCTTTGTCGATAGAAGGATTCATATAATCCTAATTGTCATTACACTGATCCAAGAAATGACAGGAGTGGAAATGTTATTTTGTATAACTTAGGGTAATCCGAGTAACAGGCTAATTCAGCCGACCCAGATAGTGAGTATTCATATAAAATTAAGTAATTCATTCATCATAATAATCTTCTCTGTAGATTAATTTAGCTTACGGAAGATGATTCTGGGCATACGAAGGTAAACATTACAAATAGCTTTTTGCACGTTCCCTTACCGAGGACGCGAGGTGTGATGCGATACATTGAGAGAATCTTTTGGCGATTAGTGAAGGTCGACCTTAATGCAACACGTCAATAGAATCGAAGACATAAGTTGTGTGGTTTGTGTACTGAAATATATGGACACACACACACAATCACCCACCCCCCCCCCCCCCCCACACACACACACACACACACACACACACACACACACACACACACACACACACACACACACACACACACACACACACACACACACACACACACACACACACACATATACACACACAAACACACACACACACACCAACACGGGCTTAGTTGTGTTTGCGATCAGGAAGTCAGACGCAGGTCCGTTTGATGTCTACCTTGCCTCTCCCAATATCAAATATTCAACGGCAAGACAGGCATAAGAGGAGCAATTACGCTGTCATTGGCTTGCCTAGAGCAGCTGGTTGTCAGGAAGAGCCATTCATGGTGATTTAAGAGACCAGCTTAATTAACCACACCTATAATCGTGTGACAGCCGACCACAAAAGCTAATTATATAGTTAACACATGATCATCTGGCAATTCTTCATAAGCAGGGAAGTGAATGTTGTCCTAACTGAGGTCCGACCAATGGATTTGCGAGAACTGTGCTAAGTTCAAAGGTAACCAATATCGCCTATATTCTACTAGCCAAACACAATACGAATACACTATAGTTATCCATAACTGAGAGAGATAACGAATGGCTTTTCGTGTGAGTGCTTTCCGAGCTCAAATTGACACGTGACAAAGTTTGTATGTCTGTCTGACCAATCTTATACGTTGTATTATGTTTATAACGATGCGTCTTCCATGGGAACTGCAGGTGTGCCTTCCATAGTAAGCGAAGTGTCCATTGCTATTCTGACGGAATCTCATTATATGCTTAGAACATTATATGCTCAGAACGCGCTGGCATAATCATCCGATTCCTGGAAAACTGCATCGTCATTTATGGACGGACAGTTTACTGTAACTCTTGTACACATTTGTTGTCACACTATGAGCATTACGTGCGCTCACCTGCATTCTATATAGTTCTGACCAAATCATTTATGTGGCACAGGTGAAACAAATGCTTCCTCCTAGGCAATGTACCACCATGACGCATTGATAGGCCAATGAACATCCTTGTAAAAAGTGCTTTAACATTTTGGTGCAACAAAGGATGCCGCTTTTAGAAAGTACGCGGGATGTCCGATGTGAAGGCATGTTTTTACAGACTGCTTTCGTAATGATGCAATACATGATGAAAGCAAAACTATGCGGAACATGTTTTATGCGTTGGCCAAAATGATGCCTGTCAGACATAGGCTATAGAATTGAAAAGTCGGGTTATACTGCAAAGAATGTGCTACATATAAACATCACCGCCGCTAGGACAATCTCACTTTAACTATTATTTTCTTGCCAATGAGTATACACCCTGTTGCTTGATTGGTGTACCTGAGTTCGTAAATAAATTTGATTTGATTTGATCAGACGTTCACTTCAATGGCACAACTGCTGGTAATTAAATGCATGTTGCGTCTAAGTGTTTCTCAGAAGCTAACAATGATGGTAGTAGAATTATTTGATTGAAATCTGTTTATAGGCATCTATTATATTATGTAAAAAGCTGTTCAGTCTGGCGCATGATTCAACCACAGCCACCATGTGCGCACTCATCTGGCAGTTTGATATCGCTATGGTTTCAAAAGTCTGGATACCATGATTCAGTGGATACGCACACTCCAGGAAAATTATGTGCGCGTGAACATTAAACAGCCCTCTGTTTCTGGCCAATTGTAAGTGATGTGACGCTTTAACAGATCCATCAGTGATCAAATGCATCTTGTGGAGTTTTGTGACGAAAATGAACCAGTCGGAATCATGCAAGGCGAGGAAAAACATATTCCTAAATTGAACGGTTAATATTGTTTTAACACTCACTTACTCTACAAAGGGGCACATCAAGTGATATGCCTTGTGGCAGGCGCGTAAGTAATAACTGTAATCGATGTGTGTTAAAGCATGCATTGCATGCTACTCTCACCACCATTTAATAGAACCAAGCGTTAGTTTAGCACTCAATATCACGCAAAGCAAACGAATGCATATGGTAAAGGTAATTATATCAGCAGAGGACAGTAAGCTACACACTAGGATTACAAAAGTATCAATTGAGCATTTTACCAGGCTCCTCCACTTACATGCGATATGATGTGAGACCAAAACAAGCAGCCATTGTCGACCCAAGTCACTGAGTTTAGTGAAAATTAGAATTTTGATGACGTATATAACATATCAACATGCGATCTTTAGATCTCAAAATTACATTATGCAAAAATGTGCTTTCAAATATGCCACCATACAGTGTACATGAAGAGGGAATTTGTAAGAATATATCTGCTTATTGGACCATGACTGTAAGAATCATTGGTGAAGGCTCTATATATAATGTTAGAAAAAATAAAGTATCTGCTTCCCAGCTGTTGCAATTTACCATTGCGGGGCAGCAACGCTGCACGAACATGCAGATACTTAATATTTGACCAGTTATGGGAGTAATGGTTATTGACAAGATAGCGCATGTTAGTGAGGCTTTATACTCGCATGTTTTGATACAGAAGGTGTGCCGAGCGGACCACATTGTTAGCATAAATTACACAGCGAAGTGCAGTTTTATCCCGATCGAAGCCAGTTACCAGGCATTGCGTACATGCTACCTGTTATCGCCGATTTTTTGGTGTGTGAACCATGACACAATCTCTTTATTCGAGTTGGGTAAATTGGGTCTAAAATAAGCACAGTTTGTTTCGTTTGTACTCGAACGGCTGCAATAACCGAAGGTTTTTATGTACCATTTCATTTTCACAATTGTCAATAATTACCTTCCGATATACCTCATATAATACGCCAGATGCGTTGTTGAAATAGTGTGATGCCATCGTGTTATCTTTATATCATTTGACGTCAAAATTCTAAACATTTCGTCGCATCTGCTACCCCATTGCCGAACGCATGCAGCCATGTATACATTTAAAGCCATTAAGTGTTAACATTCGTTTGATGTTAAACTGTAAGTGATAATGAGTTTCATAAATTCAATCAACTAAATGAATTTACAGGTTCATATTTCAACTTGTAACCAATGACACACTTTTCCGGCTGCAGCAGGCTAAAAGTGATCCTTTTGTAACCAACCATTAATAAAGCGGGAGTTATATTACTGCTCAAAAGATTGGTCACTGCAATTTCATAGCCTTTATTGTATATTTGCAATTAATCAGCGGCTTTATTGCTTCATATGTTCTTGGTGCGATGAGTTGTTCCCTACACAATTAGCGTCCTATAGTAGACAGTCCACGTGTACATATTTTAATATATAAGCAATTTTCGTCAACGTCTCTTGTAACTTATATTCGTTAGAAGACTAATTGATCAAGTGCTGGGTAGTGCGTGGGTGTAACTACCCTATGAGATAGCGAAGCTCTTTTGTCCTGATACTGATAGTAGCTAAGTAATACATGTAATGTCATCATTATAGATTGAATTTGAGATATTTACTGGACGATTGGCTGTGTGGCCGATGGCTGCAATCTTCATACTGCATATGTACAAAGAGATCCCGACGCAAACTCATCGTTGTTTGCTCTAATACACTACAGAACTTCCGACAAAATATACCGCTTGCTTACCAAATTGTACATATCTTCAATTAAGGCACAAACATATTGTGCTCTTTGAGTTCAGTAACAGCTCCATTAAATCGTTAAACTGCTCTTTTAATTTTATAGCTGCTTTCTGACAGATAATATTGAACTTCGAATGTTACAAAATTGAATGTTTATCACTGAATAGTTTTAAATAAATACATAGATGTCTGAAATTTGCTATCATCTCTTGAACGTTTTTTCGGAAAGTTCCCATTAGGAAGGGCCTGCATTAGCTAGGGTTTACGTCAGTGATTACTTCATTTATAAACAACTTTGACTTTCATGTTGTACAGCTCAGGTGCATCCGAGTACCTGGCTGTTTCAACAGAAGTTAGTCGTGCTTTCATTTGCCTTGTACCAGAGAATTACACGAACAGTCCAAATGGCAACGGGTGTGACAGTTTTTATACGATACGAATTCGCACGAAGTGGAGCAATAACATCAATTTACTATTTACTACATTTTTAACATATATATATATATTATGTAATGACGATGATTATTCAATTCCATACCATCATTAGTTGCATTATGGCATTAAGAACAGGATAACCGCTTCATTGAAGGATTTTCGTTAAAGATTGATTATTGTTATTCGCAAAGCTAGACAGGTTGATAATGTAGCTGCAATGGGTCATTACACTGGTAAATTTATCCTCCATGCAACCATTCTTCATCTCCAATAACTCCTAAGATGCATCAGCCTTAAATATTGAAGATGATTTCCGCATTGATAAGAAGGAAGCCTAGCACTAGGATTGCCTTTAAATCTAAACCGGTCGCACTTAGTGTGGTTCCGCAATCAAAAGACGCAGTAAGAAATAGAAAAACAAGCTTATTACGTTTCTCTGACACTGCGAATTTTATATAAATTTAGACTGTTCAGAGAGACTACATATATGACTGTTAACGTTCTGTGTCAGTCCATTTCCGGCGATATCACTGTGTCGGGCCTAGCCGTCTCATCCAATACTATGAATGTAAAAATGATACATACCTTGACCTCAAACGTTACTGCGGGACGTGGTTGTAAGATATATTTCAGTTGTTTGTTATATCCAGAAATAACACATATCTTTTCGACAACTCAGTGTTCGCGTACGTATCATGCCCATCTATATCAACTATAGAGCTGTTAGCGTAATCGTTGACTTTTAAAAGTATCAAATGCTGGCCCAAAACTTGTCTTCGTGCAGGATACAATCAATACATTCAACCTCACAAGTCAATGTTATCACATTCATGTACTTTCATAGTTAACTATCATATTGAGGACACCTTTGGTGGTCATGGAAATTTCGAAATAATGATATAATTATTGATTTAAAGGGATCAGTGCTTGGCGTAAGGGGTGTGATCAGCCATATTTTAACAACAGTCTGTAGCTGTAGCTGTGCAAGACTGCACACCCGAAATGAGTCAATGACGGCAATGTGTCAATGACTGCAATGTATCAACGTCTGCAATATGTCAATATGTACATATTGGGAGCCAGAATTGTATGTCCAAGGCTTACAACTGTCTGTACCTTTATTAAACATTACTAATATATCAATATCATCGAATAATTACCCAAACCAACGTAGCAATTCAATTCAATATGCACTATGTCTTTGCTTGCTTTCCATTTATTCCTAATTATTCACTGGCTATATTTCATTGCTCAGTATGCAATGTCCGCTTTGGTTTTATTATGTGCATCACACCAGCTACTGAACCACGATAAAATGTGATTTGCTGTGCTTTGCGGAAATGGGAAGTGGTTTTGAGTATTTTATCATAGCAGATAATGTACACAATGTTTGTCATAGGAGTATAACGAGCCAAAGTTCAGAAAGCAACCTGACCATACTCCCCGAACAATTGTTTGCAAATGTTACGTTTTAACCTTAATCGTCCTGGACTTGAAAATCCATGACTAGATATATTGGTGTGCATACTTTTTAGAAAAAAACCTAGGTATGATAGATTGCTACAGTCTGTCGTTCTTAGTCGATACCGTCCACAAGGAACTCCCCTATTAATGGGGTCTCAATAAATAAGCTGCCTCAGATCAGTGCCAGTGTCATAAAAAAAGATCCATGCAGTCGCGATTCTCAGCATATGGATCAGCGAAATGAAAATAATGGAAATGCAGTTTTGCAACCAATGGGGAGTTAAAGCAACCGCCTAATGTAGCCAATCCGCTTAGTGTGACTGCATGTAAATTTTACAATTAAGATTGTCATCATAACAATGTTGCATGTATCTGGCTGGAAGGACCTTTCATAAAGGATATCATTACATCGGTGTGTGGGCTGCCTTACTATTTTCACAAATTACCAATTGTGTGGCTGACCACACTGAATGATTAACCATAATGTATAACTAATATCATCATATTATTTTGATTGCCTAGATACAATATGACAGAAATTCTTACTTGTATGGTCCCCGGCTTGATTTGTGCGCATTTCACCTTTTGCCTTGTAAATTGTTGTTATCAAATACCCAGCCCATTGTAAATCGAATCTGACAAACGACACACATTGCCACTGCTGTCTGATTCTGCTTATCTGTGTTCATATAGACGGACCGACAGAATACTAGTCTTTTCCACCCGTCCAAACTGGTGTGACTTAAATTCATATAGCCTCTTGTACCTGACCGAGCCATTGGCATGTATGTTTACACCTGTAATTGAACTACACCTGAACCCGGCCAATTGTCTAAACACTTAATGCAAGCATTGTAGTTGTGTATTGTTAACTAACCAAAACAAAGCTTACAAGTGCCTGAGTATGTGAAATACGAAATAATGAAGCTGTACTTAACTGGGTGGTCAGGATGGTGAAACAATGACATAACTGTTAATTGGTTGTAGACGCTCTTTGTTTGAACATGCAACTTCATTTAGGCTTGTGTTTAGTTCTTCCGAAGTGTTCAATGAGTGCATTGCTCTCATGCTGTGGGCCAACATTTGGTTTGTAAGTTCGAATGCGACTTAGAGAAAGGCATAAAGCGCATTCAACATTTCGAATTGACAGCCATTCGTTTGACGTTTCGAAGTGAATTTTATGTTATGTAATTTGTAAAATTCGGCCAGGAATATGTAAATATATTTTTCTTGAAAAAGGTCATTAAAGCTTTTGAATTCTTCTGTAAAATACAATAGAAATTCGTTTATGAATGTTTGTCTATCGATGTGCAAAGCTCTCATTATTCACGGAAAGAGCATGCAGATTATTGTTATGCTAATTGAATGTTACTCAGTATCATGGTTTTGTGCCTCGTCAGAATATTTTGAATCATTAAGCCTACAAGCTCAGTGGTGATTGATAACAACGCAGCAGTAACAACCTATGCATAATGAGCGGGCTCTCTTAGTATTTCATCCCTGAAAACTATGATGCCATCGACAGGGCGAGTTAAATTCAGTGTACTACACAATTTAATGCAAATATGAATGCAGTTAATTACATCAACAATTGACTGGTTATATAGCAACATCGGTGTTAGTGTGGGCCAATACGTCCTGAATGAGTGTTTATTGATGTACCAGGTTCTAGTGTTCAGGGCGTTAAAGAACTATTCGGGGTTAATTAGGGATGCGTTATTTATCGATGACTGTGCTGGGACAGCGTAATCAACCATTGGGATACATACAATGCGACCATTGGCAGTCAAACAGACTGATGCTCACCTGAATTCTATCAAGTGATGAGAATGATGTACTATAGTGTATTAGCGGAGAACACCTAACCTAGTCGCAAGGGATGAGGGATGATGTCTGCAAATTCATATTTACGCCCTATGAAGATACGCCGATACAGACTGAAGCATATAATGTGCGTGGCTTAACACTAACCGCCGACGATAGCCCGGGACAAGTAAGACAGTCACTCGGAGGAGCAGATATTCCATAGTAGTGGAGACTACAAACCCGATCGGGCAAGTGGGTGTTGACTCAGGGAGAAACGACGGCGGTCATATCTGCTCGAATGATGCTCGCAAATAGCAAGGTTTATGCCACGAACATCCATTTAGTGCGCCTTTTACGGTTAGTAGCAACAAAAGATCGTGTGTTTTGACAGCTCAGATGCCGAAATAAACCGGATCACAAAGGCGGATTGTTAAGTGCACATTCTTTAAATGAACAATACATTTTAAGCCCTGAGATGCTGTTGATTCTAGTCATAATAGCTAAACGGGGCTGAGTGATGAGCCGCTATATTCCTCGCCACTCGCAAACAGGACCTGATGCAATGCAATCCCCGTCAAGGAATACCCTGTTATGTTTAAATGTATATATTGAAAAAAATGCGAGTGCACGAGCGCATTGAAACACCGGCGAATGATTTGCCACCATTATGTTCATACCTGTTGCTATTCGTTTGCTGGTTAAGAACACGGGCAGTTGGGACACATTGGATGAAAGGAGGATTAGTGGTACTGCGTATATACGCAATACAATAAGAGCTAAAGAGTATCGTTCCGCACATTTATTCCATCTTTTGGGGTACAATTCAAACAAATTAACATTACAATATGACCATTGAATGATTCTTAAATTGGTTGATAAAGTATTTATAATCATACGAGCGTCCAGTGCAAAACTCGTCTACTTCCTTTATCCAAATTAAACTATTTATCTGAAAGGAGGCAAAACACGTCTTGCATATCATTTTCAACAAGCAGGCATAGAAATATTCATTAAATCGAGTACATTGGGGTAAAAATATTAGAAAATCCAGTGAAATCTGATTATATGGCTACTTAACACGTTGAATTGCAATATTCCAAATGCCGGTTAATGTCACTGATATTTTTTTTTAATAATTTACAAAAAGAGCTGATTAAGCGTGCTGCTCATATGAAAGCTGAATAAAGCATGGTATATGGCTAATACAGAGGCAAATCAACAGTGTCTATCCCCGATGCCAGGTGCGCAATTTATTTTTGGACTCTCCGCATCAGACATTGTGCAACCTGATGCGCAGAAAGTGGTGTGGATCGATGCATTGTTATAATGAAAAGGGAATCAAGTTACTGCGAGGGAGTGCCAGTACGGTCTTGGGTGTCCATGAGTTATTATGATTGTGCCATGCTTCCCGTGCTAATACAACATTCACAGCATAGATTTCACTATTGATGATGGTGAACGGTTAAAGACCCTACACATCATGCTAAACATGATTTGTGGATGATTGAACTATATTAAATATCAAAGGACATATAATGCTACAAACAGAAAATAGAGCTGCATTAGACCATCATTTTAGATTCAAAGCGTTCTTTAAACGAGCTGATTCATGGGATGTGCAAAACGAGCATATTTGGCATCCATTATTTTGCAAGATAAATCAAACTGAAATATTGGCGAGTGGCCTGCAGTAGTGTAGGCGTTACTGCTCCAGCTATATAACCCAACACTGCTCATGGTGATTTCATTCTTAATAAAAGCTGCAATGACATGCGCGCAAGTATATAACTCAGTAGAGGGAAAATTATTATACCTTCTATTCACTACTCTGCAGTCGTGTGAATAGAGCTTATACTTGGTGGCTTACCGTAGTGACTAACCGTCGTGACTGACTCCCACAGCACAGTATACTAGCGATTAAACTAATGACAAATGTAAACAAGGTTCACAGGTTTATATAAGCATAGTTAGTATTCAAGCCAATCGGAAACCTCATGCCAGGGGTCATAGCTAGTAGGCAAAACATCGCTCTCCGGTAACACCATGTCTGCTCGAATTCAACGATCAAACATTGATCTTTAAGACCAAATGTACAGTATGTTTGAGCTGTTGTCTGGCATAAAACCCCTATCACAAAGTACAATTAATCAGGATCTTGCAGGCATGGGTAGCGTACAAACTATACTTATGAAACGCTGCATTGATTTGCAACACCTGTTCGATCGTTTTTGTGAGCATTTGAACTGCAAATAATAAATAATTGTAATCGATACCTGACCTCCTCTAACAATGTGAATATTTTATGGTCATTGAAATCGTTCATGTATATTAATAAAATAATGTGCATTGATTGCAGCCTCTTTGCTTCTGCTGAAAATCACGGCTGCAATCTATCGATGACTATGTGTGGGAGTTTTTGTCTCTTGAATTAAAGGAATTTAGAATGACATTTCTCGTCTTTGGAGATTTTTCTTCACACAAGGATGCGTTGCATGACTACATGACGGCCGTGTCTTACGCTTGTTTTGATAACCTATTATGCTGCTTGGTATTGATAGAATTCTGTAGGGGAATTTCTATAATGTACTCTTTGACCTTCGAATATTGCCCATCTTTTTTTCAATACACTAACGACAACTTATTTTTATGATTCTGACAAATAGTGCTGCATAGAGCAAAACTAGCCAAAGGTATGCAAAAATCAATCCATTCCATTGTATTGCCAAAGATAGTATGCATTTCGTGATGCAACAGATAAGCGACAAGATACATCTTACGGCCAGTTACCTGGCAATAAAGGACTGTTGCCGTAAGGATTTTGTCTTTTGTCTTGCTTTGAGCGTAACGTAGGAATAGATAATGATAGTAAAATACATGGCTTAATCATGAAGATCTAATATCTGCTAGTATCTGCTACTAAATAATCAACCTCATACTGCCCACAGTGAAAGTATGCCATGTCTTATCTATCTGGACGAAAGACAAACTGTTTAAGCAAATGACAAACTTGGCCAGTTGAAAATCTACCGAAACCACTCACAGACTACTACGATATACTGATGTATCTTCATCGGTCGAACGCTTGGTGATGATATCGATGCAAATGGTTACAAGGAAGTTCAAAAGAATATTTTTTAATGAACAAATTTGTTAGGATTACTGATTGCTTATCGAAATATCTTCGTAAAATGGTTTCTACGGCGATGGTGTTGTGCTCAGTTGCTGTCAGTTCACTAAGATGACTTAGTTAAGAAAGAAATAGCTCTGCACGATGGTATATCTTTATGGCCATAACACGACCACACGATGGGAAAACTGTGCCATTTAGGAAACGCTATATTATGTCAACAAACATTAAATCACTACTATGATTGATATAGATATCAATGTCGGTGGATATTCATCCTGCAGCATTGAACGAATTTGTCAATCGTAACGAGTTAATGTTACCCGCCAGCGATAGGTCTGGTGATTGATGAGCCTAATTTAAGAGGGATTCCTTAAATGCAGATGCTATAAGTGGCACATAAATGAGGTATAAATGCTGGATGTAAATGTTTAGAGGCGACAAGACTATATGTGTTCTTGACTGATTAATTACAATGTAGAGACAAATTCGTGCGCATCGTGGGCGGAATGCGATATCTGTTCTGCGTTCTAATGCCCTTGGCAACATATACGTGCCCTCTGTATCTGCACCAGATGTCTGCCAAGACGCCCATGAATAGCATATCGTCTCGTGGTATCAAACCGCGGGAAACCTAAAACATAAACATAATTATAGCACATGCCTTCCTGACAGCGGAAAAGGCGATGTCTGATAATCTCAGATTATCGCTGCGGCCTATCAATACTGCTTTAATCGACTTGTATTACATTGTTTGTGATGTTATTGTGTTTCATGGTCGCACACTAAATATGTGTGTATAGCATAGCAGCTAGCACCATGATAGCGTGCTCTGTGATTGACCAAGATGCAAACAATGCTTCGGCCGGAAGCTGGTGTACGCAATTAATTACTTATACATATCGCCATGCGTGGCTGTTTGGTATTGATTGCATTGACATGATGACCAGGGTCAACACTTGATGCGCGTAATATCGAAGCGCAATTGTCGCATATTCATACTACAATATCTCAGTTCGTGTTGGTAAGAAAGCATAGTAATTATTGTAAATACAGCTTCAATGCCCTGTCCTGAATGGCACCCAAGCAGCAGGTCAGAAGTTGTTACCTTAACAATGGCATATCTGTCTTAATGACACCTGCGACATGCGTCTATATAAAGTGTTTACTTTCATTCCAAATTGTTTTACCTTTATTATGTATTTGCAAAAACGCTACTGCTACAATCAACAATGCATGGGAGTTATGCATCAGTTTGGCTGAATATAAGACCTCGTGTCATTGTTGTACCGCCGTCCGTAGTGTAACGTAGTCACCAAAATCGACTGCTTCTTATAGCGACTTATCACGTGCTTTTGCAGGATTTTATGTATTATGCTAATATTTTATCCACAAGACGTGTAAGAGGAAATTAAAATTTATTGGTCTCGTTCACACTTTACTGATAGTCCGTCCACATTGACATACTATACCAGAAGTGCACGTGAAAACGTCGTTTTCTAGGCTTCATCTCTCGATGCCAAGCTCTACGATAATTGGGCTTACCTATCATGCTATCGGTGTCGTATATTCGATTGTTTTGTCGATGTCCGGTACATCTAACTGTACTGTGACAAGATTCAATGGTCGTGCAATTTCAAACTTACAGATTAACTACATTGAATATCGGCAGATTATTTTACATGCTATACATTCATTGTCGTTCAAGTACCAAAAACACCAGTATATTCATATTGCATGCCAAATCAGTATGCAGTACTTCTGACATTTGATGCTGTATACATGTATATGTTGACGTCAGGATGAAAATTATACTTCACGTGACGACAAAGATGTATTGTGGTGTGCAATAATGATATGAGTGATAAACATGGGCGCTCTCGTCATCAGTCATGAATAAGGTTTACTGGTAGGAAAAATAGGATGGGTGTTTTGCCATGTCAATTTATGATTCATGAACGACCCTGTGCATCAGCCTCGAAAATGCCTTTGACTAGGATGATAGTCGTGACAATATCGCTACATTAATTCCAAACCAAGTGACCTTTCCACAGTAATAAAAAGCTGGGAATATATGAATAAGGCTACTTGAGAGCATTCATCATTGCACTAAGGTAAATAAGGTTGAGCGGGGAGTCGCTACCCACCTGTGGTATGTTTGATGTAGAGATATTAAAGTTGAGTGGGCAAAAATAATGGGGTAAATGTGCCAGTAGCTTACCTGGTTTTTCCCGGCAATCAATATGTCTCTGCATAGCTCAGAGACGTATATTGAAAAAGATATGAAATGTAAGCGACAGGCAAACATAGACTATCCACAGATAGATCGGATGCAATTGATGCTATGGTCATATCGACCAAGGTGTGTGGTGGCCTCGATGCACCAGTTAGCACCAAACGCCGCGCGTTGTCCAAAGAATGACCAGTAAGCCCACCTTCCATAGCAAACAACGCGAAAACAATATCCTTTGTACATGCTCTTGTTGGTAGATACCCGAATGTCATTAAGATTCATACACAACTACTCCGATAAAAAGAGGCAATGTGTTTATGATGCCTAGTAGCAGTCAACACAATTATGAATTTCAACACATTATTTATAAGGTCAGATGATTTCACGATGATAAAAATATACCCTACTCCAACCGTGATGTGCATTCCAAACTCCACCAATACGACATTGAATTCCTTATATCATGATAAACATTCATGATACACAAAATGTAAACATCTTGGCAGTATATTGGAATACGTTATTATTTATCGATTGGATATTAGGTTTAACTTAGATAAGTCAATTCCAGATAATTCCGTTCGTGACAAATATTGATCCATGCCATGTCAAAGAAATGTGTTGCTGGAGAAGACATGGGACTATGATGCAGGTTCAAGAGAATGAGAAATTGGTTGTTTGCTTTATTTCAAATATATCGATGTTGCGCGTGGTTGTTTGATGACATTGTGGTCATATTATTCATCTTACGCGCATATCAACAGAAACAGCCCAATCATTGTGACGCGCTTGATGATTGACATTCTCGGTACTTAACAGCATTTACTCGTGCAGTCAGATGTATAAGAATAGATAATTTGACAGCGTATCAGCCGTTTTTTTTTGTTAGCTTATTAGAACAGACGTCCTCAGGGGTTGATTAGGGGTGCTTTATTCTCTGATTGCTGTGTTGGCTACTATCTGTCAATATATATGTGTGATGGAGCGCATTGATCACTAATGTACTTTAATCTTTTAACAGCTAGGCATAAGACTGATACATCATTAGGAATAGAGCTAATCTGTTCACCTGTCACGTTGTTATCTTGTAAACGTATTCTTTGATATTAGCTGCTTAATACAAACATGTTTGTGCCGTGTGTAACATGCTTCTTGTAACGGATATGTATACGGCAAGTTGGTTCCAATGTATAAGGAGTCATGCAATTAAGGAATTAAATTCTATGTTATTGCTATACGCTGGATATGACTAATTGGAACTGAATAACATTGCACCAGTGCAAGCCATTCTTTCCGGAAGTTAATCCTGTTAGCGGTTTCGCCGAGACATAAGGGTGAATAGTAACCTGCGCTTTTGTGAGTGGTGTAGGCTCCTGGTTTCTACCCGGGAAACTAGACACGATGGCGATTGGAAGCGGTATCAAGTTATGAACAGGATGGGTTTAGAGAGCCACGGCTTTTATGAATCATCATCATATGGTGTGATTGAGTATTATGACACTACGTGAGTGCAATAGAGTATTGATGTGTTGTATTGCGTTTTACATCAAAGCATTAGTTACCGGCTTGAATGCGAAGAATAAATTGAATCTCCATTCAGACTTGCCGTGGCTCACTATTTCTTGCGAAACGTGGCGTTGAAGAACAATACCAATGATCCACTAAGAAAATCGCTAACATTAACTCTTGAAAGCGCATCTTTCAAAAGCCGTTCGACATGTCAAAATCAAAGGCGGGTTATAGTACGACACGACATAAATGTTAGGCTTAATATCCGAACGCATTGCAATGAAACGAGTTAATGTGAACTCTTGAAGATGTGCTGATATAAGCGAGTTTTAACACATTTTTTCTTCTCAACATAAACTCGCATTCACTTTCCATCTTGCAGCCTTTGAAAAGGATATACTCGTCTGAGTAGGCATCACCCTACTTTTGCATGCATCAGGTATTCATCACAGCTATCACCCTCAGGGTGTCGACGAAACCATTGAATTGGAGTAGGCCCTCGAGTGTTGGACTTTTGTTGGGCGATCTGGCACTATCTGTGTACCGATTCAGATTAACTTCCTTTGTTGTATAAAAATATAAACACTTAAGTTACATAAGTGCGCATTAGCTTCTTCCTGCAGAAGAGATGCGTGGTAAACATTATACAAGTCATAACCAGGGGGTGTTATTCAGTATTCTATGCTGATGAGGTAGGGAAAATACTTAATAGCTGCGCGTAGATCAGTGACATTAACAGAATTAAAAAGCATACAGTCAGTAAGTGTACAATATAATCACATTGAAGGAGTTCAATAAGCAAAGAATCGGCTTCCGTGATACCCATAACTAATCCTCGCGAACAATTACTTCTCGTGATAGGCAAGCCGTTGCTGTTTGTGCGTTCACTTTGATGCCAGAACATGGGTCACGCGCTGCACACCGGATAAAGGTCAACTAGTAAGCACGTGCTACATTGCATTACTGGCAAAGTACTAAAATATATGTTATATTGTTTTAGCAGAGTTTCTATTTATTATTGATGACTACATATCTAGGAAACATGATCTAAACGCTAAGTAGCGATTGTTTCGGGTCAAAGCATGATTAAGTCAGCAGAGAAAGCACACTGTTAGATTTCTATGTATGTGTACGCAAAGACCGTGAGGTGTGCAATGGGAGCTACAAACAATTGATATACAAGAATTTGTTTGAGCTGCTATCGGAAAATTCTATTGATAGTGTGTACTGTTGCGATGTTGGTGTCACATTTGGGAGAACAATTTGAAAGTCGTTTGGTTGACACTACCCATTGACGGGATAATCAAGGTGTAGCAAGTATCACGTGCATGCAATATCTGGCCAGAACGCGAACCAAAGGACTTTGGTCACACAATATGAGAGAGTTAGCATCATCATAAGCAGCAGTGGACAAGTGTAACATTATCAGTAATGGTTCTGAGAACTAGCCCATACAGGTTTTGCAAAGTTAATTGCCTATGGTTGGGTTAAGTACATAAACTGCGGCTAATGTGTGATTTAATTCTAGTTTACTGAATTATTTGTTAACACTTGGACTTCCGGGGAATATATTATCAGATAAGAGGGATGTGTCTTGAGACTGAGGCCGCTTTCTTAAATTCGCGTCATCGATTTCTTCAACTAACATGACTGTTAAAGTAAAACGACCAATTCTGAGGATGAGCTTATAATTGTGTCTGTGATAACAAATGTACACTCAACCATTTCATCATGGCAGTGATTGATTGGGATATTTATGTAGGAGCAAATTGTATTATCCTGTAAAGTAAATAACAGTTTTTGCAGAAAGATCTGTTGTAGTATAAACGACCATAGACACATGTAACATTTTTTTGAGTTGTCTGATTCAATGATGCTTTATCCGCCATGTAAAGTTATAATACCCTGCATTGTACGATGCAATATCCATGCCCCGTCTCATTGAATTATTAAAGAAATGCCGATCGCTACGCGTATACATTAGCGGTTTTTTTAGCAATAGCGCATGACGGCAATCGTATACTTTCATTCCTCTGTCGGTTCTGAAATGTAATCTCACATGCGTGGACACCATAAAAGTAAAGCATTGTCCTACAGAAAACAGTTTTCTCTGCTCTCGCTAGCGCACCATCATGGCAAACGCACCATTATGGCAAACGCACCATCAGGGCAAACGCACCATTATGGCAAACGCAACACAGCTGTATCACGAGTCAGTATTGATAGGCAGTCGATGATTGATTGCAGTTGCAATGATGTACATCGCGCATGCATATGTGGGTCAACCCATTCGTCTTTTAGTGTATCCTGGGTGCAATTAGCCAGACGTGAAGTGTCTAAGTCAGTTCGCTGGTTGCACATTGAAAGCGGCCACAGAATTACCAGATTCATTCATAAATTTATGTCATTTTCTGTGTAGAACATTTGTCGTAATTTACAAACAATTACCTCAAGCAAGCGTGTAATTAAATCAGTTGCAAAATGCCACTAGACAAATCCAACTTCAATATTTACGCATAATGAATTATCAGTCTTGCTACAAATGTAATTAATAAAACATGTGCAACACAACGTAAACAATTAAAAGTCTGAGCGTGGGGCTGTCACTGGATCCGGTAGTCACGGTGTAAATTGCCGGACCTACTGCTTGTATTACACAAACACATAAACACTTTTGTTACATAGACATGCATTATCTTATAAATGCGAATGAATCGTGCGACACCATGAGGAAGCATTTTATTTCAGACAATGTCGCGGCATATCATCTGTTGTGTCACTGTACTATCTTACAATCTTCTCGCTCGGACAATAACTGCACTTTTATTTGCATTGATGTGGTAACAAACGTAATAACCAACCTCAATCCCCCTCCCCCCCCCCACAATTTGTAAGGAACAAAACAAAGATATCGGTCGTAAATTACATTCGCTGACGGAAGACACTAACCATGTTATACAGGATTCTACACATACACGAAAGGGCGTGGGGGTAATTAATAATTGCGCTAATTGAGTAAATGAAATAAAGAGCTGGCGGTTTGCAAGTGTAATAAGTAACCACAGTAAGCAATCCAGCTCGAATGTTGTCATTAACTCGAACTTATGTGCCTAGACAATTTGCTGCTCTAGATAGTTTTACAGGATTTATTTACCTTACTGGATAATGCGGAGGGCGAATATGGAAGTCTCGCCATCGCTTTTTTTCAGACACCTCATTCCAACACAGCTGACAGCGCGCGACGTCGTTAAGATAAGCCCGAATTACACGAACCCTTGTGATCACTGAGTACAACCATTGACATTGATATATAGTCTCCTGGCGTCAAAAACCGAAAATGTTCTATACTGAAACCCATATTTGGTGTTGTAAAACCAAACTTACAGGCATTGACATTATGCTCTCGATAACGAGGGAAAACAACGCATATATATATAGATATATATATATATATATATATATATATATATATATATATATATATATAGAGATATATATATATAATATGTATATATATATATATACATACATATATATATATATATATATATATATATATATATATATATATATATATATATATATATATATATATGTATACATATATATATATATATATATATATATATATATATATATATATATATATATATATATATATATATATATATATATATATATATATATATATATATATATATATGTTTATTAGATATATGTTTGTATATCCGCAAGGAATAATATGTCGATTTAAATTACCATTAGCGACCATTTTTCCAGGATATGGAAGGCGCAAGCTTTCTTGCGTAAATGATCATCGAACACACGCACGTCAGGTAAATGGTGTTCTCTTGAGTTTCGCGAGCATCAAGGAAGAAAAAACGATCAAACCTTTTTTTTTATTTCCTAGGCATTTGGGCATAAGGACGCAAATTATCATAAACATATTACATATCGACGTTTGTCCCTTTCAGGGTGACACTTAATTCACCGAGATATCGACAATGATGTCAAATTCCATTAACACCGAAATTCGACACATATTGGCTTGGAAAGTTACACGCGGTCAAACAACTTAGAAACAAGGTACATTTGCATTAGTTCGCGTAAGCTTTCGGATCACGTTTGTGGGGAATTTCCATAGACTGCTCAAAACCTGTCGTATTACAGCATATGGATAATATGTGGGAGGAAAAGATGGGTGCTTTCACATTTCATAATAATAGAGCACTGCCAATGGTTTAAACGTACATACGTGCACCGATTTGTATTGCTTCTTGGAAGTGTATCTTGCAATGACCGTTCCGTCACACGCAGGCTGTAGTGTTTCACATGGTATGGGCTTCAATGGTGTAATAACTGAGCTTTGTTGACCTATTTCAAATATTCATTAATATAAACTCCGATATGATCAATAGAATGTAAGCGCATTAATTTTAAGTGTTACAGCAATCACAGGCTTAATACAGGCTGTAATATAACCACGTGTAAGGAACTTTCTCAACAAGGATTAAATTGAACTACTCCTCTCCTGACATCTGCATTACGGTTGCGTATCGATGTGGCTGGATTCAATAAAGCTATACTCGGGGGGAAAAAACCCAATTGAATGGCACGATGCAGTGATAATGTGCAGCCACTCATTTTGATTTGAAAAGTTCTCTCTCAGTATGCGAGATGTGTCGAAATATTGATCATCGTCAATCGCATTAGTGTTCTGAAATGTAAGCTACAAATCCCCACACTACATATTATGAGGAAGATATTTCACCCTAAACAGGGGAATCCACACTCTATGTAACCCAGTGACACAACCAGGTAGAATATTGTATTACACACCTCTAATGCCACGGTTGTACAGCACCAATTAAGGTGTAATATTCTGTAGTCAGCTTTTACACTAAAAGAACTCCACCACCTTATGATGGTGGTCTTTCTGTGGTATGCATCATATCCCATCAGTATAAAAAGCTGATACTCTTTACACATTGTGGCTCGTGTAATAAATATATTTGCCCGAAGAGGTATTTTTTTTCTGTGAGTTGATTACCTTCTCAATGCGTAAAACCTACCCATCATGAATTTTCTCGTATCATCTATGTAAAATAACGATTTACCGTGGCATGAATATGTTATCCCGTATGTCTTCTCTCTGGTGCTGCTAACACTCCTTCGAGCTATCAATCACTTTCGTTGAAACAAAAAGGAAAAGCTTAATTTGAACGACTGTGTCTGCACAGGTACCACAATAAGGCATCTGAGTAGATCGGAATAAAAGTCGACTACCGATAAATGTTTGAACGAAATGTGCATTGAAAAGCTCCTCTTACTCCAAGCTATCAATAATATGTAGTCAGCGTCGAATATTCTTTCCTATTTTGTGTTTGCACCCACTCAGTCAATTGTAATTGAACTGATAAACGCTTTTGCACTGTAACAAACGTGGTACCCCTCATATGTCATTGTCAGCAGTGTTTATGATAAAGAGGCACGTTTTTGTACGTCATGTTCGTTATGATTGATTTTTTTATGAGCGCGTCATACCTGAAACAACATTAATATTAGTCCATTTGATATACTTAGCATCCTTTATCTGGACACCTGGGTCTGATTACTTAGTCATGACTAATTGCAAATTACCACCGGTTGAAACACCCGCGGAAAAGGGGGCATTAAAACATGTACCGCACAATATTATTACTCAATTTAAAATAATTGAATTGTTTATTATTGCTTGGATATCTGAGAATATATTATCTCAGGCTAGGTGCGTTTATGTATTTATGTTTGGAATGCTATTTTGTTTTCGTCCTCTTGCATTCTTTGCCTCATATGACTATTGCAGCGAACCGGCTATGATTTATATATAAATGGTGTTTTTTGTAGTTAAATGATTGATATGTTCATCATAATACTATTTATATAACAAGTCTAATTGATAAGGATGAAGATGTGGTGCCAAAGGGTAGGCACTGCTTGCCCGTATTCTACTCTTTATAAACATTACAGCGGTTGCTTAGAAAATCAGCAAAGTTTTTTTACAGCTTTCAATGAGACGCCCACTTCTAAGGATGTCAAAGTCGCTGTATTGACGATGGACACAGCCTTGTGGTCGAACACGATAAGCTTATACACGTGACACACATATACTTAAGGGACGAATTCAAAATGCCCTATTTGTCAAACCAGTCCATGACATGAGATCTTTGCTATTGATAATAGGGAGAGCCGTTTATTCACAAAGTCATATTAGTTATTGAACCTTCTGCCAGTATACCATGCATACATTTTGTTAAATCATGTAAGGCCCTTTCTTCTAGACGGATCAACTGCAATGCTTTTGACCTCTCGCAGTGATCAATTTTGCACCATTGCCTTTCTTGTCGTGCGACCAAACACAGAAAATAACTCATTTTTACACATGCGACATAGAATTCACTGTCGGATATTATCACAAGTAAAAGATGTTATCAGCTGCATTAATTGAGTAAGCTAACATTTTATGCGCGGCAGAACAAACTGAACCCTTATGGTGTATAACAGTGGGTAGTGATACGCGTATCAAATGCCTTGTATGCTTGTTATATCCCCGCATTTGATTACCGGGGACGTGCATTGTGCATTAGTTAATGAAAAGCGTCTAGTATGTCGCTCACTTTCCATTTATACAATTTTCTTGCAACAAAAAAATGCATCCTTTTGGCGACAGCACCATGGCAGGTTAAGTCCAAGTAAAATTGCTGTGCGTCATGAAACGTTTTTTGGGTTGTTGATATTCCTGGCAATTGCTTGCATCACCAGGCAAGTTATGTACGCTTCTATTCATAGTATTGCACACAGAATCTTGCATGTAAACCAGGTTGGGGGTGTACAAGTTTTGCCAATATTTGGAGGTACGTGACGGCGTAATTTTGGATTTTCATTCGTACTTTAAAACTCATTCGTAATTGCTGCAATTACTGACTCTTATCACCTCCATAGAACGTAAGCATTTCGTAACACAAGCACGCCTTAAGCAACAATAGATAGTGTCTGGTCAATGCAAATATGTACGACATTCGATAATGCCAGCCCCATTGGCTTTGAAAGCTGTAACCCAAATTGGCTGACATTTGACAAGTCCTTAATCTGCAATAATTGTCTATTGGCGATCGAGATGGCTCGGTATGTTTTAACATAATGGCATGCATCATGTAACCTTAATTATGACGGGCAGGACATGAATGGGGCCTAATGACGCAATATACCTCTTGGGTAAAGCTTTAAGGGAATCAGTAGCTGGTCTCACAGCTAATGAGTTATTCTCTCGCAGCGCCTGCGCGTTAATAGTCAAGAGCATGTCTATGTCCCTGAGCCAATATGACCCATATTGGTTTGAGGCTAGATATAGCGTGCATAAAACGGCAAGTGCCCGGCTGCTCATTCCCATAAACAGAGAGCAACTGTGCCATTTTGGCGGTTAATGGCTAGCTGCAAAATGAAAAGGAAAATTGCGGCTATATTCTTGCATACACCAGTCACACAACATCTCTCGCAGAGTGACACATATTAGATGCAATGATGTCGTCACATCCCATAGAACACTGACACGATTGTCAGTGGATAAAATAGCATGCACAACCACTACAGGGAATCATGGAATTAGTTAGCAGTGAGGTCTGAATTAGGTGTGGCGTGGTACGCAGATTATGAAATGCAGTGGAGGACATACATGTTCCCGTTAGCAAAGATGGAATTGTTGTCATATGCATTATTTGCTTTGACCAGAAACTTAGTAGTTTGGAAAGCATCGCAAAAGCGTGTCCGTCCGTCAATAAGAAAGTATATTGCACAGCATTACCCTCAAATTAAGTTATTGATTGCTTTATTGGTCTTAAGGCATTACTTTTACTTTACAGTACAAATCCTACTGCCAAATGGTGTTAGCTACATAATATCAACAAACATGTATTTGCAATTCAGGCTTGCTGGCTTATTACACAGTTGTGCTCATTTATTTTGTCATAATATAACTACATGCCAAATACCAAATGAATATCATGTTTGAATATTCATTCAATCGTTTGGAGCTCACGAACGAACGTATTACATTAATTGGCACGAGCATTGATAAAGTATGGAAGTTTAGCCTTCGGATATATGTAACGGAATTCGTGACATTAGCCTAGATACAACGTGCCATACACAAAACCACTAGTACCCAGCTTGCTGGGACCTTTCGAACTTTTTTGCCTTCGTGTTCATACATTGGCGACAGAAGCTAAGGGCTTCTAAAATTAAATTGCATAGTATTTTAAAAATTTCAATAGATGACGGAATATTTCGGGGTTCATATCCGGATGTCATTAATAGATTCCTGAGGATTTGTAGTCGCAATGAACCGTCTGTATATTTAGCTGTCATTCTTAAGGTACAGCACGTTGACTGGAGGCATTCGTGCCATATGACCATAGTGCACCTGCACGCGGAACAGTTTTACCCAACTGTCTGTAGAATAGTATCAACCTTTAACCAAATGCTGTTGGATGTCCTAAAATTTGAGGAGTTGCCGGCAATTGGATTAAATATGAAATCTTAATCCCTGTGAAAATAAAGCCCCTGGATGCTGAATTATGTATTTCACTGAAATATTGAAGAAATATCAATTAAATGTCCCAAACCCATGATTGTGGTAAAAACTAATTACTCGCGATACAGTGGTTTTGAGTGCGCAAACAATCATTGATGCCTTAATTAGAACAAAATGCAATATGTATCGGAACAGTGTAAGTTACAGCAAATGTATTCTGAAATGTAACGCACCTCCATAAAAATGAATATATGCACTACCGCTTACAACAACATAATATGAAAATAAATTTGTTTCCGTACACAAATTCTGCGATGGTGCTTCTCCACAAACGAAGGAATCTCCATTTTGGCTAAATCGACGATAGGCCATAAGCAAAGGTTTTGAGCAAAACTCTTCAGTGACATGCAGTCAGTGGGTGATCTGCTACGGTTTTTCATAATTTCAACAGTTCGTCAACGCATTGCTTATATCAAATGAGCTGACATTATACAGACATGTAAATGAAAAGATTTGAACCATATGCCCGGCTATGAATTCCTTGGTAATATAGTTGTCAATTAGTCAGTGAATATGGTGTCTCAATGGATTTCACAATGAGCAAATTAAAGTATCCTGTAACTACTGATTCTGCCAACAAATCGGCTACTAGCCATTAGCACATCAATTGGAAAAAGCATATTTAGTTGTATTAGATTTAACACTATGGCAGACTTTGTTAACTTATAATGCTTACTTTATCCATACCGTGTATATTGACTCAGGTGTACTATTTAATGGAGATAATGATGTCATGGGACATTAAGAGCGTAAGATATGTTTAAACTGGCAGTCATTACCATTAGGATTGACACAATAAAGTGGTGGGTCAAAAGGCGACCACAAGCACAATTGGGATGGTAGCTACTCCAACACTCATCTATTTATTATATATGACAATCAGAGGTTAGTGACATGCTTCAGACCTCCACATTATAGCAGTGACAACATAGGATTTTGAACCTGCTCTCTCTTGCAGCTCGAGGTTGTCAGTTGAATTATTTTTACACTTCAAAGAAGTTGTAGTTTTGAATCCGAAAATAAATGTTTTTCCGATGCTGATTCAATGCCGTTTTGAACGAGTCATTTCTTTTTTGTAAAGGAGTCTGGCAGGTCGACAAGTGGATGCACTGAATGCCCTCCCCGGCATATATTGGCATCGTCGAAGGAATGGACCATAATATATCGAGCTTTTATCCTTCAAAGAAAAAGCCAATCGTCATATGCCATTAACATATTCCTCATTTAAGCCAATGTGCCTTATAGCAATGTCGCTTGATTGGTATTGAGTGGTGCAACCAAATATTACACCAAGTGAAGCAGATCGCGATAAATTGTTCCCATGTACTTACAAAGCACCTTGATGTAGTTTTATTTGAAGCAACCATCAAAGTGAGTTTTCTACTGTAGCTGCTTAGATAGCTACTGCTTGCAGATCCAAGCAAACCGTTTTAGTGGGTGACGCTCAGTCAGCCAGTGCAGACCGAGAGGAATATTTCAATAGCGCATTCTCAGACTATCAACTTGGCATTGCTAAAACATGACCCTAGGTTTACATATCACAAACGTTGCAGCCTATTGTACAGCCATCCAAGCCATGTACTTAGAGCTATCAGTTTAGTGTTCTACCAATAAAACAAATCACAGTTAGGAAATCCAACGGTTTATGATAAGATCGTATCGAAGGAATGATGCAAATGAGCAGCGTAGCAACAGTAGACTCTTATACAGTCCATTAGATCCTTTTATTGTTGATATATTTTTAATAGTTACTGCTCAGGATATCCGGTATAAGCAATATGATAGCTGAAAACATATTGATATCATATGACACTGCTACTTACTGGTGAGCATCTCGTCGATCGTATCTTGCATTTTACTGTTCATGTAGCGGAGTTGGCAATCTGATATGCAAGCTTATGCGTGGAACATTTCGTGTGGCGCTAAGCACAAACTACTGCACGGCACTGTATACCGATTGAGCGGCTGCAGCAGCTGCGTTCATTTAGGATTCACGCAATACGCATGATTGCATTGTGGAAAATCTTATTTTGGTGTTAACTGTACGATATAAATGAGCAATCCATTGTCAACCAAATACTACATGCTGTTTGCTATAACAGTTTCCTGACTTCTGTGTATGAATAAAGAAAAGGCGCATGTCATCTGCATGTTATGGGGGGGCGTAGTGGGTTGGTGTCGATGTCACCATAGCTACTTGAAGATCTGTGTATTAAAATTCTTCTGTTTTCCAAGTGTTTTATGTTAGAGCATATGTTATTATTTTCGTCACTAATTGACAATAAGTATTTTATGTAAAGTAGTGGTCCCTATATATAATTGCATAATGTCCCTGCTGTAACTAATATATTCCTACATAATTTACATTAACTTAAAGGAAAATTTCCACGAGGTGGCGAAGCTAATTGTGTGCGTTTAACAATGATTAATGAAGTAACAGTTGTGGTTAATAGGCTTACAACATTGGTAAAATTACTGTATAATGGAAACAAGTGTACAAAGTGAGGACCAGGGTTTTTCTGCTCGGTAACCAGTTCAGCAAGCGAATAATACAGCTTATAATGCCACTGTGACACATCAGTATATCACAAAATATAGTACCTCCATTGAGATCGTTATAGTTTATCTAGCATATCATGAATAGTCATGAAATTAGTCTGTGTAGCCCTCGGCAGCTGATATGTCATATTCCGTTCAACAGCGCCATAAGCGAGATTGGAATGGCAGCAGCTCCAACAATAATCTAATTATTGAGAAGTTGGATATATAGTTCAGACATTCAGATAAGGGACCGTGCTTTGAAGCTGATGATGAAGATATATGTCATATCTGTGACCGCATTTAGTTTCCGACGTGCTCTTTCTTGCATCTCAGGTATGTCGGTCAATTGGATTATTCGTGTGTGTCCCACATGATGACGTTTTGAAAAGAAGTATGTTCGTAAGTTTGTCAGATTCGACCATCAATTGATACCATGTATCTCTTGCGTGGTGCTGATTCTACTTCGCGTTGTGCTAAACATACCTTGGTAACGGCCGCGTTTACCCAAATGGTTATTATCATGTTAACACATTTACCGAGCAATTCGTCAACCTTAACGTTGCATTCTGATATTGCACAGAGGTCGGTAAGCAGTAGGTTGCCGAGTGGATGCACTGAATGCCTCTCCTGCTCAGGCTATTAGCATTGACAAAGCAATGAACCGTTATATATTTTGTCTTCAAAGAAACAGCAATCCGTCAGGTCATTTAATGGTTCCGCATTGTGTACATACGGCCGCCTTTCCAAACTCAATGCTTGTATAACGGCATTGAGTGTGGTGAGACCAAATATAACACCAATTGAAGCGGATCCCAATAAAGTGTTCTGTGTGTTTACGAGGCATGATGTTATTTTATTTCAAGCAACCATCAACGGGAGTTTGATGATTCATATTTTCCACTGCAGCTGCTTAGATCCTTAAGTGAGTGGTGTTAAGTCAGCTAGTGCAGATCGAGAAGAATAGTTCAACAGCGCATTCCCTGACTATCAACGTAAGTTAACATACCACTAAACGATATTTAAACCTATCGCGTCAGGACACTAGCCCTGTACTCAGAGCTGTTATTTGAGTTATCAACCAATAAAAGCAAATTATTGCTGGGAAATTCGTGGTTTTTATATAGTTTATTAATCTCTACTAACCCCGTACAATCATCCCGATTCTTTTGGTTTGCAAAGCATAATAACGAAACAGATTGGAATCGAAGAGGAGCGCTGGAATGGCGCACTTGAGCCTGTTATCTGCCCAATATAAATGTGCTGAAATTCTTTCATTTGTGACCTTCGAAATCGTTAACATGACAGCGCTGATTGGATTTTGATGTGCATATAAAGGGTACATCAAGCAATATTAGCTTTAATATATATCACATGAATCTGCTGGGCATTACTTCGATTTAGACGTAGGTAATATGTTTAAATGAATCATATCTGCGAAGGATATTATATTACAACAAGTCTAATAGGGATAACCTTCCAAGCTAGCTTAAGTTGCTAATATCATACACAATAAATAGCATCTAGGCTCTCACAGTACCATAACAGCATTTCAATAATTAGATGTGAATGGTTTAGTGCGTTGTTCTCTTTATATATTCATACTCTTATGGAATTGCATTACGTGATAGAGTTACGGGACTTGTTTCAAAGGCAATATGGTTTGTTAAGCAATAGAAAAGTCGATTGCACGTGTCGTATCATCTCGCTGATCATAGCTGTTAGTGCAGTATAGATCACTCCCGCATACCATTTCAAACCTATTTACCGCATAACATTTTTTGTGTTTTGACCAATGCAGCAGTTTGCTTCATGCATACAAAAGCTTCTACGCATAATGACAAGCCCCTCTTTCGTACCCGGTGAGAATGTTTTTTAACTTACTGATAAGCTTCACTTTGGAACCGTTGTCAATATGTGCGAACACACAATGGCTTATTATCAATTTAATGCATAAATGAAGCGTCCAAAATGTAAAAGAAGCAACAAATTTGTCGGAACATTTTATTTAAAAAATTTGCTGCAGAAATTTGCATCTAAACTAATGCATTTGGATCACCAAGTTAGTATTGTAATTGTAAATGCAACATCATGGTTTTATTTATTCGGATAACTACCCGATAATATTTGCAATACAACTGTAATGATCTGAACGTTCTAATACGATTCTGAATGATACTTGTTCAAGCAAATACCCGACAAAGCTATTTGTATTTATCTAGGGACCTTCTTACAGGCCGTTGCGTTAATCGTGATTGGATGGCGATGCTTCAGTAAATGATATATTGCATTGCTCTATTGTTCTACATCAGAGGTTGTTCCCTAAGAAAATTGCCTTTGATAGGGACCCAATCAATCAGCGGATCCAGGGCACCAACCATAAGAGAACAAAAGCAATTTTATGCATGCAAAATGAGCTAGATGTATTTCATGACTAACATAATTCATTCCTATTTCATCACTGAACATATGTGGTATTTCAACTTTTTTGACGAATAAAGTAATTTGCTTCATATATACAAAGGATGCTACGTAAAATAATAAATCTCTCTTCTTTCATACCCTTTCAGAATGCTTTTCATCTCACAGCTGAGCTACACATTGAAACCGTTGTTAATAGATGTAATTAAACATGGTGTATTATGAATATAATGCATAAATGTAGCGTCCAAAATAGTAACTTTTCGTATTCGATTGGCCACTAATGATACTTGATAATTCATGCATGTATTTGTGAGGATTGACAACTTAATCGACATACCCCTGTGTCTTGCACAGTAAATGGAATTCATTATTAGGTTTCAGCACATTTTACAAATCAACTGCAAACTCGCAAGCCTTTTTATGAACAGTGCCAAACGTGGGATTCCCGGTGCAAAGACACAATGTATCAATTAAAAAACTATTCACTCAGATTTATGTGGCCTTGACATTGCACGTTGGCTTCTGGATTCAGCCTAATTCACCATCATTCACAGTATTATCACATGGCAAATGCCACAATTATGTTATATTCTGTCCTCCTCTACATGTGGGCACTCATTGTGAGAATTAATATTTGGATACAAATAAAGCGGTATAAAAATGTCAAGTAGAAGAGCTCTAAACATGATTGGAAGAGCCCTTTAGTGTCGCTTTGTCCATCATATTATCAACAGCAATTTGCGGTTACACAATTGCATTGGGTTCACCATGTTTGTAGAATAATATTTGATGCAACATCATGGCTTTATTTATTCCAATAACTAATCGAGCACTGCACACTGTAACGATATCAGTGGCCACATACGATTTTGAATGGTGCTTGTTCAAGAAGACAAAGCCATTTCTATGTATTTAGGGTGTATGCGTTAATCGTAATTCTTATGACGATGATTATGTGAATGATGTATTACAGAGCTCCAGAGGTAGCCAAGTTTGGCGTTTTGTACTGTATGTAATGGAGCAACTGCAACAACCAATGACAATAGAGTCAATACCACTCGTCTGGTCTGTTGCAGGCCGAATTCGAACGCTAGTATTTGCATGTTTGGCCATTAGGAAAGATTTGTGCGAGACCCTGATTTAAATAGCATTTTTAAAGGCTCATGCACTTCTAGAATTATGCAAATCTACTTAATCACCGGATCTTAGCAATTGAGGCCATATTGATACTCAGCTGCAACACGCAGGTTTATCACAGGGTATGAACGTTAATTGTCGCTGTGGTTGCATCATGCACCAGACTGCTGCTGTTGGGGGGAAAATAGTAGATGCCTATATATGTGCTATTTGTTTGCTGTTACCGCTTCTAAAAGGCGAACAAACAAAACCAGTATAGCTTGATAAATGTCGCCTACCTGCAGCGACAGAGTTTTGCCGTTCAAACAAACATCTGGTTATCGAGCTTGTCCTAACAGCGTTGGTAAAGTAAAAGCCCACCTTCATCGTCAGTACTGCAGCACGTGTTATGGCTGCTCTCCTCCAAACAGGTGTCTATTTTGCCATTTATTTGCAGTCCGGATGCTGGAAACATCCTAACCTTATTTTCAGTCGCATCAGGTATGCGCCATAAAGATCACACACTGGCTGTCAGCGTAGAGGCTGTTTGCAATGCTGCATCCTTAAAATGATATTTTTAGGAGGATGCGTATTTGATTACTAACACAATAGAGTGGTACTGAGTGGTTTACCCGAAAACAATAGTTATAACCTGATCACAATTATCTACAGAAGGCATGTATGTATGTATGTATGTATGTATGTATGTATGTATGTATGTATGTATGTATGTATGTATGTATGTATGTATGTATGTATGTATGTATGTATGTATGTATGTATGTATGTATGTATGTATGTATGTATGTATGTATGTATGTATGTATGTATGTATATGTATGTATGTATGTATGTATGTATGTATGTATGTATGTATGTATGTATGTATGTATGTATGTATGTATGTATGTATGTATGTATGTATGTATGTATGTATGTATGTATGTATGTATGTATGTATGTATGTATGTATGTATGTATGTATGTATGTATGTATGTATGTATGTATGTATGTATGTATGTATGTATGTATGTATGTATGTATGTATGTATGTATGTATGTATGTATGTATGTATGTATGTATGTATGTATTGATTATATCATTAGAAAGCCAAGCTAAAGAACATTGATACTCAAAAACTGTGATCTAACGTACGAGATTTGGGTACGCGGCCCTAACATGTTCATGCACTTTATTAAGTAAGTCTAATTATGCAATCTCTAACCTGCTCGTCTTGTTAACGACTCATTAGCATGTTGCACATGATGTAGACACTTGTCCTGAGCTGCCGAATAACAACCGTGTTCAATGCTGATACACCAGAGCAATATTTACATTAATGATAACAATAGGATTACTTTTTAATTATGTAAAGCATTTATATAAATGGGGTCCTTTCTCGCACTCTCAATGTGCATGTGTGCAAGAACTGAATATCATGGTGTATTTAAGGAAGATCAAGATGACAACAAAACATTCATAACAACCCGGGTAGGGTGCACATCATCCTACCAATCTGAATTAACATTCTGGGTACAACAACCTCTATGAATGAAAATCCCAGCACGGTAGTTGTCATATCATTCATACAGCAGCTATATGGGAAGCAGCAGTGTGCTATAATCTGGAGCCTTAGATATGAATCTAGCCTTACAGGAAAAATCATGCCAGCATTTGATCAATTTCCAAGCACTTGGCTGACAATGCCCTCCCCACTATTGCAATCTCCTTATAATCGGGATATTTCGTGGCATTTTATGCCAGCTCTGCGAGATATAAGCACAAGCCACTCCATATAAACTCGGAGACTAACGCCTGCTCTCGGCTATAAAGTGGTACTTTTATGGAAAGAATCCACGGCTTTGAGACCTAAATTATTCGGGCTTTTTACTATGTTGCATCCGGGTTTTTTTCGTATTCAGTTTGATAAAAAAAACTATAGACCACGAGCCAATGACCATGAAGGTCGAATAACAACCGTGTTCAATGCTGATTCACAAGAGCAATACTTGCATTAGTAATAACAACAGGATTACTTTTTAATTATGTAAAGCAGAAAGAGGACTGACTTATATTTACATTTATATGAATGGGATCATTATTGTCTGTCTGTCTAAACACTTAATTGCTACAATGTCAACCAAAATATCAAATCATGACCAAATGAGTCATTGCACGGAACACGCTGTTAGATGTAGCATTAGCCTTCCCACATCATGAGGGTAGATGTTGGTGACATACCTTTTCAACAACTAATCGACAATGATATGTTAACTGCCATGAGATATCTATTGCATTAGCCGACCATTGTGTTGTTGGTGCCAGAGATTGTGGTATGAAGTGAAAGATCATACTTATTGTAGGGATAACCAAGATGTTATAATCAGCGAATAACAACTATAAAGGTATTGCATGCTTTAAAGCAGCTATGCATAAACTTACCGAACAGGTACGCAGCACTCTGTTGATGGGATTTAAGTACCCATACCTTCAGCACTTAAACTTAATCTGTTACGAGTGTGATGCTAGTCTGTTACTCATTTACATGGATCATGGATGGCTGTTTGTCTTGCGAAAACTATCTGCATGTAGAGAGCGCACTGACACGCGGCAGTATTTACTTCATTTAAATCGTGAGTTTTAATGTTCGGTAATATGATTATCTTTTGGGTAATATTACACCAGGGGCAAGCAGCTGTTACCTTGGGTGGCGGGGCCGGATCAATCCCAGCCAAAGTAGGAAATGCACGATTACACCCGAAGACACCCTTCAGTCCAACGTGTAATTGTATGGGTAAACCATCATCATCATTATGGTCAAGTGCAACTTGTGTTATGTGCCAAACTCAGTATGAATCATACTATAAGATTGCCTTTCCATAAAATAACAATGTTAGTATTCGGTTTGTGATACATACATAACAATAATGCTATTGGACCCTAGTCCCTCCGTGTACAGGTGACCTTCGTACTACATATTTTCTCTCCTTAGTTGTCAGGGTACCAATCGTTGCTGATGGCTGTCAGCTGTCCTGATATGTGTGCGTGGGGGTGAGGGATGGAGATTGAATGTTAAAGCAATCTGTTTCAATCGAAGTCACACTGGATCGTGACACGTTAACACATTGATCCCATGGGGAAAAGTCCACTTTGCGTAACATATCCAGCGATCCAGGTTTGCCTTATTCTTAGTCTTTTGGTTCCTTGCCTAAAAGGTCTAGTAACACTAACAGCAGTTATGCATTAAGTATCAAACCAGGGCAATTGACCTATTATGACCAAAATCTACGTCCGTCCGCAACCCACAACACTTACCTGTAATGATTGATGTCATCTTATCTCGCATCGTCATGGACTGCTGATGACTGATGTTCCAGTCGGGAGTATCTCAGTATACGGGTTACACTGGTAAACCACAACAGATGACGGATTCAACGCATTAAAATGTGAAGGAAGGAGCATTTAGCGAAGATGATTCACCAGCTTTCCCCTCGTTCCTTGTCGACTCCTCGCTCATGTGCTTTGACAAGTAGCGATTAAGCAATACAAACAAAGCATTGTAGGATCATATGTATATGCGGTGATTACCGACTGTATATTAAAAAATACCCCTGCTCTAAATTAGCAGAAATAGGATCTCAACAAAACTACAGGAAAACAGTAATATACACAATTGTCTCCTCCTTGGAGGATAAATTCACATTGAGGAACATCCTACTTCGATGTGATAACGTTAATGTGCATACTATCGGAGCTATCACCCAGTAAAAAATCGAAATGAGAGATGCGGCACCAATTCTGCTGAGATTTCGTGCCAATTTGTTGCGGTACTTGTCTTGTTGATTCAATGACATGATTTAAGAACATAAAACATCGATATTTTATTGATAAAGGCGACCGATTAATATCCTTTGATCTTTGGATTCGTCATTTGTCAAGCGAGTCGCAAATTGAAAGAATAGGTTAATTCGCAGTTCCATCATTTCCTCGAAAACTCATTAAAGCTCCGCCAATTTTTCAGCTATTTTGTATAATATACAACACATTCCCCATTGACATCGCAGCAGCGGCTCGGCGAGAAGGTTAATGTTCCTCGTCAAATATCCACCATTGTTACAACAGGAAGCGCTAGATCGTTCGGGAAAGCACCTTATAGGTTTAAGAGTGAATCAGCACTGCGCAACCTCAATTGCTGAAGTTCTCCTCTCTGTTATACCGTCTCAATTGCTTACCCACATGTAAGTGATGTAGTGTGGAGTGAGATGTTCTTAGTATGTTTATGTATGAGATGATTTAAGAACACCATTGCTGCTACCATGTTTCAAACCCTATGCGATTGAGCAGAACACCCCCTCTGTCTGTGGCGGGTCTCATTCTAAAGATGCAACCCCTGGCGAATACATGCATCGGGTATTGTCACCATGTTTATTCCTAATCCATGTAGCACGTGTCAGTCTGAAATGGAGTTCGCATGCTCATCACTGTCTACGTCGTTTCCCTGCTGTAAACCCCATGTGCCTGGACGCCAGGAACGTCATGAAACATATCATTTGGATTAGAAAACCACCGGCACATGTGCCAGATGACCAACTTAACCTATCCTAGACACATACATCGAAGTAATCAAGCCGATAATCTCATTAGTCCTGCTTCAAATGTTCGATTAGGCGTCACTGAGGCTAAAAGGTTATGTTACGTCTTCGCTCGAGCCCTTCACGCGTAAATGTTTTGAATACCACGATGGCATATCAACCGAACAATAGAGAACATCAATTAATCATCATACAGAGAAGGGAAACTTTTTTATAATGGTAATATGGGGTTTTAACGTCACTTTCAAAAACGAGATATTATCGTTACGGTGATGGATGAGGATGATTGGGATGCTGGACAGCTCCTCTGCTGCCAGCACCCTCTTGCCACAAACCCGTTGCCTAAACCGGGCTATCAAACACACGCCGCTGGGACTGAGATCCAGCACGGTACTATTGAGCTAACCGGTCAGGTGCATCCCCTCTCAGAGATGGGGCAGCCATTTAATTCGAGCATCCGAGTGAAGGGGAACGAGTCATGTTTTCACACATTGGTATCGAAACCACGCTATGTGGGTTGAAAGACAAAGCAGAGTACCACTACGACACAGGAACCTGCAGATTGTTTTCATTTGTACCACTAAGGTATAAATATTTACAATAATTGTAGACATTCAACGACAGATTTGTACACTCATACTGCTCAACCAATATTGCTTCCTGTTATTTGCTGGAAATGATGATGATTGTTGGAATCTCTATACTAGCCGTTATTCTGTCGTTGCATTGAAAACGGATTGAGACTAGCTTTTAATATATACGGTAGGAGCATGGGCATACATCATCTCCAGCTGGGCCAGTCTCAGTCGCTTAACCGAGTATGTAACCTGTGTAGCTACTATAAACCAAGAACCACTGCGATGTCTGCTGCATTGTCACTCCCCGGTGACATTAGCACATCCCACATGACCCAAAGTTATGCATTGAAGAGATAGATATACTGAGGCCACAGCCTGAAATGTTTCATTATATGTGACAGCAGCAGCAGTCACTGAATTGAACACCATTTCTGATAAGCAAACAAAGAGAGAGCATGGTGTGATTGTTTGAGTGTGATGTTATCAGTCGACCTTTGTATCTTGATCACACTGATGAAAATAACGCCGTTTCATAATTGGAGAAGAAATATCCTATGGATATCGTAGGCACCTCAGTTAAACATAACAGGTGATGTCACTAATATGATTACATTGCAATTGTCGTCATTGCTCTAGAAAGTTCAGGACAGAACAAGAAACCCGCTAATAGACGAGTGGACGAATAGACTTTATGCTACCAGGATAGTTCTTTTTCTAGACCATGTTTCAATTCGTAAACGTATATAGTAAAACCAATGCATAACCTGGCGTATCTGCCGGCAATTAATAGCTATATGATGCGAATAGCATATGAAACAATGTGAGCATTCCAGTTATTAATAGCAGGTGAAAAATTATTACATCGCTATCATCATCGTGTTCGTCTACTTTAAAAATTATAGGACATGGTTGCCAACGACAGAACTAGAATCCCACACTCATGCTACCATGGTGGGGGAACCTATACAAATGTTCACTGGACTCTCAGCAACTTTAGCGTCATGATAGAAAAACCAAATGTAAATGGTACGTCATAATAATATTGTCGCTGCCTTTCACATTAATATCATTTACATGACTTCCAAGTAACATGAGATATCATACAAATTATCCATGGACAGCATGCACAAGGATCATCATGCTTCAACAGCTTTCATATCATCTGCGGTATTGAAATATTTTATCCATTTATAAAACAACTCACACAGCTCCTGCGCTCTCATTAAAACACTCTGATGTACGCAAAATGCATTAGGATTGTCAGCATTTTTAAACTACGAGACCCTGTGCAGGAAAAGTATTCTGGTGCAATCCGTGAATATGTAACGTGATAAACGTATCTATTGCTCTTTATAAAAACACTGTCAATCAGAAATTATGCCCTTCATCACCATATGTAATGCGTGAATATCATAGTTCTGCTGTCCCTGACGCAACATTGTAGCTGCTATCTATCTTCGGAAGCCGGCCTCAGAATGGTGAGTTACCAGCCCTTTAATATAACATCGGAAGCGGCACATCAAGTTTTGTTTGCTCTCTTAATTGACAATGTGTCACTCGCTCCGAAACTTATAAATGTAATTTCTTTATTGAATGTAATCTCTAAAGCCAAATCTGGAATAACGCGTCGTCTGCGGCACATTATATTTTTAAGGCACATAAACGTCACGGGGACTGCCAGTGAATATTTGAACGAGATGTCAATTCCATCACTCTGGAATTGTGGGGACAGATACTCCACGATAACATTAGCAGACTGCATCGTGATGAAAAAAAAAATGGACTTAGGATTAGAAAAATCATACCTTAGCTGAATGGAAGATATTTTGTCTAAGAATTATTTACCCATTCTCCATGAAGCACCTATTCTCATCCGTAATAACCGAAGTTAGACTGATTCCTTACAGTATTCAGCGTCTTCTAATGCAACTTAAAGGGCCATCTACAATCTCTCACAAAGCAGCGGATTTAGCAATTGCAACATTTAAAATCCGAAATTTGATGAACGCTCAAATGCATGCATTACCAACGACGCAATCAGACCCATAATGGCTTTTATTGTCAATGATGTTGCGTTGACATCACAATTAAAGCGCCTGTATGAACAGATTGCAGCTGTGATCCAGCTACAGACGAAGGCCAACTCGTACGTTATCAAGGTGCCCACTTCTCCAGTGATCCACGAGTCTGTTTAGACGATTGACGCAGCCTTCTGGTCGCACACGATAAGCTTATATTCTGAGTTAAGCTATACACTTGACGCACATATACGTTTATTAAGAGACGAAGTCAAAATGCCCTATTTGTCAAACGAGTCGATGACATGCGATCTTTGCGGTTGATAGCCGTTAATATACCAAGTCAATCTGCTGCCAGTATGCCGTGCATGCTTTTTGTTGAATCAGGAAGAGCCCCTTTTTGTTGTAATGATCATGATGGATACACTGTAATGCTTTTGACCTCCCGCAGTGATCGATCTTACTGCATGGTCTTTTCAGCCTGTTACGACTTTGTCATGCGAGAAAAAGGAACAAGAGATCTCATTTTCGACAATTCGATCAACGGGCATAAATCCAATGACGCGCGTCTATTCTTGCCGATACTCCAAACTATGTAAAATTGTGGACCCGATCAAAGTCTATCGCATTAACTTGAAACATAAGACACTGAAACTCGCATAGTGCATTAGAAAATGCTAATGTGCAACCCACTGCTGTCCATTTATGCAATTATCTAGCCAAACAAAATGCATCCTTATTCGATTGACGGACATATATCTAATGACGCGTCTCTATTCTTACCGATATTCCAAACCATGCGAAATTGTGGGACCCGATCAATGTCTATCGCATTAACTGGACCAATTACACATGCGACACTGAATTTCCCGCGGGATATTACCACAAGTAGGTACAAGATGTTATCATCTGCATTTATTGAATAAATTAACATGTAAGCGCAAAAGAGTACAATGAAGACTGCAGGCGTATAACAGTAGGTAGTGATTTGTGTATCAAATGGCTTATATGTGTTTTTCTACTTGCATTTTATTACTTGGGACTCGCATAGTGCTTAAGCTTATGCAAAACGTGTAATATGTCACCCACTGCTGTCCATTTATGCAATTATCTAGCCAAACAAAACGTATCCTTATTGCGACAGCAGCAAGTTAAATTTCTGCGCGTAATGAGACGTCTTTTGGCTTGTTGCGATTCTTGGCAAGGGCTGGCATAATCAGGAAAGTAATGTACGCTTCTATGTTAAGTAATGTATAGAATTTTATGCGTGAACCAGTGTATAAGTTTTGCCAATATCTGGAGGTCCGGAACGTGACGGCCTTATTTTGGATTTTCGTTCGTAATATCAAGCTCACACATAATTGCTTCAATTACTGACGCCAATCAACTCCATAAAAGTAAGCATTTCATTACACAAGCAAGCCTTCGGGAATTTGATAGTTGATCTCCACATATTTATAACATTAATCAACAATAGATACGAGGTTTTTGTGAGTCATAAATATCCTGGATAATTTGATCATTCATCTTGACACTGGCCTAAACCTATCTTTTACATGTCTTTTACCTATCATACAACGTCACAGTATGTTATTTTCTAAATGACACAAGGCAACTTCCACCTGGAACTGTGCGATATGTTGTACCTTACAATACAATATGCATCATTTCACTATTCATCATTATTGCTCTTTGATATCCAGAACAAAGTTCGATTATGGTGTTATGCTCTCATGGAAAATGGTGAATGTTGTCGAGCATGTCGCTTTCAAGTCACACAGCGCTAATTCTTTTGTTATTTTACTTTATTGAATTCTGTGCAGTCAACTTTTGCAATGACGACCGAAAATATAAGTCACTCAAAAGAGCAATCACGCTATTTCTGTCCGCTCTAAGCCCAGCGTGTGAATGATATATTGCATACGGTTGAGCTCTTGCGGTGTCTTGTCAATCCTGATGTGCTAGTGGTGATGAGCGGGTGATAGTGTCACGACATGTCCGGCCAAAATATCGGTTTGTAATCCTAAATATAAGAAGGGGTGGGTTGATGGTGATGAACACTTATAGGTTTTTATGGTAGCGTTGCCAGCTCCACGGCTATGCTGTTCCAATCTTCATTCGAGATATTGACATTGTTCAAGAGTACATTCTAATTTCATTGGTCAAGTGATCAAGCAATCATGTACAAATCTCTAGTTGAGGCGTAGGTGTCTATTGGCACATCAATTGTTAACATAATTAGGCCCATTTGAAGGCTATATATATCCCTACATACGCACCTTGCCGATCATATTAAACATGCAATAGAAGAGGTAGAACCAAGTTTTCACCCCTTTCTTGAAGGTAAATAGGCAAAGATTTTCGCAAGAGAATAGCGTAGATAAAGGTAACAGATATGTGAAAATAATTTGACGTTGATCCCCGCAACATGGCATGGTGACAATTTGGATTTAGTGCACGTTCTCGTGAAATGGATGCAGAAATAGTTGCAACTAGTAAAACTGTGACGAATCAGCATTTCTGATTGCATGCAACTATAGTAATATTCGCAGAAAGCAATCCTATTCTTCGTATCGGATTAAGTAACCAAGATGTAGGTTAATGCCCATGTAGTTTCAGGTACAACCGAAACTAATAGAATCGCTACTGTGGAATAGATGGAACATGAAAAAAACACTTTGTTTAACTGTGCATTGAACCTGCCATCAACGCACTGCGTCAATCAAATGCTTCTGCTAGGGACGAAGAGGAAACGTGGATGTGACACCGAAGCAGCGTCAATTAGTAATAGTTATCGAAGGTTATACATATTATTGAATTAGATCTACTGACAATATTATAACATAACAATCCTGATAGCAATTACTTAGCGCGCTAGCATTGTCTGCTAATATCAAACTCGGTCATAATCAAAAGTGATAGGTTTTTTGCGACCTCCCCGTCAAGTTGGCATTCTTTTATGGTGTTGTGGTACTTAACAGGGTTTGTGAGAGTGCTTTCAATTGCAAGACTGTTGCACAGCGCAGTTTTGTTTTACAATAGATTCCACCTGTTGTGTCATTTAGCTAAGCGTAGCGATATGTGCAGAATTGATCTCTTTATTAACCTATTGTATCGCAGACCATTTGTGGTGTTTCAACCATATTGACTGATGCAATTGTTTGCTTCATGTACATAAAGGTTTCAACGAAAAATAACCGATCACCTTTTAAAACCCTATAAGAATGCTTATCAACGCACAAGTGGGTTTTATTAAGGAACTTTTTGTTATAAATTCAATCGAAAGGTTGCTTATTACCAGTACAGTGTACGAATGAAGTGTCCGAAATTTCCTACTATTGATGTTTTCGTCTCACACGAGGGATGACAGCGACTTGAAAGACGCAAAGTTTCCACCTACAGTATCAACCTCACCAGTGGCATCTGTTATGTTATGATCCTCTCATTGCTTAGTGAAGGCTCAATGCTCAATTATTCAGGTTGGAAAGCACAAAATCTCATCCTGCACTGGATAGAGCAACAGCATGAAACAATGGCAGAGATATCGATATCACGTGTCTAGCATGTTACAGACCGCGTCTAGCATGTTACGATATTCGAATAAAGCGTTTGGAACATGCAAACATCGTGAAAAGGTTTGCGTTTCGGTGCTGTTGAGGATAATATATGGGGAATTGAGTAACTTCCATGAAAAACAGTGCTGGTGATTATTTATGCTATCGTTATTCATTATCAATATAAAACAACATAATTTTGAGAATAAATTGTGTTTGACCCTAGATTTTGCCTTAAATGGTATTGTGTAACTACTGATGAAAGGACAGTGGTAATAATAAACTTCGTTATGTCTATCTGATTGTAACTTGACTATCACCTGATGTGATTTACAGTTAGTGCTTCAAAGCACCAATAAAGGCATTGTCTGCATCATTCTATATCAGGGATGAAAAGAAATGCACCATAAATCAAAACCTGCATTTCGATTAGCTTTGTTAAGACGCAAGGTGGTCTCAAGAATATCGATGATATGTTGATTGATGGGAATATCGCGTGCGCGTAAATATTTGGCATGTAAACGCGGCACGTGAACGTTTAAAAGGAAAGTCGCACAATGCAACTCAACATCAGCTTAATTGCTATTAGAGTATAGAGCAGCTGTGTGAATTACCAAGTTGCAAATGTGTACGCTTGTGACTTTGAAGCGCCATATCTATTGCAAATCAATTAATTATACCGAAAGTATATATATAAGAGTGTTAATTATGAATCGAAGCAGCCGAGGTTGACTAAGATCCGTGTTTCCGCCGGTATCAGTGACTATATTTGTAATATGTCTCTTTATATAAGAAGATAAGCACTCTCTTAAATCAGCAAAGTGATTTCAGCAAACAAATACAGACCACATCAAATCATGTCAGACAGGAAAGTTTAGTGTTCTACCAATAAAACCTATCACAGTTGGGAAATCCTAGGGTTTTTCATATTGCTTTGTAAATATCCAATTCCCTCATTCAATTAAACCGATCTTTCGGTGTAGTGTTAGCCAAAGGCATCAGCAAGAGTTTACTATTGGATCGTATCGATGGAATGGTGCAATTGAGTGGGGTAGCAACAGAAGACTGTAATATGCATTTTGAAGCCGATGGTCGTGGGCATAGACCTCATTCGATCCTTGATACATACCAAAAGCAAAATGGATATGCTATCAGCACTTCGCGGTAAACGTGCGATGATCGAATCTCATTTCGTCACAATGACGTTTACCTGAAGTAAATATCAGCTTGGAATACCACAGGTCTATATAATACTTTATACGTGATCTATGGTCACACCTGAAGGGAAGTATATTTCTGTTCAGGGCTGAATATATCGTCCCCTTCGTTGAGAAACTAAATAACAAACTAATGTCTAGCTACATACCATGAAATTCGCTTCATCTATTCCACGTTTCAAACAACTAGAAGAGATGCAACAAACTGGTTATTCATTGTTTGGAACAGGAGGCTGCTTTTGTATCCGTACAGAGATAAATAGCAACTGCGGCACTTTGTCTTCCGAGTCAGTGTCTTTCTTTCACATTTATGGCATAGGCATACAGCAGCAATCACTTGATCAATGAAGCGTCCAAAATAGGAAATGTTTTATGTACCATTGTTGTAATAATGCGAGGTCAATAGGTTGGTAATAATCTTTTCTTCTTCTCCTATGTCATCGTGAGGATTCATGATAGGGTTGAAGCACATTTTACAGATGATCGGTAAACTTAAGCAGGCAGGTGCGTAATTGTTCAGCACAAGATATGGTTCACCTGAAAAAAATCCCCTTTGATAGGCAACCAATCAATCAGCCGATGCAGTAGCGTGGCTCCCTGTAGGCCGTGTGGATCAATGGCGCATTCTGAAGAGAAGGTTATCGTTTAAGTGACAGGAAAATGTCAATTACATGCAGCAACATAAATTGGTCAACAGACCTAAACTTAGTATGACACCACAACAAACATTTATATATGTGCTATTTATTGCCGAGCATCTCTTCTCTCTTATCGTGCTTCTTACTGTCTATAAAGCGGAGTTGGCATACTGATAGGGAAACTTTCGTGTGGCCATCCGCACGAAATACTGCACGGCACTGCATTACGTTAGAACTGCTGCACCAGCCGCGTTGATATTTAATTCACGCAACACGCATTATTTTGGGGTTGGCTATGCGATTAACATAAACGATTCATTACAGACCAAATGCTTCGTGCTGTTTGCAATAAGTTTCCTCAAAAATTAATTACATAAATGATTTTGAATAGACGCACGTCATACGCATGTTTTGGTGGGGGGGGCAGGTGGGTGTCGATGTCACCATAGTTACTTGAAAATCCGTATTTACAAATTCAAATGCTTCTGTATGTCCCAGTGTTTTATGTAATAGCATATGTTATTATTTACATATTCTGTCACAAGTTGACAATTAGTAAAAATAATTTCATACTGCCCCCTCTGTAACTAAAATATTCCGACAGAATTTATATTCACTTAGGGACAATATCCACTAGGAGGCGAAGTGCGGTTAAACAATGGTTAATGAAGTCACAGCTGTGGTTTATAGGCTTACACCACGGGCAGAATTGCTGCAGTATGGAAATAAGTGTAAAAAGTAGGGACCAGGGTTTTCCGACTTTGTGTTCAATTCAGCAAGCGAATAATACAGCTTATAATGCCACTGTGACACATCAGTATGGTCAAATAATAGCCAGACATTTGTCGAAATTGTTATAGTTTATCTAGTTTATTACTAATAGTCATAAAATTATTCTCTGTTGCCCTCGGCAGTTAATGTGTTATATTCTGCCAGACATTACCGTTGAGAGCACAAACGAAAACATCCACACGATGAAATGTAACCCGCAATACATAGCCTATTCGGCAACTTTCTTAATTGTGGCACACATTATACCGTAAGGGTTAGGCTCTGCTAACGCTGCATAGAACTTATGAATGGACTATTTAATACTCATATATAATCATATATTACCACTTCACATTATTGCAGGACAAGTTTCATCATGTGCGTTGTTGCCGTAATTTGATAGAGGCTGTGAGGCAACGAACGCGATGATGCTTTCCGATTGCTGACGATTCCCTTCCATTGAATTAATGCTGAATGATGAAATGTTTCCTTTAATTTCTCCCGCAATGAGTATGCTTCATAATTTAAGCAGACAGACAAAGTAAACGATACAGAGTGTGTAAGAACGAAGACAATCAATGATCCCCTTATTAGTTTGAGCGTACAAAATGTCTCATTTCCCAAATCGGTCTGTTAACTGATCTGACGGGTATATTCCATAGACACGAGCTGTATGCGATTGATCCCTTATTTTCACATAGTCATCCCTCGTGGGAAATAATATTTCAATGGTGAGAAAGTCCCGTATTATTTTGCTAATGCATCGCGTTTCAGGTATTTTGATACCGTGTAGTAGTTTTAGTAGATATCTGTGTTTTGGAAATACTGCTTCAACGCAATCGCTTCAAATAATTTGAATTTTAAATATGCATGAAAAAAATGGAATCATATATGCGGCTATGTACCTCTTATAAATCTAATGATGCATTATTCATTGAAAATCTGAGAGTAATATGTCGATTTTTCCGGCCGTTTATTACCACTTTAATCGACACTATAAAGAAAGTGGTATGTCCAACGGCGCCAGTAAGCACAAATCGAATGGCAGTTTCTCCAACAATCATTCAAATAGTGCAAGCAGAAGTTCGATATATAGTTCAGACATTCAGATAGGGGGCAATGCGGTCAATTTGATTATTCGTGTGTGTCACACATGTTGCAGTTCTGAACAAGAGTATGTTCATAAGTTTGTCAGATTCGACAATAAGTTGATTTCATGTATCTCATCAGTTAATCTCTGAGGCTGATTCTTTTTCGCATTAAACGAATAATACTAAGGTAATGGCCGCGTTTTCCAATGCGGTTTTATCATGCTAACACATGTACCGAGCAATTCTGATATTGCACAGAAGGCGGTAAACAAAAGGTCACCAACTGGATGCATTGAATGACTCTCCTGCTCAGGCTATTTGCATCGACAAAGCTATGAACCATTTAATATTGAGTTTTTTGCCTTCAGAGAAACAGTAATACGGCACGTTATTTACTAGTCCTGCATTGTTTACGTGCGGCAACCTTCCAAAACTCAATGCTTGTAAACTGGCATTGAGTGTGGTGCGACCAAATATAACACCAATTGAAGCGGATCGCGATAAAGTGTTCCCATGCGTTTACAAGACACCGTGATGTCATTTTATTTCAGGTGACCATCAAAGAGCCTTTAATGATTCATGTTTTCTACAGTAGCTGCTTAGATCGGAACAGCCGGTAGATCCTAAATTGGCTGACATTAAGTCAGCTAGTGCAGCTCGAGAAGAATAGTTCTGTAGCGCATTGCTAGACGATCAACGTGGCATTGCTTAAACACGCCCCTAGGTTAATGTTCCACAAAACGATATTTGATCCTATCGCATCATAATACCAGACCTGTACTCAGAGCTGTTATTAAAGTTGTCAACAAATAAAGCAAATCAAAGTTGGGTAATTCTTGGTTTTTATATAGTTTGTGACTCTCAAAATGATGCATTACAGAACTCCACTGTTCTACATCAATTAACGGATCTTTGGCACCAAACGTGCCGTAACGTGGCCTTCTGTAGGACTTTTATTTCACGTTAATATACTATTTCATGCCCATTTTATCGCAAAGCATTTGTGGTACTTCAACCATTTTGATTAATGAATCAGTGTGCTGCATATATAAAAAGGCTGGTAAGTAAAATTAATAAATCCCTGTTTTTCATACCCTTTGAGAATGATTTTCAACTCACAGCTGAGCCACACATTGGAACCATTGTGAATAGGTGCAATAAAGCATTTATTATTGTCAAAATAATGCATGAATGAAGCGACCAAAATAGTAAAGTTTCAATGAATAATTGTTATCATTATGCGTTTTCTTTGTAAGAATTGAATCGAAATAACCATGTGTCTAACACATAATTCGGATTCTATGGTAGGGTTTGGGCACATATTACAACTCATATGCAAACTTCAGCAGACCCATTAATAAACAGTGTCACGCGTGATATAGGGAGCCACTCAATCAGAGGATCCAACATTTTGTTAATCTGGTATGCATCACTCACTGGTGGTCTCCGCGATGCATTATTGATAGAGTATGGGACAACGCGGATGGTCGTATGTATTGATGCCTGGCATCAAACATCAAGTTATGTACAAAGCTGTTTGGCCTAACCCGGATGCATAACCATTATTTGCTCATAGAAACTGGAATTTCGATTAGACTGCGTGCAGCAAAGAGTCAGAAAATGCAATGTAATGTCTTCTCTTCACCATCATATGCCATGAACATACCACTATGACGTCGAACCCCCATGAGCAGCAACAATTTGGAAAAAGCATTGCGTACTAAAGGCTACGGTGCGTAATGGATACAGGAATTTGAAATTCTGCTCCTATTGGCTAGTGTATGAGATTTATGTTGTGTGTGACAAGGATCTCCCATGGCAGATTCGTTTCTGATCTGGACTACAAAAACTTGGCATAGTGGCATTCGTTGCCGAAGTATGCAATGTGTCTTGGTGCGTGTTAAGATCAACCAAAACAATCGTAACGCAATCATTATTATGAGAACCCTTCAACGCGTGCAAAACATGATATTGCCTTGCAAATTGAGCCTCATTCCATACAACAGAACCACAGAACCGCGAAAACACCATCTGGTATTAATCGATCAAGGCCCACATGGATGAAGGGTTATATTATATATCAGGTGGGTATTGCTATCTACATTAAAGGCCACTTGGCTAGGAACGAAGCTATCACTCAGTTGCACACATAATTGATCCGCCAAGTCAGGTTTTTCAAGCCTGTTGGTTAATAAAGCTGCTTGTGAATGATGTTTTTGGTATTTTTGCATTCAATATTTATCCTAGCGCATTAACAAAAAAGAAAATGCATCATGAATCGGGCCACTGTATAGCAGATGTGCTCTCCTATTTCATGCCACGTTATATTGAGACAAGTTGCTAAAAGTCTGCGGTACTCTTCATCGCTAAGTCTTGAGCGCCGGAATGGGTTCAAACCGAGACTGAGTGTTTGACAGTTCACTATAGATGCTTGAACCTATTAGATGTCGTAGCATATGATGGGCCCTTTGTATCCGTTTACCTTTGTTTAACATACTATAGACCGGCGACCTGATGCCGGATACAGTCATGACAACATTTATGTTAAAACGTCGAATCAGAATCAACACGGATAAATAAACCTCCTTTTCCATACAAAGGCAAGAATATTGTGCCATATTCTTTGATGGCTGATTTACGGCGTTCCAATATATATATATATATATATATATATATATATATAGATATATAGAGATATAGATATAGATAGATAGATATATATATATATAGATATAGATAGATAGATAGAGAGATATATATAGAGATATATATATAGATATATATATATAGATATATATATATATATATATATATATATATATATATATTATATATATATATCTCTCTATATATCTCTCTATATATATATATATATATATATATTTGCCTCATAAATATAAAGGTACATATAGATGTATATCTATATATATATATATATATATAAATATATATATCTACATATATATATCTCTAGATTTATATATATATATATATATATGTGTGTGTGTGTGTGTGTGTGTATATATATATATATATATAAAGATAGACAGAGAGAGAGAGTGAATGTATGTATGCATGCATGTATACGGTATTTATGTATGTATGTGTGTACGTATGTACGAATGTACGTATGTACACATGTATGTATGTATATAAGTAAATTTGTATGTAGGTAGGTATATAGGCAGGAACGGATGTATGTTGGTAAGTTTGCACATATAGGTTTGTACGCATGTATGTACGTATGTATGTATGCATATATGCTTCTATGTATATAAGTAATTGTGTATGTTTGTCTATGTATGCATGTGACATGCACCCCATTGTTGATCTGCTGTGCAGTGGATGTACATAGCGCATGCAGGCTGGCTCAAAAGCATTTTACCTCTGGTGCCCCTTGGGCAAAACCATCCAAAATAATTCATGAGCGCCTGATGTGACGCCGCGATGCGTCTGTTCCCAGGGGTTAATGAGGTCAGTGATACTGAAAGCTCACCACAGAATTGCGAGCTCACCACTAATTTGCAAATGAATTGCCCATACTTCAAAATAAATCACATCCAGTCTCATGAGATACGGGTAGCAATGAATCTGTTATGCTATTAGCTCTTGTCGAAGTTTAGTGTGATTTGGTAAGATAAAGGTAACTTAAAACATGACCTATATCATGCTAGTGTGGATTCATTGCTTCGGTGAAGAGTACTAATGCTCAATCATACATGCTGGCTGAGGCAGAATATACAACCACGTACATTATATACAACTGAGCAACAGCATAAACCTAGTGCAAAGTCAACAACCGGGCCTAGACTATGATCTAGCTAAGGTGTTTACAGTGCATTATTTAGACATGAGTCCATATCATAATATTTGCGTGTACTATTCATTAAGAACTCCTCGGTGACATACACTCGGCAATCAAAGTGATAGCAAATGCAACTGAACAAAGCAGAAATATATATATTGGACATCTAACATGTTTCTTATGCCACCGTGGTTCAACAACAATAACTGAAATATAATCTCCCCCTCAAATCTAATCAAAGATTTTCTTGAGAATGTCGCGATTGGTTTATTTGTAGCTCAAATATGATCTTCTCAGAAACAAAATCTTGCAATATTTAAGCGAATGAATATTGCGTCCAGAAGAAAACCCTTTCCAATGTCATTAATTTTCAGCGTGTCATTATGTTTTCTGCGTAGACATCCACCAAAACCATTCTGCGAAAAAGTATGTGTGTATGTAAGTGTAAATGTAAGCGTGCATGTAAATGTGTATGTATGTATGTATGTATGTATGTATGTATGTATGTATGTATGTATGTATGTATGTATGTATGTATGTATGTATGTATGTATGTATGTATGTATGTATGTATGTATGTATGTATGTATGTATGTATGTATGTATGTATGTATGTATGTATGTATGTATGTATGTATGTATGTATGTATGTATGTCTGTGTATGTATGTATGTATGTATGTATGTATGTATGTATGTATGTATGTATGTATGTATGTATGTATGTATGTATGTATGTATGTATGTATGTATGTATGTATGTATGTATGTATGTATGTATGTATGTATGTATGTATGTATGTATGTATGTATGTATGTATGTATGTATGTATGTATGTATGTATGTATGTATGTATGTATGTATGTATGTATGTATGTATGTATGTATGTATGTATGTATGTATGTGTATGTATGTATGTATGTATGTATGTATGTATGTATGTATGTATGTATGTATGTATGTATGTATGTATGTATGTATGTATGTATGTGTATGTATGTATGTGTATGTATGTATGTATGTATGTATGTATGTATGTTTGTATGTATGTATGTATGTATGTATGTATGTATGTATGTATGTATGTTATGTATGTATTTATGTATGTATTTATGTCTGTGTATGTGTCTGTTTGTATGTGTATGTATGTATGTATGTATGTATGTATGTATGTATGTATGTCTGTATGTATGTCTGTCTGTGTATGTCTGTGTCTGTATGTATGTATGTATGTATGTATGTCTGTATGTCTGTATGTATGTGTATGTATGTATGTATGTATGTATGTATGTATGTATGTTTGTATGTATGTATGCATGCATGTATGTGTATGAATTTATGCATGTATGAATATATGTATGGATGTATATATACATGTATGTATGTATATATATATATAATATAAAAATGTATATATATATATATCTATATATATATATATATATATATATATATATATATATATATATATATATATATATATATATATATATATATATATATATATATATATATATATATCTATATATATATCTCTATATATAAGTGTGTTTACATGTACGGATGAATGTATGTATGTATGCCTTTCATGCATGCATATATTTATGTTTGTATGTGTGCATGCCTGTATATGGATGGATAGATGGATGTGTGGATTGATGTATCCATGTATGTATGAATGCGTGTGTGTATGTATTTATATATAGTATGTATATATATAAATGTATGTGTGTATGTATGTATATATGAGTATATGCATGTTTGCATACTTATGTGTGCATACGCATGCATGTGAACATGTTTGTGTTCATTATCGAATTATTGGCCTGACTGCACACCTTCTTAATCGCAAAAGAAATAATAAACTATGCTCATTAGAAGGCCAGGCTACAGAGAATTAATACTAAATAACAGTAATCATACCAACGAGATGGGGTGCGCGACCTTGTCATGTTCATGCACTTTATTCAGTACGTTTAATAATGCAATGTTGAATGGAGATTAACACCATTGGAGATAATCCGGGAACTTCTCTCTGCTCCACTTGTTTACGCTCCATTAGCAAGTTGTTAAGTGGTAGCTCTTTGTCTTAGTCTGCCCCGCCTATTCAGATTTATATTAGGCAGCATAACAATCTCTTTATCCTTTAAAACGGCAGGTAAATTCATGTTTGAAGTATTTCATGTTTTGTATGAAAGCTAAACGGGTCAGTTGGAATATCGAGCTATTGTCGGCACCATTTGCCACACTAATTAATATCTCTAATGCCCAACATTGAAGCTAGGTATATTCTGAGTATACTCTAAGGCTATAAATGGGGTTCCCTCCTCGCACTCTCTATGTGCATGTGTACAAGAACTGAATATCTTTGTGTGTTTAAGGAAGATCACGTTGACAACCAAACAGTCATAACAACCCGAGTAGGGTGCACTTCATGCTACCAATCCGAATCAACATTCTGGGTAGAACAACTTCTATGAATAAAAAGCCCATCATTCATGCAGCAGTAGTGTGGGAAGAAGCAGTGTGCGGTGTGGAACGTACTACGATCGTGAGCCTTAGATATTGAGCTAGCCTCACAAGCAAAATTATTCCAGCGTTTGATAACTTTCCTTACACTAGGCTTACTATGCGCTTCCCACTTTTGCAATCTCATTTTGATCAGGATATCTCGAGGCATTTTATGCCAGATCTGCGATATATAAGCCATAGCCATTCCAAATTAACTCGGGGACTAGCGCATGCGCTCAGCTATAAAGTGGTACTTTTACGGTAAGAATCCACGGCCGTGAGACCTATGATTTATTCTCGCATAAAACCACCTCGCATAAAACCACCTAAAGAGTCACGCAAGTTATTACCGCTGGCGAGTACATGCATCTGGCTTTGTCGCCATGTTTATACTCAGTCCATGAAGCACGTGTCAGTCAGAAATTGAGATGCGTTCCCATTCTCATCACTGTCTACGTCATTTCTCTGCTGTAATTCCCCTGTGCCTGGACGCCAGGAATGTCATGCAACATATCCTTTGGATTGGAAAACCATCGGCACTGACGTCTGCATTTGACAGATGACCATCAGAACCTGCCTTGTTGCGCTTTTGCTCGAACCCTTTACACGTAAATGTTTTGGACAACTCGATGGCAATATCAACCGAACACTAGAGAACATCATCATACGGAGAAGGCAACATTGTTACAATGGTAAAATTGCGGTTAAACCACACTTTCAACAACGATGAGGATGATTTTGATGCCTGGACATCTCCCGTTAAGTGCCAGCGCCCACCTAGCACAAACCCGTTGCCCAGATTTGGCTGCAAAACCCACGCCGCTTAATCGGTACTATTGAGCTCCCGCGTCGGGTGCATTTCGTTTCACTGATGGGACTGCCATTTAACGTGATCATCCGATCCACGGGGAACCAGTCAGGTTTCTACACCTTGATATGGAACCCATAACATGTGGGTCGAAAGGCAACGCAGTGTACCACTACGCCACGGGAAGCGGCAGATTGTGTTCGTTTGTACCCCTACGCCACGGGAGCCGGCTGGTTGTTTTCGTTGTACCACTAAGAAATCAATAATAACGATATTTGTAGACATTCAATGACAGACTTTTACACTCATACTGATCAACCAATATTGCCTCCTGCTATTTCCTGGAAACGATGCTGCTTGTTGGAATCTCTATAAAAGCCGTTATTCTGTCGTTGCTTTGAAAACTGTTTAAGACAACCCACTGATGGATACGATAGGAGCATGATCATATAGTATCTCCAACTAGCTCAGTCTCAGTCACTCTATCTAAGTTAACCGAGTCTGTAACCTGTGTAGTGACCACACACAAAGTCCACAGCGGGGTCTGTAATCATGCGGTCGACCTTTGTATTTTGATCATACTGACAAAAATGAAGCTGGTTCTGAGATTGAACAGAACCTATGCAATGTATATCGTAAGCATTCAAGTAATGAATAACAAGTGATGCCTCTCAAACGATTGCATCGCAATTGTCTTCATCGTTATAGCAATTACACGACAGAACACGAAACCCGCTAATGGATGAATGGACGTCATGCTACCATGGTAGAGGAACCCATACCAACGTTCACTGGCATGATAGTAAGACCATTTGATAACATATGGGAGTTCTCTCTGAAATGGTAGTCATATTAGTATTGTTCACAGACAAACCATTGACATGCCTTCTACGTAACATGAAATATCATACAGATGATCCATGGACAGTATACACAAGGACCACCATGCCTCTACAGATGTCATTTCATCTGCGATTAAAATATATTATTCATTTAAGGAATAACTCACTCGGCATTGTGATTGTCAGCATATTCAAACTACAGGACCTTCTGCAGGAAAAATATTCTGGCGCAATTTGTGAATATGTAATGTGATAAACGCATCTGTTGCTGTTCATAAAAACATTGTCATTTCTGCAATCAGATGAAATGGCCTTCATCACCATTTGTAATGCGTTGACATCATTGCTGCGCTGTCCTTGGCGCAACATTGTAGTTGTAATCTACCTTCAGACGCGGGTCTCAGAATCGTGAGTTATCAGTACGTTTGCTTATCGTTTAGTAAATGACTTGTCGTGTTGCAGGGTAAGCATCCATCCTGATTACACGCTTTTGTACATATTTAACGCATCACGGAACAAGAAAGCAATGGACCAGTAAACATTATATGCATTTATCCTCATATACTTCATTAAGATGGCAAAGTCAACATATCAGATTTGATGAGCTAACGGGATGAAAACATGCTGGAATTGCCAATGAGAATATGTTTTTTTGTCTCAGTTCCAGTCCTAGGCTGCCACATTATGCTATTTGCTAAAAGCGTTTGACAAGGATATAACTTATTTTCTAGACGATAATCTAATTTGCTGCTTCACGTTTTAATCTCAGACGACGTTTCATTTAATTTTAGCACCGTATGGTCAGAGCGACTCTCTGCCTTGTGCTGCTTTGCTGCGGCTGTCATTCAAGAGCCCAAAGCCACGAGTCAATGCTCTATCCTGCTCGAGATGTAAAGTGCTGCTTATCTGGAAATATCCATTCTATCGTGGCTTCATCTGTCATTTTGCCATATCAGGTGCATTTGCAGGGTGACAGCTACAGTATTAAATCGTTGTAAGTTGAATATTCACTTGCACAAATATGCTCACTGTGCTGTGATCGTATCAGTATTTCTTAGGCAACAATAATCATGAACATCTTGTCTCCGTGACAAAACTGCAACGATTGCTTTAAGTCATTATGGTTGAGCCTCTTTTGATTTGTTACATTAGAATGACAATGTCTTTCCCCCTAAGTCGCCATGAATGAAATCATTCAAACGCCATAAGCTGTATTTAAATTACGCCCATAGAACCATAGATGGTCTCTCTTGCGATGATACTTAGACACGCTAGAAACTCACCATACGTGATGAAGACCTAAATAGTTCGTTTGGTAGCAATCGAATCGTTGGCGGTAACTTGTCACTGAACTGTAATGCTTGAAAGTAAAACATTTTCATGAAAGATCAATAATGCACAACACAGCATAACGACCACAGTGAGGCGTCGTCAATTATATAATAGCAGTCACTTGTAATGAGGCATTCATCAGTTTGCACATAAGACATTTTGAATCAGAGATTTTGCTTTGATTTCAAATAGTTATCAGCTGCGTTTATGAAGCATATTTACTGGTAGATGGAATGAAACAGGTTGAAATGGGTGTTTTTACCGTTTACATAACACTGGATGAGACGCATCAAGTTTTGTTTGCTCTCTTAATTTACAATGTGCACTCGCTCCGAGACTTATAAATGTGATTCCTTCTAAAATAATGCGTCTTTGGCAGCACATTTATGTCCTTTTAAAACCACATAAACGTCACTTGGTAAGCAATATTTTGGTTAAAGCAGTGCGATGGGTAAAATATTATGGTAGGAGTCAGCTTAGGTTTGTTTTCAATGTCCAACAATCGCCTGTATCATTTGGCAAATACCGAAGCTTCTATGTCTGGAATTGAATAGGTCCTGAGTTTTGGTTGCTAAGGTTTTGCTGAATGCTTTACATAACAAGTGTTCTTTTAGACGGAAATATTTATAACACAGATATAGTTGTTATATGTTCTATTGAACAGCAGAATATACACCAAGGCAGTATTTCCGTTTCCAGCCTATTAAATCACACTGGCCTGAGGTATTTTGTCATGAAATATTTGGGGATATGGTAAAGGCAAAAATTTTTTTGATTCAATGCTGATTTCTAGGCCTAATGATAAATTCTGTAGAAAAAGGACCTTTAAGTGTTGTTGTTGTTGTTCATTATATCAGATTTAATGATCAATCAGAAGCTAATAGGCCATAGAGTACTTTTCTGCTCTGTTCCACCAAGACTTTCCTTTAGTCTCGTCTGTGGCCTTAATATCACGTCATATACTATGTCACACCTTGCTATATTGGATATATCATTTCTTTGAAAGAAAATGATGTTTGTTGCCACTGATGTGATTGTAACTATTCTTCTAAGCATCCGATGGGTACCTTCATATCGATTCGTCAGCCCCCATTCGTTGCTTCCTAATGGCCTCGACTTTGTCTAAACATTGTTTTGCGCCATACCATGGTGTCTTTGCGTCACTCTTTGGTAGGAAAAACGGAAAGAGTTCAAAGGAAGTGTTAGGATGTCTTCATGATCTACCGGACAGGTCAAGCACAGACTCACATGGCCATGTCAGACAGCTAGAAATCTTAACTCCTTATCGTCTCCTTGACGTGTGTGTAAGTAGATTGCTTGGGTGTTGAGTGAGTCGGCCGGAACTTAAGTTATATCTTTGTCATATTCTTTGCGATCTGAGGTGGGTGCTAATTGGATAACAACCAAATGTTCAGGCGAAAAAAGAGCAACAAAAATAAAGTTTGGACTTATCTCAGCTCAGACAAGTGCGGCGAATTCCTTGTACAAATGGCATATAGCCAACATTTGGTCATTTATTAATTATGCGCTTGAGTCGATGAGCCAGTCAATGTGGAATGAAATGTCGGCCCTGAATAACATTCGCAATCATTCGAAAAAGGATGTGAATGTTTATCACCGTTAGGATTGTTTAGTGCTACTGATCGCAGTTTAAGGGTTGCATCATTTCTTCCTTGCATGTTGCGCTTCTGTGTTTTCATGTTGGTCCATCAATCATGATGCATTCTGGCATGCTATATTCTTCATGTCGAGCATGAAGACGTACACCACGCGGAGCCTTCTATCTGTGCATGGCCAGTCGTACTGCATAACACAATTGATAGCAAGCTCTGCTCTTTATTCGGATAATGAACGAGGCATCGATATCAGCCAGAGATGACAAAAAAAATGAAAAGGGCAGAGATGTCAACGTTATTTGCATCAAGGAAGCAGATCAACAGACACGCTTGGCACTAAATTATAATAACTATACAGTCTGCAAGCAACAAATTACCTTGATCAGAATCACACATGTACAAGAAGACGAGCTGAGGAGAGCAACACATTTAAACCCCAAGCCGATATAATCGCAAATAATCAGCGACTATTACATCGCATTTGGTATTGAAGGGGAACAGAAAGCAGATCGGAACTTCATGAGAAGCAGTGGTGAAAAGTATCAAGCCTTTTTACATACTTTCTGTTTGACATAAATGAAATGATTGCTTCGTGACATTAAATAACAGGAGCACGAAACGGTGATTTAGATAACGGATCAAGTTGTTATTTCCATGCTTAAATCATTTCTCTCACAGGGGTTACTCGTTAATTTCACTGGTATATTTCATTTGTCATGGGCTGTAAATCATTGATTAGTTTTTAAATCTTTATCGTACATGAGACAAATGTTTGGTATGATATTCATTGATTTCAATACATTCTGTACAGATTATCAATTCTCCGTAATCTCAACAAATCGTCACCGAGTTGATTGCTTTAAATTAGTTGACGCTATGTTATTATGTTTAATGAACTATTGGTATCATATGCGCAACTGAAATTAAGACACAGAAACATTCTGCCAATTGATCGGTTACTAGCCAGTGGTACAACAATTGGAAAACCATATTTAGTTGTATCAGAGTAAGCGCTTGTCTTTGTTAACAACTGAAGCTCTATTCAGACCATGCATATTGACTCAGTTGCCTATTGATAAACGTAATAATGTCATTGACACCAAAAGGCACAAGATAAGTCAATAACATGCAGCATCATAGATTGCCAGCCAAGGAACAGAAACCGCGAATGTATGTAGGCGAAATGTGCTTGATATGTGCAATCAATAAGATGCTCTTAATGGTGTGAATGTTATATGTCATAAAAAGACAAGGCCATTTATCTCTCTACAAAAACGTCATACATAGCTGTTTTAAAAGCAAATGCTATGCAAAAGCAAACAAAACTTGCAACTGCTGGGACATCATTTAAAAGCATACGAACATTATCGTAACTATGAATAATGGCATGATTTTGGATGCTGCGCAGCATTGTATTCAGGGCGAGTGGCCTCGCAATTCGGATGACACTACAACAAACACATTGATATCATACTGCAGAGCCATTTACTACAAGGCATTTCCTGTATTATTTATTTCATCGATATAACCGAGTTAGTCAACTGATATTAAAGCTTATACGTCAAGCATTTATTTCATTTGACCCTACGCACGAGCTACTGCACGGCGCTTGATTCCAATTTAGCTGCTGTATCAGCTGCGTTGATATTGGCACTATTGAATTGTGGCAATACTTCATTTTGAGTCGATGGCATCATCATTTCAAATTGTTTGTCCCAGTGTTTTATGCAATGTCATATAATATTAAAGAAATGTATCGAGCATTGCTTGTAAAATATTGGTCCCTAAATATAATTTGATAATGTTCCCGCTGTAGCTCTATTTGATGATTCAACAGCCAACAAGATATTACCACAGATTTATATTCACTTAGCACACGACAATCTCTACGAGGTGGGTAAGTACATTAAATGCGGTTAAGCAATAGAGAATGCAGCGACACGTTTGCATTAGTTTTTGTAGGCGTAATTAAGTAACAGTTGGGGTTAATAGGCTTAAAGTGCCCAAAACTGCTAGAATTACTGCAGTATGGTGACAAGTGTAAAACGTCGGACCATGGATTTCCCACTTTGTATTCAGCTCCACACCCCACAAAAAAAGCGAAGGTGCCACTGTAATACATCAGCATTTCTACCTGAAGTCATTGGTTGAAATCCGTGCGGCTACTCAGGCATATAATATATAGTCATGGAAATATTTTGTGTAGGCCGCAACTATGTCATATTCTGCCAAACATTACAGTTGAGAGCACGAAAGAAACATTTCCCAAGCAGTTTTGTCTTGATGCCGCACATAGTTACTACAGTAAGGGGTAAAGCTCGGCTAAAGCTACAAAGAACTAATCAATGGTTATTGCAATATTTATACATAATTCACAATAGCAATTTCACATTATTGCCTAACATGTTTCAGCTATTGCTGGTTGAAAAGTCTATGATGCAGTCATGCGTAACTAACACGATGATGCTTGCCGAATGAAGGAGATTGCCGTCCATTAAATGAATGATGTGTGATGAAATGTTTATCTTTTTTCTCTTCAGAAATGAGCAACCATCATAATTCAAGTGGACTGAGTTTCTTAGCTAGTGTTCTAGCTTTGCGATCGAGCAACCAGTGCAGTGTGAGCACGTGCGTAGGCAATCAAACATGCCATAATAGGTGTGAGCGTACAACATGCGATAAGCATTTGAACAGAGCTAACCTCTAAATCGTACGATGACATATCATATGCATTCTAAAATGTTATTCACCTTCAATAAAATAACAATGTGCACCATTGTTTACAGCAACATAATAGGAAAGCCCAACTAGAAAAAAGATAGTGTTTACCCACAGGCGAGGGAATCTCCATTTCTTCAAACTTAACAATATACCAGTGGCAGTATGGGCAAAATTCATCTGTGACATGCAGTCAATGGGTGCTCCGCTATGGCAAGGAGAGCACGAGTGGAGGCTCCATCACAATCTCCCTATGATACATCTTTGGAGTAACTAGCCACAAGAATAATCATTGCCAGTAATCGCTCATTGATGTAATAGAATCTACGAATATGAAAGTACAACACACATTCATCGATGTGCATACTTCACATTGCATCATATATACATGTACCATTAGGTTACGGCACCTATTAAGATAACATACCTGACATGACAAAAATGACATCTACAATGACATTCTGGTTTAATTGCTTTGGGGAGGTTCAACGCTTAATTATTCATGCGGACAGACGCAGGAAAGTACAAAATCTCATCCTGCACTTGATGGAGCAACAGCATAAAACAATGGCAGGGATATCGATATGACGTGTCTAGCATGTTACAGACCGAAGTAAATGGCATCAAATTACCATATTTGAACGGCGTTGTTGGAAAGCACCACCATTGTGAAAAGCTTTCCATGTTTTAGTGAAGCAAAGTTTACCGTTTTGAAACAACACTATTCTGCAGAATTAATTGTGCTTGCACCTAGCGTTTGTCTTAAATGGTAGCATGTGTCTTCTGGTGAAAGGAATGTTGTAGTAATAAGGTTCAATAAGTTAAACGATTATAACCTGTTGCTGCCAGGAGAACTTAATCAGCTTGACTGTCACCATATGGGATGTACATCAATCGTTCCATAGCAAGCAATCGTCCGATATCAGGTGCTAAAATGTGTCGGTGATGAACGGAATGCGCTATGAATCAATACTTGCATTTCAATAACTGTTGTTTTAATCACTAGGTGCTTTCAAGAATATCGGTGATATATTGATGAATAGGAATACCGCATGCACATAAATATTTGGCATGTTTACTCGGCGAATAACGAATATATATAATTTTAAGGAAAATGTCGAATTACCGCGAGCACAGTAAATTTGATTGAAAACTTTATTTGAACAGAAACAAAGTACCAATGGGTTCAAGGAATGATAAAATCTAATCAATAATCCATGAATGCCTGCTTAGATGATATAAAACACACGATATTCCTTGAACTGTCGTTCTATTTCTTTTGAATGATACGCTTGATTGCATCGAGGGTGTCTACATATTAACCACAAATATACAGCAGTTTAATTCACTGAAAGTTGTGTAACAGTGAATTTTTGAACGGGTGCGCATTGGAAACCAACTTCTAGTTCAAGGCTGTCCGAAAACAAATAGTCAACGTGTGAGAGGTAGTTCGTGTGAGAGGTAGTTACTGTGAGAGGTCGTTCGTGTGAGAGGTAGTTCGTGTGAGAGGTAGTTCGTGTGAGAGGTCGTTCGTTTGAGAGGTAGCGCGTGTGAGAGGTCGTTCGTGTGAGAGGTAGTTCGTGGGAGAGGTCGTTCGTTTGCGAGGTAGAGCGTGTGAGAGAGGTAGAGAGGTAGTGTGTGAGAGGTAGTTCGTTTGAGAGGTAGAGCGTGTGAGAGGTAGTTCGTGGGAGAGGTAGAGCGTGTGAGAGGTCGTTCGTGTGAGAGGTAGTTCGTGTGAGAGGTAGTTCGTGTGCGAGGTAGAGCGTGTGAGAGGTAGTTCGTGTGAGAGGTAGATCGTGTGCCAGGTAGAGCGTGTGAGAGGTAGTTCGTGTGAGAGGTAGTTCGTGTGAGAGGTAGTTCGTTTGAGAGGTAGAGCGTGTGAGAGGTAAAGCGTGTGAGAGGTAGTTCGTGTGAGAGTTAGTGCGTGTGAGAGGTAATTCGTGTGAGAGGTATTTCGTGTGAGAGGTAGTTTGCGTGAGAGTTTTGTGTAATACTTATCTCCATAGTATCCTCAGACAGAACCTACACGACGCATAAATTGACACCCGAACTTTTTTTACCCACATAATAATCCCATGGTGATGAATATCGGAAGTCATCAGGGCAATAATTAGTTAGACTGGATTACACCAGGTATTGGTTTCACGAAAAAGTTGCTTCAATAATCCAAAATAACAAAAGCATGACAAAATTGTATCTTCAAGGTTTTCTGATAAAATAATGACTTTGAACAATTTAAGTGCTTGCAGCGTTTTCCTCCCCTCTCGTGATATGAGTATTAGGGATTAAAAGTAAAGGCAGACTTTCAATCAAGTTTACACATCGCTATTATGCATAATGTTTGCATTATGCCTCAGCTGGAAACCGTCCACCCTGAGCTCAAGAAGCATTGTATGATATGGCCTATTCTTAGTCAAATCTAATGGCTTGATCGTATACGCACATCAGCCACAGCAGGTCAGCTGAAGAGAATGCTTTCCTATTCTGTCCCGGTCAGTCGATATTGTTCACTCAAACTTTTTGGTTTTACAGCAAATTAACTTCTGAATGAATTTGTGAGCCATAGAGAATTGTATTCTATCGGATGTAAGGCGGATGACTTCCGATTGATGGCAATACTTGTCATCTCTAGCTCGCGCTTTCAATGCGAAAAGCTATGAGATAACTGCGACCGCATCTAAAAAATACCCTTCTTTTTTCTAGCTCTAGTATGGATCGCTTAACATAAGGCATATCTTGCAAATGTCATAGCAAATGTTATCTCAAATGTTAATCATGTTGCGCGTTCCTCATTTGGAAGTCACGGTATCATCCCATCTCCCGGGTTTCTTGTCTCACAAAGATCTCAAGGGTGACATACTCGGCATGGATCGCCATAAAACAACAAGCAGCAAAGTTGCAGAAGGACACATCAGTAGCATGCAGTCCATGTATGATGCGTTGTTGCTGTAGATGAGTTTTGCAAAGACATGATGGTTCCAACCCTTCTCCGTTTAATGCCTCTTTAGAATAATTTAGAAAAATTGAGGCGTGAAGGTTTGCAGGCTGCTAATAGAATCAGAATAACGAACCTTCAGGTTTATTACCATCGGTTTCCGGTGCTACAATTAGTATTAAATGTTAGTAGAATGCACTCGTTTTTGTTCAGGGTGAGAAGACGTTCTTGAAGTAAGACCATTATCTTGGCACATGACCAATGTCATGAGACGTTCCATGTTACGATGGCAAGTCGTACAGATGATGTATCCGGCAGAGCTAGCCACATAGGCATTATCATTCCAGCATTCGGTGATCTGCTTTCACAAGGCTAACTTGGGGCGTTTCATCGAAACATCCGCAATGTTTGTTCCGATTCAATTCGGAGACCAGCTAGCGCGTGCCGTGGCTATCTATGTAGTGAAACGTTTAGGAGAAACATACATGGCCGAGAGACCTATGAGTAATTATCAAAGAAAATTGCTGGTATGCTTGCCATTTTTTTACTTTCATGCTCTACTATTGGCCATTTGCATTCAACCATTCAGTCAACGCCTTTCGCCAAACAGAATTCCCGATAATACCAACAGACTTATTGGCATAGGAACATATAAACCTTACATTGATGCAACTAACCGTGGTAACAACATGCAGAGCTTAGTAAAAGCTTAATCATGATCCCAGATGGTCTACGGTATGGTTTGCATAAGGAAGTTAGTCACCTTATCTTCTTTTTAAACAATCCGGATTCATTGCGAGCACTCTCATAGATCTCTCTTTCTTTTCTACAGATTAACAACCCAAACTTCACTGGATAAGAAACTTAAATTAAACGAAACGGGTTTGATAAAGGTGGCTCCTGTTAATCTACTTGTTCCAAGCATTGTAATCGTTGCTTGGTAATTTAGCAGTTATGCCGATGAAAACTCGTCAGCTTTCAATCTTGGCGTCTTTGAAGTGTATAGTAAACCGCAGCCTTAAATGGGATGTTATGTGTTACTGTTGATTATATTTGTTGCTCTACAGGATCCTCAATAAACATAAAACATGTATATGATTATCCAATGAGCTACCGACACACAACTCCCATGAATAGTTCAGGTTGATATTGCTGTCGGCAGATATTAGTTTTAACACCAATGGCCTTGTTTCGGTAAAGCGCTATACCACTTGAGACGTCGTACTCCCCCATTATACGGGAGATAAAGATAAGAATGACTTGATTCAATCATAAATACACCTGGTCGTGACGAGACGTGATATTAACCCAGTAATAATTCCAACGGAGCATCACAATTTCAGGGACTGATCTGTTGTGTTGAAGCTTTTAGTATAATTTACTGCAGCTGTGCATTAGGTCTCACTGCAGTCAAATTGCGCGCCCGTGGTAAGTGCATCGTTACACGTCCTTGCAGACAACACCAAACCAGTAATGAGGTTGATCTTATCTTACCACGCTTCGTCATGGACTAGTGATGACTTATTGCCCAGCAGGAAGTATCTAAATATATGGGTTATCTGGCATACTGCAATTATTGCCGATATTTCGCTACTTCCATAGATAGACCATGCGTCAAGATTTCCAAAAGAGCGTTTTCTTCTCATTTGTTCACGATCTAGTGTATGAATGTGTCAATACCAGAAAATAACCATTTCCGGAAGCATGGCATGCATGGCGAATTCGCAATTAACGCTGGAATGTATCATCGCATCATAGCATCGGCTGACAGCTGCGTAAACGTTCCTCTATTATGTAAACAAAGATATCCTTCATCAGATTTTGATGTGGATTCTCTGGCGTGTTTATCATATGTCACCCAAGTCAGATATAATCAAACGGTCATAGTGTATTGACTGCGAATTGTTCATCGCTCATTTCGTGGACATGATGCAGTTTGCCAACGGATAATTTACGCAAAATTGAGGCAAATTTTTCAGGCAAATTATACATCGCGGCTTAGGGAGGTTGGCTGCTGTTTTTGCAAACTGACAACGTTTTATCCAGATCGGGTTTATTGACACAATTGCCCAATTAACCACGGTAATCAGTCAAAAGACACAGAAATGCCCGCGTAATGAGGTCAAAGGACACATACTAACCCATGATATAGGATGCGCATAGTCCTGCTGTCCATAGCCGTTGAAATCAACGCAATCAAAGTAACGATAGGTCAAAATACGCGGAACTAAATTAGCTAAAAATTACTAGCTCAGACATCATTGTAGCTGATTGAAAAAAGCTACTACCGCAGTATCATGATATTATTATCTGGCATCATCTGCTAGCCGGTCCATTGGATTTATGTGAGGTGGAGGTGGTTGTAATTCGGAAATCATATCTGTTAAAATGTTATCAGTGCTAGGACATCACAAACAACAGGCGAACATTTAGCAAGCTAGTGCAGATTGACAACAGCAGTTCAATATGGCGCTATCACACAAACAAATGTGTGCTTAATATGCCCCAAGGTTTACATTTCAGGTACATTATATCCTAACTTATCCCTCTTGTATCCCCAGCTGTGCATGCGGAGCTGTTGTGGTGGGATAGAACAAATAGAGCCGTATCTCAGTTGGTGGTTTCTGGAGTTTTTCTATTGCTTTGTAATTATCCTTTACTTTTCACAGAGGAATGCAACCAATGTGCCTGGCGTGTGATGGTTCACAACCAGTCTACACCGCTAAATCACGCCAATATCTAGCCACTTATTACAGCTCAAATAACAACCGCATGACAATCTGTCTATGTGTTCTGTAATTGATGCAGTTGTTCAGCACGTATTCCCAAAGTATTTTCCTCAAATAACGCCAATCCATAAAGTTGCTTGAAGCAAGCTTAATTCTTAGAAAGCCTGAATATCTTAACGTGATTTTTTTACCAACGAAAGCGGTCCCGCTAGAGGTAATTGAATCGCCAATTTATTTCAAGCCACATACTACACAACCCACTTTGCTTCTTATAATCTAATGGAAGACGAATATTGATAAGGTCACATAAAGAGTCGGAAAAGGAAGCTTGCGTGTATAAAAGTATGCTGCCGTCGTCATTACATAAACCATTCAAACACGTATGTTTGTATGTATGTATGTATGTATGTATGTATATGTATGTATGTATGTATGTATGTATGTATGTGTATGTATGTATGTATGTATGTATGTATGTATGTATGTATGTATGTATGTATGTATGTATGTATGTATGTGTATGTATGTATGTATGTATGTATGTATGTATGTATGTATGTGTATGTATGTATGTATGTCTGTATGTATGTATGTATGTATGTATGTATGTGTATGTATGTATGTATGTATGTATGTATGTATGTATGTATGTATGTATGTATGTATGTGTATGTATGTGTATGTATGTATGTATGTATGTATGTATGTATGTATGTATGTATGTATGTATGTATGTATGTATGTATGTATGTCTGTATGTATGTATGTATGTCTGTATGTATGTATGTATGTATGTCTGTATGTATGTATGTATGTGTTGTATGTATGTATGTATGTATGTATCTGTATGTATGTATGTATGTATGTAGTATGTATGTAGGTAGTAGGTAGGTAGGTGTAGGTAGGTAGTCTGTAGGTAGGTAGGTAGTCTGTAGGTAGGTAGGTATGTAGGTAGGTATGTATGTAGGTAGTATGTAGTATGTAGGTAGGTAGTAGGTAGGTAGGTAGGTAGGTAGGTAGGTAGGTAGGTAGGTAGGTAGGTAGGTAGGTAGGTAGGTAGGTAGGTAGGTAGGTAGGTAGGTAGGTAGGTAGGTATGATGGTATGTTTGTATATATGTGCGTATGTGCGTATGTATGTATGTATGTATTTGATTGTATGTATGTTATCATAATTGTTAAGCGCTTTGGGTAATGCGTTGTTTCCTCGGGTCAACTGTATTATCCTTAAGACAAAAGTAGGAGCACCTATCGTAGCAGTTGTAGCACATTGTTCCATAAACTGTCTTGTCTTTTGTTGATCCTATCAGTTTTTCTATCAAGCAAGCAGTAATCTTGAATACACGTGTGGTCATAATTGCGTCATATCATTGCTCCGACGCCGACTTGTGCCTTTCTGATGTTGATTTAACTTCAAAGAAATGGACCGAGTTTCTGGACTTCAAAGAAACAGCCATCCGCCATTTATTTAACGGATCCTCATTATTTACATGTAGCCCCCTATCCCTAAAATGTAGTCAGATGTTGGAAAGCAGAAGACACCCAACAAGTACCTAGCTGTATGTGTTGCCTTGCCGCTCAGACGAGGTATGTAACGGACACCATATCCTTCCCCATCCCCCGAGTTTCTGGACTTCTAAAGAAACCGCTGACTGTTACGGCTTTTAAACCCCGGGGGGGGGGGGCACTTGGCATTATTTGGATAGGGGTGTGCCCTACCTCGAAAATGTACCCGTCGTACAGATGTCAAAAAGGCCAAAAGATACCCCGTCGTACAAGGTACCTAGCGAATGTGTTGCCCTCGCTCAGATTGAAGGTATCAAAAACGGACCCCGTATCAAGTATGAGGCCAAAAAAACCCCAGTTACGCTTCAAGAGGCCGAAAAAAAACATACCCCGTCCGCTGACATATGTACTGTATACAGGCTTAAACAACCTTCAAGATATGTTAACAAAGTTGTCCTATTTGTGTGTGAACATCCCTGTGTGTTTATTAAGTATCTCATAATATTGACATTAACATAAGTTCAACCATGTTCAACCATAAGTTCTTGACTATGCGGCGGTTATGTTCAAATTGCTAGTAGTATTATGTCTACTACGCTAACACAGGGATTTCTCATAATACGACAGGCGCTCGAAGACAGGACGTTGATGCTCTTCGTATTGAAATCGGCACAACGGATAGCTTGTTACGGGGCAGGTGAGTGGCTAGTAACTATGCAATTATGTCTGTATTCTCATCGACATGAAATGTCTAGGATGCACATGCAATAATCTAGTTTTAATTACAAATAGATGGTTACATAGGTTAAGAAAAGCGAACGTCCATTCACGTCCACCATTTACCCTGTCGTACAAATTATTATTATTCGCGTTTAGATAGTAAGTAAACATGGGGATAATTTGCACGGATATGAACCCTGAGGGAATATGTTGGTTTAATATTCCGTAACATTAAACCATGCACTCACAGAGAATACATTGTCAGCATAAAATCTTTTTCTGCGGACACATTGCATTATCGTACAATTTCGGACAGAACGCTTCGTCACATTACCTAGAGATGTTTAGAAACATGATTCATTGGGCTTATGGAAAGTTGACTGCCTTGGCGTATTGCGAGCAAAAGATTCCATATACTACTTGAGAAAACCCATTGAATTTCACATTCAAAGTTGCGTTTTGGTGAAAGGTGGCGGCGTTTTCCAGCGACAGCAGGTTGCATGCAATAAATTATTTTAATCTATTAGCAGGGGTATTAACGTAATGACGTTGTGTCCGACTAGCACAAAGAAGATGGTATCCATAGGACGGGTAACCCTGTGGTTGCACTGGATACCCGAACAGTTAAGGGCATGATTTATATCGGGTTTCTGATCTTCAAACGGGCAGGCAATTGTCATATGCCGTTAGTAAACAACTTTTTCACACACAGCCCCGATTGACAAGGCATAACAAAAAGGCAACCAGCAAATACATTATACCTGGGTTTTCAAGAGAATTTAATTTTGATTTAACTCAAGGGGCCATTTATTGGGTATTTTTGGGGCACTTCTAAATCTACCTAACATTTTAAAGTGGCTTACATTAAGCCAGCTATTGCAGATCGATACTATATGTTCAACTTCACATTATCATATAGTCAACGCAGCCCTTAACGGGCTCCCAGCTTTGCTTTACGATACAATCCCAACCTCGCCAGTACCGCAGCTGTGTATGTAGGGCAAACTTGGACGATCTTGGAAACTAAATTGCTTAAATGTATCCACTGCCCCAATACGAGCGCAATCCACCCAGGGATGAAGCCACTGTGTCTGACATGTGATGGTTTATAGCCAGTCTCAGGTGCTGAATCAACTTGATTGTATTTGCTTTAGCTGGAGCCAAAAACATATTTACCCACTATACCTATTTTGAGTGCCGAAAAAATTGCACACCTGTTCTTGTTACCTGTAACTATGCATCAAAGAACACCTACACGTGTCCTGTAAACGATTTAGTGTTCAGTCATAGTTGGATGGGTTCACATGACAATTGATCATCATGTACATACAACGGTAAAGGTGCTTTCACTCCAATGACAGTTTGGCAGAAATGGGTCCCCAAGATTAACTACTACAAGTGTATCATACTGGTAGAGCTGCTGACGTATTCCTTATTAGGCCGGTGCGTGAAAGCATCGGCCTTGACTGACTGCTTGTGCGTTAGCAAATCTGTCCCTGAGCTCATTTGGGCCATGGTAGTTTTTCTTGCGGAGCATGCATTGAGTGGTAATTTTCGGCTATATTAACCCGTAACTGCGCCATTTAGGCTGGTTATGAATCTGCTTGCACATAAAAGGACAATTTGGGGCCTTTTTTGCACCAGCGATTCAAAGCAGCGTTTCTCGTAGTGTTATAAATGTTCAACGATAACATCTCATCCCGCATCCCCTGAATTTTTTACATTGCTCGTGACATCTGTTGTCATATGTTTAACACACCTATATCTATCAGAATGTCCTAAAGAACACATATCTAAATGGATTTCGCACAAAATCAGTCAGGTCATTGATTGCTTTCAGACAGGTCTTCAAATTCCGTCATTTTCGGTTGTTAACCTTTCATTACTTCTTGTCTGACTCGATGGTAATCCATTCACCCTACTTAAGAGCTTGTTTGTGTAGTCAGCAACATATGCCCCTCTCTCACATTGCCAGAGTAGTCCCCAGAAGACCCAGAATCATCCAGGGAATCCCTTTTATGTTATATTTCCTGATCTGATTACGTAATGGACAAACATGGAAGGAACATGGAATCGACAGAGATATGTACAGTGCCATGACGGAGCTAATACGGATACCCCGAGGGCAACGCAGTACAACCCAGAAAAACACAGAGGACACGGCAAAAACACGGACAACCCGACAAAAACACGGAGGAGCCCGCAATAAGCACGGGAGATCCTAGAAGACAACGGAAACAATACGGGGTTTCACCGAGGACACTGGCAGCAATATGTCATTAACGGAGCGGGTCGGCAGCAACATGGAACGACTATGATTCTACCCGTATTGGGGCGAATAAACTTTAAAGTCGGTTCCAAACATTCCATTACACACTCCAGAACGCGAAAGATGGATCCTTCACATACCTTCAGAGGTCAGAAATGACAGTAAACCCCACAAAAATATCCTTCACCAATCAGCGCAGCAAATGTTATATATGCTATATGTGCCACCATTGTCAGTCGCTCTCAATCTCGCCTGTAGAAATGCTACAATACATTAGTATCATATTCGGCTATCCAAATTCACTAAAATCATAGACAATTGGATTTCTTATCCCATTCTTTCGTAGATAAAAATACTTAGGATAGCTGCCATATCGAACCATATGTGACACAAATACTGAATCTGATTGAGTGATAAATTTTGGCTCATTCATTTGAAGAGCTCTCGGTGGAATGGTTTCACAGAGTAGCACCACCTAACAGAGCAATCAAACAGACCTGATTTTCTCTAAGAACAGTACATTAACTTTTCCTGCGAGCGTATGATCGGAAAAATTCAATGATTAAATAGAGCATGTATGTACATGAATTCTAAGCCAGGAGGCCATGATGGCCCTCATAATGTCTACCGTGTATAATCGGTATACTTCACATTAAAATGTAGTGCGTTTTAATGAAATCAATATGATGAACACTGTGCTATGCACAATCCTAAATCAACATTACAAACACATTGCGATATTAATACGCCCTGAGTAAAAACACATCATTGATCCTGCTTTACTTAAATATCAAATTCGTAGCCCGCAAGTGAGGCCAAATATCGCGCTCTTGCTGCAGATATCAGTCGATTATACAACACTTAACTCAGAAAGGTATGCTGCAGCGCAACACCGCACTGACAACGCACGATCACTGCGCTGGGCATTGATGCATAGCTACAATGGGGCACCAAACTGCATCACATCTAATAGCCTGGATCAGCTGATTAATGGTGCCCCGATCAAAGGGGCATTCCGGGAAGTATTAATTCCGGGTTAGAAAAATGGAGCGAAGTCATGCATCATCCTTCATATGACCTCAAAATAATCAGCGAGTAATATCCGTCTGTTTTTGACAAATTGAGGAAATTATATGTGGCAAAGGGCGAGAAGAGGTAGAATGGCTCCTCGCCAGTTCAATACGACGTCGTCATTATGGTCCTGGATCATTGCAATACAATCATATAGGCGAGTTAAGCGACGTCGTTATTCTGGATCTCTATTAACTCGGCTTTATTGATGCATATCAACCAGTTTTAACCTGCAGCTTTGCCAAGTTTCATTACCAGCTGATTGCTATGGCAACATATGCTGGAATGACGTCAGTATGATATTCTGATGGTATGTACTAATGAAACCCAAAAATTAGTTCGCGTCTGCTGCCACAATGCTGCACGCTATTCATTCCAAATTGTTATTCTTCTAAGCGAAGGCTGCCCGTGCTAACAATCTTTGTCACCACCGATATTAGATGCTTGGTGCATCAACACATTTGCGCATTAAGGAGAAATTGATTAACTTTAACAGCTGTGGGAAATTACAATTTTGCGTCACACATTAAAGGACGATAATCACGTCGTAGAAATTTATTTGAAAAGCAACTACTTTGTCTGTATGTTAACTGCAGGATTGGGATAGTGCAGTTCAAGTGTATGAGATGTATACACTGTTTATGTCAGTCGAGTAAACGTGGAAATAATGGTTATTTATAACAATGTGTGGATAGTTCTCTATTTATATTTATACAAATTGTACAAAACGAGTGCTATCATTATAATCTATGTGATTTGTTTATACTTCAAATAGTTATCTTTGCTTGAGAAGATGGCTTACAATGTAAAATTTATATAACAATGTTTGGCAGTTTACCAGCTCACACTTGTTCGATCGGCAGTTCTAAGGACAAATCAATAGCTGATTACTATCAGGGTATTCGTGGATAGCATGCAAATAGTTTTACAAAAGTATATAATTATCAAAGGCAACACGTGATTCAATGAGAGCCTTGATCTCAAAACGCGACATCGATTGCGGGAACTCTCTAATCATAGAAATCATACAAATCGTTAAGAGCGTTTAACTTTATCTTTTGACCGACTGTGAATGTGACTTATTTAAGAGTGCACGCTTGGTCGGATGAAAATGGTATATCTATCTTCCTATCACGTTGTCATTGAGGCGCTTATCTTTATGTATTGACACTGATTTATAACATCTGATGAGATGGATATCATGCATACTAGACTGAGAGAAGCTATGTTTACGGTATTGACGGTAAGATAATATATATATATATATATATATATATATATATATCTATATATATATATATATATATATATATATATATATATATATAGATATATATATATATACACACAGATATAGATATATATATATATATATATATATATATATATATATATATATATATATATATATATATATATATATATATATATATATATATATATCATATATATATGCACTAATACAATGTGTTTGGCTGGAGCTAAGCTCAGACATTGTTTTCATCGATGTTTCCATTTCATCTGACAGCTGGTGATAGCTACGTCTGCTATGGTAAGCCTCTGCGATTTACGTGCTCTCTTAGTCATTTACTCATTTATATGTTTTCAATCCAACAACATTTTCATGAAGGTTGCATGTTGGTAACTCGCCATTTATCCACAGATCACCAATGCGGTTTACATCTATACTTGGCATAACAACACGCACGACACCCTCACAATATAACTATTTGTTAGGCTCTTCACCATAACCAGAGAGTCAATTCATGCTCGCCTGGGCCGACGAAGCTGGTCTCCAAGTAACATATGTGAGATCCTAGAACACACTGCTTGAAGAATATTTGTGGAATGCTAAAATTGGTATGCATATTTACTGGCTACCAGGCTAGCTTTTCGGTAATATCAGACCCTCAGGTACGTGATACTGTAGGCTACTGTGTTTGATATTTTGCAGGAAAAGGGTTAGACTGGGCATGACTTTAATGCAATCACCCGTTTGACAAGCAGGAGGATAGATAAAAGCTTGTCAACTTATGGCAGGTAAAGGTTAAATCATCTTGCATTCTTTTCTTTATTTCACGCAAATTATGGAAATATCCACTAGGTATTAAAGAGTGAAAACATAACTCAAAATGCTATGAAACTTTGGCCGATGAGTCCTTGAGGATTTGGATTTAAGGCATATGTTGCCTTGTCAAAAATCAATATTGCATGTTATCCAAAAGCAAACTGGAGGTCATCCGTTTTATGAATCGCATCAAATGTTGATATTGCTCAGGATTCAATAGAACCGCGTGTCTGGTCTCATTTATTGCCTGCTTTAAAAATATCCTTCCGCACGTATGTGAAAAAAAACCGTTGATTTGCTTCTTCATGGACACGAGACCCATGAAATCACCAATTTGTGTGGTGGTGACATGCGCCCTAAAATAATGTGGTAGTCAACGTTTTGCAAATTTATATTGTGCATTCAATCAGTGTCCTGATACGCTAGTACAAAGAGAAGAAACACGAGTCGTAATCGGATTTTACTATGATTTCCTCATAAGTCATTTTGTTTATTCGATGATTCCCAAGCAGTGATGCAGCTCAGTTATAAAAGGCTTCCCTTCTTAGGGCTTGGTGACTTTACGGGATAACAATATGTAAAGCTCATTTCTCTTTGTGAAAGCTGTCCATTTTATGTGACAAAGTGCATAAATTTTTATCGGTACTACCGCTTTAATTAACTAATCATCACTCTTACATCTCAAGTTTTCTCTTTGCAAGTGTTCGAAATATATATTGCTACTGTTGATTCACCGAATGATAAATCAGTTCTTTACCGTTATAACTGCCACTACTGTCTTCCTATGTTACTTGCAACGACTGACATATCTGTCGAATGACAAATATGACATACAATAGGGAATATAGCCTCATATCATATACATCGGAGCCCAGCAAACCTTATGGTACGTTTCGACTGAATGCATTGATTTAACAATTTTGTACAAGAATGGAGCCGCATAGTATATTATTCTTGAACGTGTCGAGTAGCAAATAATACATACGGTTATCTTAAAGTGTTGGGTAAGCATGGTCAATACAAAACATCACCTAGATTATTCATATGAAGCGTACCAAACTTATACATAAATAGCATGACCTAGATGCCTTTTGTTATTTTTGATAATGTGAAAAAGACAATATCAGTCTAGATGCAGTTCAGGTCCAGCACGTCATGGAAAACTTATACAAGCTCAAATTAGCATGACACTACGCATGCGCAATTCTATTTCTGTATTCAAAATCGTCCATTTTTAGCTTCATGTGTCTTGTAGCGTCGACCTTTTACAAAAAGTATAAGGTTTTTCGATAATGTGAAAAAGACAATATCAGTCCAGATGCAGTGCACTGATTTTTCTATTGAGGCCAAATGCACGACAAGGAATTAAATGATGGTTAATTGAGTATAAAAGTGAAACGAATGCCACAATGTAGCTTGATTAGGATTAAAAGATGTATCGCAAACGTAACTACGCATGCGCAATTCTATCGCTATCTAAAGGCCGCAGTTGATTCGCCCAACATCGTCCATGTTGCTTATTCAAAAAATGTCAAAATCAAACAATTGTTTAGAGCGTTGAAAATAATCCTTTGGCATAAGTCTTCTTTTGACCTCTTTAAAGAGTTTTGGCTGTTTCTGCAATCTAACCGATCACAACGATGTGTGCAGAACGTTATCCTATCCTCCCCCAAACCCCGTCACAAGATGTATTCACATAGAAATGTGCAGAACAGGTACTGATGCAGGAAATTGAATAGCTTAGCGGTGCCATTTAGGAAATATCTACAGTTTATGCAACGGCAGGTTATGGCAATTCATCAATCAAACGTATCTGTGAGTGAAAATAGATACACGGACATAATATAAGGCGTTAATTTGTGGTACCAGGTGTATGCCGACCGACGTGTTGTATTGTACAGAAGCTTGGCGATAGTGAAATTAACCTCATTCATTTATTACCCTGTAAGATCCCATATCAATAAATCAGCATAACGGAGTGCTATCAGTGAATAATGCATCCCAATTAACTCCATGTGGACCCCTGTGCTACACAATACTAAAACAGTTAAACCCCGGACGCAGGAGACATCTGCTGGTGGCATTTTGCACGTGTACATGACGGCGCATGTAATCAATTCTCAAATGTGTATGATAGTTCACAAGGATCTTGCTTTCGCTTATGCTGCGAGCTCTTCAGCTATAATTGATAAAAGATCATGCGTCGTACACACATTAATCATCGGTATATTGTGTGTTGCAGATCGGAAGAGTGCACACATATTAAGTAAAGTATCGGATTATTCGCAGAATAGCACTTGTTGGGACATTGTGGCGTTGATAATGATTGCGCCGGTTAAAACACAAGGATTTACAGCAATGATTCACAAATGCTGCTTGATATCTTTAATAATCATGTCCGTTTGGTCTTGCAAGCGTCCTTGTGTTTGGAGGTTATGTTTTGCAAGAGTCATTCAGTAACATATTCTGTGTAAACATCAGGCGTTCATGGAAGCGCGTATGGTACACTAATCTGCGCATAAAACTAACCTGCATTGCAAAACACCGATCCTATTTTTTTCACCATTAATCCAAATCCGAATTCGGCTCCAGAATGCACACACATTAAAGGTGTTCGGCAATAACAATTATACCTGATCTACAGATCTATAAAGCGCAGCAAAGGATATTTCAACGAATACTCATCTTTATGAATATATCTGTAAAAAAGCTGCGCCCTAAAACCACCTTAAATAATCGGAAGATGCTATTTAGTATTATCACATGTATACGTTACAAATCCAGTATCATAAGACCATCTAGCTGTGTACGCACCAGTACGGCGATGGTGTGCTACGCCGTTACAGTGAGGTCTGGTTCATATTCATAATGTCACACACGAAGTTAGTTCTACCTAAGTACAGATGTTCAAGCTGATTACGTCACAAATAAAACGCGAAAAGTGAACAAGATAAGCCTCATTTCAAACTAATCAAGACTTTATATGACAGTACTTAAGTAGAAGTAAATTGCTCCTAAGATGAATGGCCGTCCTAGCAAGCATGCATATGACGCCTATCAAACAATTCACACTTTCCCAATTCATCAAATCTACATATTATGTAGCAGTTATTTAACCGTTGTTACCATGGCAATATGTATCTCTGTTCCAATGACACGAGTGTTACATCAAGTCCATGGTAAACGATTGCGAGATACCCTATTACCCGTTATGACTTCTGACATAGTGTTGGATCAAACTAATCAGCTTGAATGGACAGTAAATGATCTATTGCCAACAAGGCTAATACGATCATCCAAAATCAATCGTGCTTCATCGACCGAAATCCAAGAATAATGGCCGCCGCTGTAATAAACCCTGGGCTCCTTCAATTTGTGCACTTATCGTTGATTGAATGTGACTTCTATGGAATACATTTTCATTTAATCTCGCTTTTGGCATTAGAGGCTACACTACATGAAGGTTCTGTAGATTAAATATAAAAATGTTGCACATCAAAGCAGAGACTACTGCATGCCCTCGGCTGTCAATGAAGCAATATGCAAAGAATCGGCGGCTTCCGTGATACCCATAACTTATCCTCGCGAACAATTACTTCTCGCGATAAGCAAGCCGTTGCAGTTTGTGCATTCACTTTGATGCCAGAATATGGGTCAGGTGCTGCAAACCGGAAAAAAGGTCAACTAGTCTACATCTAAACGCTAAGAAGCGATTGTGTCGGGTGCAATGGGAGCTACCAACAACTGATATGCAAGAATTTGTTTGAGCAGCTATCGGAAAAATCTTTTGATATTGTATAATGTCGCGATGTTGGTAGAACCTCTAACAAAGTAGATTACACCACCCATTTACGGGATAATCAAGGTGTAGCAAGTATCACGTGCATGCAATATCTGGCCAGAATGTGAACCAACGGACCCTGATCACACATATGCGAAGGTTAGTATCATCCTAAGCACCAGTGTAACATTATCAGGAATGGTTCTGAGAATTAGCTCATACAGGTTTTGCAAAGCTAATTGCCTTTGTAGGGATAAGTACATAAACTGTGGCTAATGTGTGACTTAATTCTAGTCTACTGAATTATTTGTTAACACTTGGACTTCCGGGGAATGTATTATCAGATAAGAGGGATGTGTCTTGAGACTGAGGCCGCTTTCGTAAATTCGCGTCATCGATTCCTTCAACTAACATGACTTCTTAGGAAGATCTTATAATTGTGTCTGTAATAACAAATGTACACTCAACCATTTCATCATGGCAGTGAGTGATTGGGCTGGATGTCATTGGGTACATGCTTTAGCATCTATAGCCTTGTTTTTCTTACCTTGTAACCAAACGTTTATACGCGTAAGTTATTCAAGTGGAATAATGTCTTTAGGCTAGTAATTGTAATTATTGCCGTGTTTGGATGACTTTAGACGAGGTGGTTAAGCCTTATCGTATTTAGGTTTATCTTAATTTAAAGGAATGAAGGAAGTAATGACTTCGTTCGATACACATGATCGCGACTAGACATAATTGTACCCTGGTGCTCGCACACTCTAGCGCCAACTCTTTGTTAAGCATGAAGGGTAGCACCAATTGGTTTGCTGTAATCTTAGTTGATACTAAGAGTACATTCTTTTGTCTTCGACGCCTCTAACTAAGGTATCCTATCAGATGTGCATTATTAACGCTCCAATTACACCTCGTGACTGGAACCATGCAACCCGTCCCTCTTCTATACACGACACATCACTTCTGATGAGGTTATTGTTATCTGAGCTCGCATCGTAATGAGCTAAAGATGACTAATGCCCCGGCGGGGAACATTTGACATTAAATATTGCACCAACTTATTACACTAAGTGCCTACATTCAACACATTTAAAATATCATGTAATGAGCAATTAATGACTATCATTCATCAGAGATAGTCACGGGTGTATTCCTGTCGATTCCCTGCAAACATTCTATGAACAGAATCGAAGCAGCAAAAGGTGGCAGGATTCGAGGGCGACACGGGTATTCGCCATGAGTCATGACCGTATTTCAAAAACATGCTTCTCACTCTAAGTTACATTTTAAGCAGAAATGAAATTTCCACAACCTATAAGTACATGTTACATGACCCAAACACAGTTGCGACATTACATGCAATTATCGAGAGGGTATCGTCGCTAGTTTGTCTGTACGTGCTAAATCTTCAGAATGATAAAATCGGGAGAGTTTTTCATCCATCAATTACATTCTGTTCATTTAACAAATGCGATATTCAGAGTCATAATTTCGAATATCTCTCAATTATAAGCAAGCAAGCAACTACACGATCAATTCTTTTAAGAATTGTGATATTTCTCTCTAGTGAATTCTCTATTTGTACCCAGTTATAACTCAATTATATCTTGAGCAACTTATCTATTTCGCGGGATATTTCCTCCGTTTTGAAATATTTTATCTGGTACGACATCTTATTTTGTGTGCAGTCATAATCACAATTAATTGGAGTCACACGCGTGACTGGGTATTCTAGGGGATTATTCTATTGTATTTTGTCTACACGATGGGTCCCTAAATAATTAATTGTCTCATGCGATATTTATGTAGAAGCAAACTGTATTATCCTGCAAAGTAAATAAACGTTTTTGCAGTATAAACGACCATAGCCACATGTTGCGAATGTTACATGCATGCAGCACATCGATAGAAAAGCAGCACCGATTTCTCTCAAATGTCGCGCATAATCCACTGATGTTCATTTTTGGGAGTTGTCTAACATAATGATGCTTGATCCGCAAAGTTACATAAAAATACATTGCATTATCCGAGCAATATTTATGCACTGCCTCACTAAATTATTAAAGAAATGTCTAATAACTTAGTGTATACATAAGCTGCTATTATAGCGATAGCGCATAACGGCAATCGTATGCTTTCTATTCGATGTCGGTTCTAAAGAGCAATCGCACATGTGTGCATACCATAAAAGCAAAACATTGTCCTACAGACAACAGTTTTCTCTGTTCTCGCTAACGCATCATCATATCAAACGCAACACAGCTGTATCACGAGTAAGTATTAATAGGCAGTCGATGATTGATTCGAATTACAATAATGTACATTGCGCACGCACATGTGGGTCAACCCATTCGCCCTTTAGTGTATCCTGGGTGCAATTAGTCAGACGTGAAGTGTCTAAGTCAGTTCGCTGGTTGCACATTGAAAGAGACTAAAGAATTACCAGATTCATTCATAAAAATATATGTCACTCTCTGTGTAGTTTACATTTGTCATAATTAACAAACAATTACATCAAGCAAGCGTGTAATTAAATCAGTTGCAAAATGCCACTAGACAAATCCAACTTCAATATTTACGCATAATGAATTATCAGTCTTGTTACAAATGTGATTAATCAAACTCCATATCAATTTGACTGCAAATTGTTCTTTTTGTAAAAATATAGCATGCGGCAAATCAGATATCTTGGATTCGCGAAAGTGAATGAAGCAACATGTGCACTACAACGTAAATAATTAAAAGTCTGAGCGTGGGGCTGCTGTTACTGGATGGGGTTATCACCGTGTCAATTGCCGGACCTACTGCTTGTATTACACAAACACATAAACACTTTTGTTACATAGATATGCATTATCTTATAAGTGCGATAGAATGGTGCGACACCATTAGGAAGCACTTTATTTCAGAATACACATGCTGACAATCCAAAATGGTAGACACATACGCGGCATATCATCTGTTTTGTCAGTGTACTAGCTTACAATCTTCTTGCATTGATGTGGTAACAAACATATTAACCAAACTCAATCCTCCTCCCCCCAATCTGTAACAAACAAAACTAAGTTATCGGTCGTAAAGTACATTCGCTGGCGGAAGGCACTAAGCATTTCTAGAGGATATGTTATACAGGATTTGTTCGCATACACGAAGGAGTGGGTGGGGGGGGGGAAAATTAATAATTGCAGTAACGAAATAAAGAGCAGGCGGTTTGCAATTGTAATAAGTAACCACAGTAAGCAATCAAGCTCAAATGTTGCAATTAACTAAGATTCGGAGTTTTGATCAAACAGCCACGCGCCGAGAATACTCCAAGCGATGTAAACGCAAACCATTGAACGATCATAATTTGTTTCTGACGGGTTCGTATTTCGTACCAAGAAATCGTACCCTGCTTTAACTTATGTGCCTAGAGAAGTTGCTGCTCTAGGTAGCTTAACAGGATTTATTTACATCACTGGATAATGCGGAGGGCGCATATGGAAGTCTCGCAATTGCTTTTGTTAAGATACCTCACTCCAATACAATTGAAAGCGCGCGACGTCGTTAAGATAAGCCCGAATTACAAGAACCCTCGTGATCACTGCGAATAAATATTGACACAGGTTACAATATTATCTACCGTTATTGCTACTATATCCAGCAGCACGTTTGATGTTAATCTGAGCAATTGCATTGACCGTTAAGCACACGTTTGTGGCGAATTTCCATAGACTGCTCAAAACCTGCGGTATAACAGCATTTGGATAATATGTGAGAGGAAAAGACGGGCGCTTTCTGAATAGAGCAATGCCGATGCTTTAAACGTACATACGTGCACCGATTTGTATCTCTAGCATTTGTTACCACCATAATAGCCATGAAGTAAATATCTAAAGCGATTCGCATATTATATACGCTAATTAGTATTGACGTTTGGAAGTGTTTTTGCAATGACCGTTCCGTTGCAATGATAATGTGCAGCCATTCATTTTGATTGGAAACGTTATCTCTCAGTTCACGTGCAAATTTTAAGATGTGTAGCAATAAAGTGTTCTGAAATGTAAGCTACAAATCCACACTACATATTATGTAGGGGAATCCACACTCTATCTAGCCCAGTGACACAACCAGGTAGAAATTCATATTACACACCTCTAATGCCACGGTTGTACAGCACCATTTAAGGTGTAATATTCTGTAGTCAGCTTTTACGCTTAAAGAACTCCACCATCTTATGAAAGTGGGGTCTTTCTGTGGTTTGCATCATATCCAATCAGTATAAAAAGCTGATACTCTTTACATCTTGTGGCTAGCGTAATAAATATATTTGCCTGAAGAGGTATTTTTGTTCTGTGACTTGATTATCTTCCCAATGCGTAAAACCTACCTCTCATGAATTTTCTCGTATCATCTAAGTAAAATAACGATAAACATGGGGGTGACAGTGAAAACGCCTGTTTAAAGTATACCTATTCGTTAATAAATGCTGTGCAGCTTTTCACATAACTTCTTTTATTGCCCAAAAATATCTGCACATTTGTGGCGTGGACATAATAGATTTACAAATATGTAAAATTCGAGGTAATGGTGCCGGGTGTCGTTAAATATTGCCAGCATCAAACAGACTGGCGTTATGTTTATCAATGAACGTGATACTGATATAAAAATGCTAGATGCACGCTAGATGAGATTATACAAGCGAAGCATTGTGTATAGCAAGAATAGTGTCGCACCCTGAGGTGAGTGCCACGAGCTAAAGTATCCCATCGCAAAACCAGAAAAGCAATATCACGCCAGCATTTGATACATTGGCCACTTGGCGCACTATGCACCCCCTATTTGCAATCATTTTTTATATGAATATCAGCAAGTGGTCTTGTAATGTGTGCGCTGCAAGACATCAACACTAGCCGGTCCAAATTAACGCGAGGACTTACACATGCGTTCAACAAAAGTGATACTTTTGTGACCATCGCCGCGAGACCTGTAACCACTTTTCCTTGAAAATTGCTTCTTACGCTATGCCATCAATAACTGATTTTGTGTTAACTTTGATCCCAGACTATCAAATGCATCAGCCAGCAGTCTCGTTAAATGCTGGCTCATTTAGGGCTAAAACCCCTGATATCATTAAGGCATTACCTGAAATAACAATAATATTAGTCCATTTGTTTTACGTAGCATCCTTTATGTGGACACCTGGGTCTGATTACTCTGTCACGACTAATTGCAAATTACCACCGGTTGAAACACCCGCGGAAAAGGGGGCATTAAAACATGTACCGCACAATATTATTACTCAATTTAAAATAATTGAATTGTTTATTATTGCTTGGATATCTGAGAATATATTATCTCAGGCTAGGTGCGTTTATGTATTTATGTTTGGAATGCTATTTTGTTTTCGTCCTCTTGCATTCTTTGCCTCATATGACTATTGCAGCGAACCGGCTATGATTTATATATATATGGTGTTTTTTGTAGTTAAATGATTGATATGTTCATCATAATACTATTTATATAACAAGTCTAATTGATAAGGATGAAGATGTGGTGCCAAAGGGTAGGCACTGCTTGCCCGTATTCTACTCTTTATAAACATTACAGCGGTTGCTTAGAAAATCAGCAAAGTTTTTTTACAGCTTTCAATGAGACGCCCACTTCTAAGGATGTCAAAGTCGCTGTATTGACGATGGACACAGCCTTGTGGTCGAACACGATAAGCTTATACACGTGACACACATATACTTAAGGGACGAATTCAAAATGCCCTATTTGTCAAACCAGTCCATGACATGAGATCTTTGCTATTGATAATAGGGAGAGCCGTTTATTCACAAAGTCATATTAGTTATTGAACCTTCTGCCAGTATACCATGCATACATTTTGTTAAATCATGTAAGGCCCTTTCTTCTAGACGGATCAACTGCAATGCTTTTGACCTCTCGCAGTGATCGATTTTGCACCATTGCCTTTCTTGTCATGCGACCAAACACAGAAAATAACTCATTTTTACACATGCGACATAGAATTCACTGTCGGATATTATCACAAGTAAAAGATGTTATCAGCTGCTTTAATTGAGTAAGCTAACATTTTATGCGCGGCAGAACAAACTGAACCCTTATGGTGTATAACAGTGGGTAGTGATACGCGTATCAAATGCCTTGTATGCTTGTTATATCCCGCATTTGATTACCGGGGACGTGCATTGTGCATTAGTTAATGAAAAGCGTCTAGTATGTCGCTCACTTTCCATTTATACAATTTTCTTGCATCCTTTTGGCGACAGCACCATGGCAGGTTAAGGCAAGTAAAATTGCTGTGCGTCATGAAACGTTTTTTGGGTTGTTGATATTCCTGGCAATTGCTTGCATCACCAGGCAAGTTATGTACGCTTCTATTCATAGTATTGCACAGAATCTTGCATGTGAACCAGGTTGGGGGTGTACAAGTTTTGCCAATATGTGGAGGTACGTGACGGCGTAATTTTGGATTTTCATTCGTACTTTAAAACTCATTCGTAATTGCTGCAATTACTGACTCTTATCAACTCCATAGAACGTAAGCATTTCGTAACACAAGCACGCCTTAAGCAACAATAGATACGAGGTTTCTTAGTGTCTGGTCAATGCAAATATGTACGACATTCGATAATGCCAGCCCCCATTGGCTTTGAAAGCTGTAACCCGAATTGGCAGACATTTGACAAGTCCATGATCTGCAATAATTGACTGTTGGCGATCGAGATGGCTCGATATGTTTTAACACAATTGCATGCATCAAGTAAGCTTAATTATGACGGGCATGACATGAATGGGGCTTAATGACGCAATATACCTCCTGGGTAAAGCTTTAAGGGAATCAGTGGCTGGTCTCACAGCTGATGAGTTATTCTTTCGCAGCGCCTGCGCGTTAATAGTCAAGAGCATGTCCATGTCCCTGAGCCAATTTGACCCATATTGGTTTGATGCTAGAGGGTAGAGCGCGAATAAAACGGCAAGTGCCCGGCTGCTCATTCCCATAAACAGAGAGCAACTGTGCCATTTCGGCGGCTAATGGCCAGCTGCAAAATGAAAAGGAAAATTGCGGCTATATTCTTTCATACACCAGTCACACAACATCTCTCGCAGAGTGACACATATTAGGTGCAATGATGACGTCACATAGAACACTTACACGATTGTCAGTGGATCAAATATTATGCAAAACTACTACAGGGAATCATGGAATTAGTTAGCAGTGAGGTCTCAATTATGTGTGGCGTGGTACGCAGATTATGAAATGTAGTGGTGGGCATACAAGTTGGAGTGTCGAAAACATGTTCCCGTTAGCAAAGATGGAATTGTTGTCATATGCATTATTTGCTTTGACCAGAAACTTAGTAGTTTGGAAAGCATCGCAAAAGCGTGTCCGTCCTTAAATAGGGAATTATAATACATTGCATTACGCTCAAATTAAGTTATCGATTGCTTTCTTATTGGTGTAAAGGCATTACTTTTACTTTACAGTTCAAATCCTACTGCAAAATGGTCTTAGCTACATAATATCAACAAACATGTTTTTTGCAATTCAGGCTTGCTGGCTTATTACACAGTTGTGCTCATTCATTTTGTCATAATATAACTACATGCCAATTACCAAATGAATATCATGTTTGAATATTCATTCAATCTTTGGGAGCTCACGAACGAACGTATGACATTAATTGCTCGCTCCACCATTGCACGGAACGTCTCAGTCTTGCATTCTATGGTAAGAGTATTGATAAAGTACGGAACTTTTAGCCTTCGGATATATGTAACAGAATGCGTGACTTTAGCCTAGATACAACGTGCCATACGTAAAACCACTAGTACCCAGCTTGATGAGACCTTTCGAACTTCTTTGCTTTCGTGTTCATACATTCGCGACAGAAGCTAAGTATTTCAAACCTGTTCTCGCTTGCAGCTCGAGTTGGTCCGTTGAATTATTTTTACACTTCAAAGAAGTTGTAGTTTTGAATCCAAAAATAATTTTGTCAGATGGGTGTCATTAGTTGATTTCAAATATCCTTTGAGAAAATCGCTGTTTTTCCGATGCTGGTTCAATGCCGTTTTGAACGAGTCATCTCTTCTTTTTAAAGGAGTCTAGTAGGTCGACGAGTGGATGCACTGAATGCCCCGCCCCTGAATATATTGGCGTCGACAAAGGAATGGACCATAATATATCGAGCTTTTATCCTTCAAAGAAACAGCCAATCGTCATATGCCATTAACAGATTCCTCATTTAAGCCAATGTGCCCTATAGCAATGTGGCTTGATTGGTATTGAGTGGTGCAACCAAATATTACACCAAGGAAAGCAGATCGCGATAAATTGTTCCCATGTACTTACAAAGCACCATGGTGTAGTTTTATTAGAAGCAACCATCTACTGTAGCTGCTTTGATCGCCAATGCTTGCAGATCCAAGCAAACCGTTTAAGTGGCTGACGTACAGTCATCCAGTGCAGATCGAGAGGAATATTTCAATAGCGCATTCTCAAACTTTCCACGTGGCATTGCTTATACATGACCCTAGGTTTACATACCACAAACGTTGCAGCCTATTGTACAGCCATCCCAGCCATGTACTCAGAGCTGTCGATTTAGTGTTCTACCAATAAAACAAATCACAGTTAGGAAATCCAACGGTTTATGATTAGATCGTATCGAAGGAATGATGCAATTGAGCAGCGAAGCAACAGTAGACTCCAATACAGTCCATTAGACCCTTTTATTGTTGAGATATTTTGGTGTAATAGTTATAAAAACTGCTCAGGATATCTGGTACAGCCAATATGACAGCTGAATACCTAAATATATAAAAGTGCTCTCACTTAATGAGAGTTTAGCGAAATCATGTTCTCACGATGCCGATGCTATGATCGAATCTCATTTCGTCACAATGACATTTATCTGTAGCAAATGTCAGCTTCAAATACCACTGGTCTATATAATGCTTCATACCTATTATATACTATACCTGATTTATGATCACACCTCAAGGGAAGTACAATCCCGGATAATGTCATCGACTTCAACAACCAAATGTACCCATTGACAATATCAACCTCAATCTGACAAATCTGGCCGTGACATAGCAATGCGGCATCTGGGATCAGCCAAACTTCCCTTCATCCACATAATCATCGCAATCGGCAGTGCAAACACTGCTTTGCAATCGGCAGTGCAAACACTGCTTTGCAATCGGCAGTGCAAACACTGCTTTGCAATCGGCAGTGCAAACACTGCTTTGCAATCGGCAGTGCAAACACTTCTTTGCAATCGGCAGTGCAAACACTTCTTTGCAATCGGCAGTGCAAACACTGCTTTGCAATCGGCAGTGCAAACACTTCTTTGCAATCGGCAGTGCAAACACACTTCTTTGCAATCGGCAGTGCAAACACTGCTTTTTGCAATCGGCAGTGCAAACACTTCTTTGCAATCGGCAGTGCAAACACTTCTTTGCAATCGGCAGTGCAAACACTTCTTTGCAATCGGCAGTGCAAACACTTCTTTGCAATCGGCAGTGCAAACACTTCTTTACAATCGGCAGTGCAAACACTGCTTTGCAATCGGCAGTGCAAACACTTCTTTGCAATCGGCAGTGCAAACACTTCTTTGCAATCGGCAGTGCAAACACTTCTTTGCAATCGGCAGTGCAAACACTTCTTTGCAATCGGCAGTGCAAACACTTCTTTGCAATCGGCAGTGCAAACACTTCTTTGCAATCGGCAGTGCAAACACTTCTTTGCAATCGGCAGATGACCCAATTAAGGCATATGCGATGCCCTCCTCTATGTGTGGGTACTCATTGTGTGAATTGGTATTTGCATAAAAATAAAGCTACCTTGGAGAGAAGTGACTGCTTTGTAGGGGCCTATTATCAAACATATACTCATCAGATAATTGCATTTAAACTATTGCATTGGGTTCACCAATTGTAGAATGACATAAAATACAGCCTTATTGTTATATTTATTCGGATAACTACCTGGGCAATTTGATTAAATATTTAAACGATCATAGTCGCTAAATACGATTCTGAATGATTTGTTCAAGCAGTTACCCGCGAAATCATTTTCGTTTATCGAGGGAACTATTTAAACGCTATTCGGCAGGTGCGTAGTTTTTTAACATCACAGAATGTTCACCAGTAAAAATCTCTTTTCATTGAGAACCAATTAATAGACCGATCCAGCAGCGTTGCTTTCTGCAGGCCGTGTAGATCAAGTGACAATTACATGTCAATACCATGCAGCAACATAAACTACCACAAACATATTGATATCATATGCCAGTGCTAGTTACTGGTGAGCATCTCGTCGATCGTATCTTGCATATTACTGTTCATGTAGCGCAGTTGGCAATCTGATATGCAAGCTTATGCGTGGAACATTTCGCGTGGCGCTAAGCACAAACTACTGCACGGCACTGTATACCTGAGCTGCTGCATCAGCTGCGTTCATTTTGGATTCACGCATCATTTCATTGTGGAATATCTTATTTTGGGGTTTACTGTACGATATAAATGAGCAATCCATTGTTTGGGGGTGGGGGGAGGCGGAATGGTTTGGTGTCAATGTCACCATAGTTACTTGAAGATCCGTGTATTCAAATTCTTCTGCTTTCCCAGTGTTTTATGTAAGAGCATATGTTATTATTTACATCTTCCGTAGCTAATTGACAATAAGTATGGAAAGTAGTGGTCCGTATATATAATTTCATAATGCCCCTGCTGTAAGTAATATATTCCTACATGAATTTACATTCACTTAAAGGACAATTTCCACGAGATTGCGAAGTAAATTATGTGCGTTTAACAATGATTAATGAAGTAACAGTTGTGGTTAATAGGCTTACAACATTGGTAACATTTCTGTATAATGGAAACAAGTGTACAAAGTGAGGACCAGGGTTTTTCTGCTCGGTAGTCAGTTCAGCAAGCGAATAATACAGCTTATAATGCCACTGTGACACATCAGTTTATCACAAAATATAGTAGCGCCACACATTTGTTGAAATCCTTATAGTTTATCTAGCCTATCATAAATAGTCATGAAATTATTCTGTATAGACCTCGGCAGCCGATATGTCATATTCTACCACACATTACTGTTGAGAGCACAACAGATAAAATCTATACTTTGAAATATAAACCGAAACACATAGCTTACTCGGCAAGTTTCTTTATTCTGGTGGGGCGCAGAGTTACTACCGTAAGAGTAAGGCTATGCTAAAGCTGCAAAGAACTCATGAATGGCCTATTGTAATACCTCAATGATCCATACTCATACATAATCACCAATAGCAACTTCACATTATTGCACATTATTCAACATGTTTCATTATGTTCTATGCTGCAGCAGATTGATAGAGATTGTAAGGCAGCCATGAGTTACGAACGCGATGATGCGTTCTGATTCCGGACGATAGCCTTCCATTGCATAAATGCTGCGTGATGCAATGTTTCCCTTTATTACTCTCGCAATGAATATGCTTCATAATTCAAGCAGACAGAGCTTTTTAGACGGTGAAATCATTTTGCGATAAATTGAACGATACAGAGCCAATCAATGATCCCCTAAATAGTTTGAGCGTACAAAACGCCTCATTAGTTAAGAAGGCCAGTTCACTGCTAACAAAACGTACATGACATTTACAAATATAGCATATGATATTTCATGCTGCTCTCAATACATTGAAGATGGGGCGTGGTGGATAAGCTATTTACTTTTGACACAGTTTCTGTTTAACTGAAACTGAAAGATTGTTTTTTGAGATTATATGCCCATATGTATGGCACGAGGATCGACAAACATTGATTTATGGCACGGAATCATTCGTATGTTCATGCGGTAAATGATTCCCCCCACCGGTCTATTAATTGATCTGAGTGGTACATTCTATTGATACGAGCTTTATATGAATGATCCATTATTTTCACATCATTATCCCACATGCGAAGTAATATTTCACTGGTGAGAGAGTCCCGTATAACATTGCTAATGCATCAAGCATAACATCGCGTTTCGGGTATTGGGATTTTGGGTTTTTTAATAGTTATCTGTGTCTTGTTATTGTCAACGCAAATAAATGGACATTAATTCATGTATGGTCAATGACAAAATTGGTTTCATATGATAGCCACGAACCATTTGGGTATATTATTCATTGATACTCAGAGAGTACTTATTTCTAATTGGATAAAACGATTTAATTATCCTGCAACTACATAATTAGACACGGACAAATTCTGCCAGTTGATCGGTAACTTGGCCGAAGGGCATCACAAATAAGACCACATATAGTGTATTAGATATTGAACTTGATCAAAATCAGCTGTCCTTATTGACTTACAATGATTTAATCAGGCTACGCATATTGACACAGTTGCCCGATTAAGCAACGAACTGATATAATGGGACCCAATATATTGATCGCTAGGACCGACCGTCCAACAGCGCCATAAGCGAAATTGAAATGGCAGCTGCACCAACAATTATCCAATTATTGAGAAGTTGGATATATAGTTCAGACATTCAGATAAGGGACCGTGCTTTGAAGCTGATGATGAAGATATATATCATATCTGCGACCGCATTTAGTTTCCGACGTGCTCTTTCTTGCATCTCAGGTATGTCGGTCAATTGGATTATTCGTGAATGTCCCACATGATGACGTTTTGAAAAGAAGTATGTTCGTAAGTTTGTCAGATTTGACCATTAATTGATTCCATGTATCTCTTGCGTGGTGCTGATTCTACTTCGCGTTGTGCAAATCATACCTTGGTAACGTCCGCGTTTACCCAAATGGTTATTATCATGTTAACACATTTACCGAGCAATTCGTCAACATTAACGTTGTATTCTGATATTGCACAGAGGTCGGTAAACAATAGGTCGCCGAGTGGATGCACTGAATGTCTCTCCTGCTCAGGCTATTTGCATTGACAAAGTAATGAACCGTTTTATATATAGATTTTTGCCTTCAAAGAAACAGCAATCCTGTCACGTCATTTACGGGTTCCGCATTGTTTACATACGGCCGCCTTTCCAAACTCAATGCTTGTATACCGGCGTTGAGTGTGGTGAGACCAAATATAACACCAACTGAAGCGGATCCCGTGTGTTTACAAGGCATGATGTCGTTTTATTTCAAGCAGCCATCAATGAGAGTTTGATTATACATATTTTCCACTGTAGCTGCTTAGATCCTTAAGTCAGTGGCGTTAAGTCAGCTATTGCAGATCGAGAAGAATAGTTCAACCGCGCATTCCCTGACTATCAACGTAAGTTAACATACCACTAAACGATATTTAAACCTATCCCATCAGGACACCAGCCCTGTACTCAGCGCTGTTGTTTGAGTTATCAACCAATAAAAGCACATTATTGCTGGGAAATTCGTGGTTTTTATATAGTTTATTAATCTCTACTAACCCCGAACAATCATCCCGATTCTTTTGTTTTGCAAAGTATAATTAAGACACAGTTTGCGATCGAAGAGGAGCGCTGGAATGGCGCACTTGCGCCTGTTATCTGCCCAATATAAATGTGCTGAAATTCTTTCATTTGTAACCTTCTGAATCGTTTACATGACAGCGCTGATTGGATTTTGCTGTGCATATAAAGGGTATAGTAATGTTAGCTTTAATATATATCACATTAATCTGCTGAGCATTACTTCTATTTATACGTAGGTAATATGTTTAAATTAATCATATCTACGAACGGTATTATATTAAAACAAGTGTGATAGGGTTAACCTTCCACGCTAGCTTAAGTTGCTAATATCTTACACAATAAATAGACTCGAATAATACTGGAACGACATTTCAATTTTCAGATGTGAATGGTTTTGTGCGTTGTTCCATTTATATATTCATGCGCTTATGGAATTGTGGCAATGTGGTTTCATGCCTTTTTATCGCAGAACATTTATGTTGTTTCAACCATTTTGACCAATGCAGCAGTTTGCTTCATGCATACAAAAGCTTCTACGCATAATGACAAGCCCCTCTTTCGTACCCGGTGAGAATGCTTTTTAACTTACTGGTAAGCTTTACTTTGGAACTGTTGTCAATATGTGCGATCACACAATTGCTTATTATCAATTTAATGCTTAAATGAAGCGTCCAAAATATGTAAGCGACAAATTAGTCGGAACATTTTATTTAAAATATTTGCTGCCGAAATTTGCATTTAAACTAATGCGTTTGCTTAAACTGTACGTTTTGTTTGTTTAATAATTTTAGACGCAACATCATGATTTTATTTGTTCGGATAACTACCTGAGAATATTTGCAATACAACTGTAATGATCTGAGCGTTCTAATACGAATCTGAATGATACTTGTTCAAGCAGATACCGGACAAAGCTATTTTTATTTATCTAGAGACCTTGCTAAAGGCCGTTGCGTTAATCGTGATTGGATGGCGATGCTTCAGTAAATGATATATCGCATCGCTCTATTGTTCTACATCAGAGGTTGTTCCCTGAGAAAATCCCCCTTGATAGGGACCCAATCAATCAGCGGATCCAGGGCACCAACCATGGTGTAGCTTGACTCGCTGCAGAACAGATCAGTGGCGTATCGTGATAAGAAGGTAATCGTGTAGCAACAGGGTAATGTCACGAGACTCGAAATTTAAGAGAGAAAAAAAGCAAATTTACGCATGCAAAATGAGCTAGATGTATTTCTTGAATATATATATTTCATTCCTATTTCATCACAGAACATATGTGGTATTTCAACTATTTTGACGAATAAAGTAGTTTACTTCATATATACAAAGGATGCTACGTAAAATTATAAATCTCTCTTTTCATACCCTTTCAGAATGCTTTCCCACTTACAGATGAGCTATACATTTAAACCGTTGTTAATAGGTGTAAAGAAACATTGTGTGTTATGAATATAATGCATAAATGTAGCGTCCAAAATAGTAACTTTTCAATGTATCAGTATTATTCGAGGTCGATTGGCCACTAAGTATTCTTGCTTCTTCATGTCTTTGTGAGGATTGAAAACTAAATCGGCATACCCCTGTGTCTTGCACAGTAAATGGAATTCATGATTGGGTTTCAGCACATGTTACAAATCAACTGCAAACTCGCAAGCCTTTTTATGAACAGTGCCAAACGTGGGATTCCCGGTGCAAAGACACAATGTATCTATTAAAAAACTACCTCACTCAGATTTATGTGGCCTTGACATTGCACGTTGGCTTCTGGATTCAGCCAAATTCACCATCATTCACAGTATTATCGCAAGGCATATGCCACAATTATGTCATATTCTGTCCTTCTCTACACGTGGGCACTCGTTGTGAGAATCAATACTTGGATAAAAATAAAGCGGTATAAAAATGTCAAGTAGAAGAGCTCTAAACATGGTTGGAGGAGCTCTTTTTGTGTCGTTTTGTCCAACATAGTATCAGCAGCAATTTGCGGTTACACAGTTGCATTGGGTTCACCATGTTTGTAGAATGATATTTGATGCAACATCATGGCTTTATTTATTCCGATAACTAATTGAGCACTGCACACTTTTATTATCTCAGTGGCCATATACGATTTTGAATGGTGATTGTTCAAGAAGACAAAGCCATATCTATTATTTAGGATGTATGCGTTAATCGTAATTCTTATGACGATGATTATGTCAATTATGTATTGCAGAGCTCCTGTGGTAGCCAAGCTTGGCGTTTTGTACTGTATGTAATGGAGCAGTTGCAACAACCAAGGACAGGAGAGTCAATACCACTCGTCTGTTGCAGGCCGAATTTGAACGGTAGTATTTGCATGTTTGACCATCAGGAAAGATCAGTGCGAGACCCTGATTTAAATAGCATTTTTAAAGGCTCATGCACTTCTAGAATTATGCGAATCTACTTAATCACCGGATCTTAGCCATATTGATACTAAGCTACAACATGTCAGGTTTATCACAGGGCATGAACGTTAATTGTCGCTGTGGTTGAATCATGCAAGGTAGTTGTCATATCATTCATACAGCAGCATTGTGGGAAGCAGCAGTGTACTATAATCTGGAGCCTTAGATATGGAGCTAGCCTCACAGGAAAAATCATGCCAGCATTTGATCAATTTCCAAGCACTTGAGTGACAATGCCCTCCCCACTATTGCAATCTCTTTATGATCAGGATATTTCGTGGCATTTTATGCCAGCTCTGCGAGATATAAGCAAAAGCCACTCCAAATTAACCCGGGGACTAACGCCTGCCCTCGGATATAAAGTGGTACTTTTATGGAAAGAATCCACGTCTATGAGACTTATAAATTATTATGGCATTAAACCGCTTCTTACTATGTTGCATCCGTTGCCGGGGTTTTTTTTTTTTCGTATTCAGTTTGATAACAAAAACTATAGACCACGAGCCAATGACCATGAAGGTCGAATAACAACCGTGTTCAATGCTGATCACCAGAGCGATACGTGCATTACTAATAACAATCGGATTCCTTTTTAATTATGTAAAGCAAAAAGAGGGCTGTCCTACCATTTTACAATTATATGAATGGGATCACTATTGTCTGTCTGACTAGACACTAAATTGCTGCAATGATCAAAATATCAAATCATGACCCAATGAGTCATTGCACGGAACACGCTGTTAGATGTAGCATTAGTCTGCACGCATCATGAGGGTAGATGTTGGTGACATACCTTTTCAACAACTAATCGACAATGATTTATAAAATGCCATGAGATCTCCACTGCATGAGGCGACCATTGTGTTGTCGGCGCCAGAGATTGTAGAATGAAGTGAAAGATCATATGATAAACCGTACTTATTGTAGGGATAACCAAGATGTTATAATCAGCAAATAACAACTATAAAGGTCTTGCATGCTTTAAAGCAGCTATGCATAAACTTACCGAACAGTTACGCAGCACTCTCGTGATGGGATTTAAGTACCCGTACCTTCAGCACTTAAACTTAATCTGTTACGAGTGACATGCTATTCTGTTACTCATTAAAATGGATCACGGATGGCTGTTTGTCTTGCAAGAACTATGTGAATGTTAGCAGCGCACTGATACACGGTAGTATTTACTTCATTTAAATCGTGAGTTTTAATCCCGAACGATAGAGCGCTTCATGTTGTCACAATGGTGAATATTTGACGAGGAACATTGAATGGTAAGTTTTAATCTCTTGGGTAATGTTTCACTAGGGACACGCAGCTGTTACCTTGGGTGCCGGGGACTGGTCAATCCCAGCCAAAGTAGGAAATGCACGATTACACCTGCAGACACCCGTCAGTCAAACGTGTAATTGTATGGGTAAACTATCATCATCATCATCATCATCATCATCATCATCATCATCATCATCATCATCATCATCATCATCATCAAGGGTAAACACCACGGTGAAATTAGATTGATACACAGAAACTTATGCCATGAAATGCTTCACCATATATGATTCACCATCTATCAATGTCAGTGTTGTTATGCTCAAGTGCAACTTGTGTTATGTGCCATACTCAGTATAAATTATACTTAAATGATTGCCTTTCCATAAAAAACAATGTTAGTATTCGGTTTGTGATACACAACAATAATGCTATTGGACCCTAGCCCGTCCGTCAGTTACAAGCACAATTTATTACGCTTATGCAATTACCTACGAATAATAACCACCTGAAGAGGACAGGTGACTTTTGTACTAAAAATCGTTGCTGATGGCTGTCAGCTGTCCTGATATGTGTGCGTGGGGGGGGGGGGGGTGCGAGATTGAATGTCAAAGCAATTTGTGTCAATCAAAGTCACACAGGATAGTGACTCGTTAACACATTGATCCCATGGGGAATAGTCCACTTTGCGTTACATAGCATCAAGTATCCAGCGATCTAGGTTTGCCTAATTGTTAGTCTTTTGGTTCCTTGCCTAAAAGGTCTAGTAACGCTAACAGCAGTTATGCATTAAGTATCAAACCAGGGCAATTGACCTATTATGACATAAAGCTACGTCCGTCCTCAACACGCATCACTTTACCTGTAATGATTGCTGTATCTTACCTCGCATCGTCATGGACTACTGATGACTGATTGTTCAGTCGAGAGAGAGTACCTGAGTATACGGGTAACACTGGCATACCGCAACAGATGCCGGATTCAACGCATTCAAATGTGAAGGAAGGAGCATTTAGCGAAGATGATTCACCAGCTTTCCCCTCGTTCCTTGTCGACTCCTCGCTCATGTGCTTTGACAAGTAGCGATTAAGCAATACAAACAAAGCATTGTGGGGTCCTATGTGTAAGGGTGATTACCGACTGTATATTAAAAACAACCCCCCTGCTCCAAATTTGCAAATTAGCGGAAATAGGATCTCGACACACTGCAAGAAAACAGTATCATACGCAATTGTCTCCTCCGTGGAGGATAAACTCACATTGAGGAGTATCCTACATCGATGTGATAACGTGAATGTGCATACTATCAGAGCTATCACCCGTGTAAGAAATCGAAACGAGAGATGCGCACCAATTCTGCTGAGATTTCCTGCAAATTTGTTGCGGTATTTGTCTTGTTGATACAATGATATGATTTAAGAACATAAAACATCGATACTTTAATAATAAAGGTGACCAGTTAACATCCTTTTATCTTTGGATTCGTCAATTGTCAAGCGAGTCGCAAATTGAAAGAATAGGTTAATTCGCAGTTCCATCATTTCCTCGAAAACTTATTGAAGCTCCGCCAATTTTTCAGTTATTTTGTATAATATAAAACACATTGCTCATTGACATCGCAGCAGCGGCTCGGCGAGAGGGCTAATGTTCCTCGTCAAATATCCACCATTGTTACAACAGGAAGCACTTGATCGTTCGGAAAAGCACCTTATAGGTCTAGTGGATGAGCACTGTGCAACCTCAATTGCTGCGGTTCTCCTCTCTGTTATACCTTCTCAATTGTTTACCCACATGTAAGTGATGTAGTGTGGAGTGAGATGTTCTAAGTATGTTTATGTATGAGATGATTTAAGAACACTATTGTTGCTACCATGTTTCAAACCCTATGCGTTTGAGCAGAATACCCCCTCTGTCTGTGGCGGGTCTCATTCTGAAGATGCAACCCCTGGCGAATACATGCATCGAGTATTGTCACCATGTTTATACCTAATCCATGTAGCACGTGTCAGTCTGAAATAGAGTTCGCATGCTCATCACTGTCTACGTCGTTTCCCTGCTGTAAACCCCATGTGCCTGGACGCCAGGAACGTCATGAAACATATCATTTGGATTAGAAAACCACCGACACATGTGACAGATGACCAACTTAACCTGTCCTAGACAAGTAATCAAGCCGATAAGCTCATTAGTTCTGCTTCAAATGTCCGATTAAGTGTCATTGAGATAAAAACGTTATGTTACGTATTTGCTCGAGCCCTTCACGCGTAAATGTTTCTTCACGATGGCATATCAACCGAATAATAGAGAACATCAATTAATCATCATACAGAGAATGCAAAAATTTCATAATGGTAATATGGGGTTTTAATGTCACTTTCAAAAACGAGATATTATCGTAACGGTGATGGATGAGGATGATTGTGATGCTTGACAGCTCCTCTTCTGTCAGCACCCTATTGCCACAAACCCGTTGCCTATTCCGGGCTGTCAAACACACGCCGCTGGGACTAAGGTCCAGCACGGTACTTTTGAGCTAACAGGTCAGTTGCATCCCCTCTCAGAGATAGCCATTTAACGTGAGCATCCGACTGAAAGGGAATGAGTCATGTTTATACCCCTTGGTATCGAACCCACACTATGTGGATCGAAAGGCAACGCAGAGTACCACTACGCCACAGGAACCTGCAGATTGTTTTCATTTGTGCCGCTAAGATATAAATACTTACTATAGTTGTACACATTCAACGAAAGATTTGTACACGCATACTGTTAAACCAATATTGCCTCCTGTTATTTGCTGGAAATGATGATGCTTGTTAGAATCTCTATGCAAGCCATTATTCTGTCGTTGCTTTGAAAAATAATTAAGACTATCTTTTAATGTATGCGGTAGGAGCATGGGCATATATTATCTCCAGCTGGGACAGTCTCAGTCACTTAACCGAGTATGTAACCTGTGTAGCTACTATAAACAAAGTACCGCTGCGGTGTCTGCTGCATTGTCACTCCCCGGTGACATTAGCACATCCCACATGACCCCAAGTAATGCATTGGGAAGTTGGATATACTGAGGCCACAGCCTGATATGCTTCATTATATGTGACAGCAGCAACAGTCACCGAATTGGACATCGTTTCTGGTATGTGAACAAAGACAACCTTTGTATCTTGATCACACTGATGAAAATAAAGCCAGTTCATACATTATACAGGGAATATCCTATGGTAATTGTAAGCATGCCAGTTAAACATAATAAGTGATGTCTCTAAAATGATTACATTGCAATTGTCGTCATTGTTATAGAATTTACAAGACAGAACAAGAAACCCGCTAATGGACGAATGGACTTTATGCTACCAGGATAGTTTTTTTTCTCGACCATGTTTCAATTCGTTAACGTATTTAGTAAAACCAATGCATAAGGAAGTTCTAGTCTGGCGTATCTGCTCGTAATTAATAGCTATATGATGCGAATAGCACATGAAGAAATGTAAGCATTCCAGATATTTATAACACGGGAAAAAATGTTTGTCCAATATACAAATTATAGGACATGGTTGCCAACGACAGAACACGAATGTCACTTTCATGCTACCGTGATGGGGAACCCATACCAACGTTCACTGGACTCTCAGCAACTTTAACGTCATGATAGTAAGACCATTTGAAGACATATGGGAGTTCTCTCTGAAATGGTACGTCATAATAGTATCGTCGCTGCCTTTCACTGACATACCATCGTCATGCCTTCTATGTAACATGAGATATCATACAAATGGTCCATGAACAGCATACACAAGGACCGCCATGCCTCAACCGATGTCGTATCATCCGGGTATTGAAATATGATATCCATTTATAAAACAACTCACACAGCTCCTGGGCTCTCATTAAAAAACACCAATGTACGCATAATGCATTAGGATTCTCAGCATCTGTAAACTACGGGACCCTGTACAGGAAAAGTATTCTGGTGCAATTCGTGAATATGTGACTTTATAAAAGCACTGTCAATCAATAGATATGCCCTTCATCACCATATGTAATGCTTGAATATCATAGTTCGGCTGTCCCTGACGCAAAATTGTAGCTGCTATCTATCTTTGGAAGCCGGCCTCAGAATGGTGAGTTACCAGCCCGTTTATATAACATCGGAAGCGGCACATCAAATGTGTCACTCTCTCCGAGACTTATAAATGAGCAACATTTGGTTTAAGCTGCGTGGTGGCTAAAGGCGACACGAACTCGTTAAGTCTAGTGTCAAGAGTCAACTCAAGATAGTTTCCAATTTCCAGCAAACGCCAGTGTCATTTGGCAAATTTGCTTCTTTGTCAGGCATTGCATGGGTCCGGAGTGTTTGTTGCTACGATTTTTCTAGCAGCTTGGTACGTGAGGCTCTCATCTTGACTTCTCGCATTTAACATTATGCTAACAAAATAATTCTTTTGTCAGTGAAGCAAGTAAGCAACATACTAAATTTACATTAGTGTTCTTTTTTAAATCGGTTTCAAAATATGTATTCAACAGTTGTTGGAGAGTACATCGGAAGACAAATCATACCGTAGCTGAATGGAAGACATATAAAACTAGTATCGTGTTATTGAAGTTTTAGGATATTTGGTCTAAGAATTATTTACCCATTCTCCATGAAGCACCTATTCTCATCCGTAATAACCGAAGTTAAACTGATTCCTTACAGTATTCAGCGTCTTCTAATGCAACTTAAAGGGCCATCTACAATCTCTCACAAAGCAGCGGATTTAGCAATTGCAACATTTAAATCCGAAATTTGATAAACGCTCAAATGCATGCATTACCAACGACGCAATCAGACCCATAATCGCCTTTATTGTCAATGATGATGCGTTGACTTCACAGTTACAGCGCCTGTATGACCGGTGCAGCTGTGATCCAGCTTCAGACGCAGGCCAAATCGAACGTTATCAATGTGCCCACTTCTCCGGTGATCCAAGAGTCTGTTTAGTCGCACACGATAAGCTAATTTTCTGAGTTAAGCTATACACATGACACACATATACTTTTATAAAGAGACGAAGTCAAAATGCCCTATTTGTCAAACGAGTCTATGACATACGATCTTTGCTGTTGATAGCCGTTAATATGCCAAGTCAATCTGCTGCCTGTATACTGTGCAGGCTTTTTGTTGAATCAGGAAAAGCCCTTTTTTTGTAGTAATGCTGTAAGAATCCATCGTTTTGATTATGATGGATCCTCTATAATGCTTTTGACCTCTAGCAGTGATCGATTTTACAGCATGGCCTTTCAGCCTGTTACGACTTTTTCATGCGACCAAACGTACAAGGGGATCTCATTTTCGACAATTCGATTAACGGGCATAAATCCAATGACGCGCGTCTATTCTGGCCGATATTCCAAACTATGTGAAATTGTGGGACCCGATAAAAGTCTATCGCATTAACTTGACACACGCGACACTGAAACTTGCTTAGTGCATTAGCTAATGCTAATATGTAACCCGCTGCTGTCCATTTAGGCAATAATCTAGCCTAACAAAGCGTATCCTTATTCGATTAACGGACATATATCCAATGACGCGTGTCTGTTATTGCCGATATACCAAACCATGCGAAATTGTGGAACCCGATCAATGTCTATCGCATTAACTTGACCAATTACATATGCGGCACTGAATTTCCTGCGGGATATTATCACAAGTGGGCACAAGATATTATCATGTGTATTTATTGAATACATTAACATGTTAGCGCAACAGAACAAACTGTGGGTAGTGATTCGTGTATCAAATGTCTTATATGTGTTTTGCTACTTGCATTTGATTAACTGTGACACGCATAGTGCATATGCTATTGCAAATCGTGTAATATGTCACCCACTGCTGTCCATTTATGCAATTATCTAGCTAAACAAAACGTATCCTTATTGCGACAGCAGCACGGCAGGTTAAAGCAAGTTAAATTTCTGCGCTTAATGAGACGTTTTTTGGCTTGTCACGATTCGTGGCAATGGCTTGCATAATCAGGCAAGTAATATACGCTTCTATGTCAAGTAATGTATAGACATTTGCGCGTGAACCAGGTTGGGGGTGTATATTTTTTGCCAATATCTGGAGGTCCGGAACGTGACGGCCTTATTTTGGATTTTCATTCGTAATATCAAGCTCACACATAATTGCTTCAATTACTGACGCCAATCAACTCCATAAAAGTAAGCATTTCATTACACAAGCAAGCCTTCGGGAGTTTGATAGTTTATCTCCACAGATTTATAACATTAAGCAACAATAGATACGAGGCTTCTGAGTGTCTGGTTTACGCAAATATGTACGACATTCGATAATGCCAATCATCATTGACTTCGAAGGCTATATCCCCTATTGGCTGACATTTGCAATATTTGACTGTTAGCGATCGAGATGGTTCGATATGTTTTAACACTATGGCATGCATCATGTAGGATTCTGAGAATTGAATAACTAGATTGTGACTCACTAATATCCCGGCTAATTTGATCATTCATCATGACACTGGCCTAAACATATCTTTTACAGGTATTTTACTTATCATACAACGCCACAGTATGCTATTTTCTAAATGACACAAGACAACTTCCACCTCGAACTGCACTATATAATATACCTTACAATACAATATGCATCATTTCACTATTCATCATTATTGCTCTCTGATATCCGCGAACGGTATATAGCTTTCCAGTCACACGGCGCCAATTCCTGTATTATTTTACTTTATGGAATTCTGTGCAGTCAGCTTTTGCAATTTCATGGATGACGACCGAATATATAAGTCATTCAAAAGAGCAATCAAGCTATTTCTTTCTGCTCTAAGCCCAGCGTGTGAATGATATATTGCATACGGTTGAGCTCTTGCGGTGTCTTGTCAATCATGATGTGCTAGTGGTGATGAGCGGGTGATAGTGTCACGACATGTCCGGCCAAAATATCGGTTCGCTTTTCAACGCACAGGTGGGTTTTATTAAGGAACCGTTTTGTTATAAATTCAATCGAAAGGTTGCTTATTACCAGTGCAATGTACGAATAAAGTGTCCGAAATTTCCTACTATTGATGTTTTCGTCTCACACGAGGGATGACAGCGACTTCAAAGACGCAAAGTTTCCACCTACAGCATCAAATTTCGTTACGTCTATCTGATTGTAACTTGACTATCACCTGATGTGATTTACAGTAAATGCTTCAACGCACCTAGAAAGGCATCGTCTGTGTCATTCTATCTCAGGGATGAAAAGAAATGCACCATAAATCAAAACCTGCATTTCGTTACGTCTATCTGATTGTAACTTGACTATCACCTAATGTGATTTACAGTAAATGCTTCAACGCACCTAGAAAAGCATCGTCTGTGTCATTCTATCTCAGGGATGAAAGAAATGCACCATAAATCAAAACCTGCATTTCGATTAGCTTTGTTAAGACGCAAGGTTGTCTCAAGAATATCGACGATATGTTGATTGATTGGGATATCGCGTGCGTGAACGTTTAAAAGGAAAGTCGCACAATGCACTTCAACATCAGCTTAATTGCTATTTGAGTATAGAGCAGCAGTGTGAATTACCAAGTTGCAAATGTGTACGCATGTGACTTTGAAGCACAATATCTATTGCAAATCAATTAATTATATACAAAGTATATATATAAGAGTGCTAATTATGAATCGAAGCATCAGAGGTTTATTGTACACCATAATGATTCATACTCTTACATAATCATCAATTGCCACTTCTCATTATTGCAGAACAAGTTTCATCATGTGCGATGTTGCCGTAGGTTGATAGAGGCTGTGATGCAGCGAACGCGATGATGATTTCCGATTGCTGACGATTCCCTTCCATTGAATTAATAAATGATGAAATTGTTTCCTTTAATTCTCCCGCATGAGTATTTCATAATTTAAGCAGACAGACAAAGTAAACGATACAGAGTGTGTAAGTACGAAGACAATCAATGATCCCCTTATTAGTTTGAGCGTACAAAATGTTCATTTCCCAAATCGCCGTAGATTGGTATATATAGACACGAGCTGTATGCTATTATCCCTTTTTTCACATAATCATCCCTCGTGGAAATAATATTTCAAATGGTGAGAAAGTCCCGTATTATTTTGCTAATGCATCGCGTTTCAGGTATTTTGATTCCGTGTAGTAGTTTTAGTAGATATCTGTGTTTTGGAAATACTACTTCAACGCAATCGCTTCAAATAATTTGATTTTAAATATGCATGAAAAAAATGGAATCATATATGCGGCTATGTACCCCTTATAAATCTAATGATGCATTATTCATTGAAAATCTGAGAGTAATATATCGCTTTTTCCGGCCGTTCATTACCACTTTAATCGACACTATAAAGAAAGTGGTATGTTCAACGGCGCCAGTAAGCACAAATCGAATGGCAGTTTCTCCAACAATCATCCAAATAGTGCAAGCAGAAGTTAGATATATAGTTCAGACATTCAGATAAGGGGCCGTGCGTTGAAGCTGGTGATGAAGATATATATCATAGCTGCGATCTATTGGATTATTTGTGTGTGTGTCACAGTTCTGAACAAGAGTATGTTCATAGGTTTGTCAGATTCGACAATAAGTTGATTCCATGTATCTCTTCAGTTAATCTCTCGTGCTGATTCTATTTCGCGTTATTCAAATCATACCATGGTAACGTTCGCGTTTGCCAATGCGGTTTTATTATGTTAACACATTTACCCAGCAATTCATCAACATTAACGCTGTATTCTGATATTGCACAGAGGTCGGTAAACAAAAGGTCACCGACTGGATGCATTGAATGACTCTCCTGCTCAGGCTATTTGCATTGACATGGCAATGAACCGTTTAATATAGGAGTTTTTTGCCTTCAGAGAAATAGTAATACGTCACGTTATCTACTGGTTCCGCATTGCCTTTCAAAACTCAATGCATGTATACCGTCATTGAATGTGGTGCGACCAAATATAACACCAATTGGAGGGGATCGCGATAAAGTGTTCCCATGCGTTTACAAGACACCGTGATGTCATTTTATTTCATGCAACCATGAAAGAACATTTAATGATTCATGTTTTTTATTGTAGCTGCTTAGATCGGAACTGCCGGTAGATCCTAAATTGGCTGACATTAAGTCAGCTAGTGCAGCTCGAGACGAATAGTTCCGTAGCGCATTGCTAGACGATCAACGCGGTATTGCTTAAACACGCCCCTAGGTTAACGTTCCACAAAACGATATTTGATCCTATCGCATCAGGACTCCAGACCTGAACTCAGAGCTGTTATTAAAGTTGTCAACAAATAAAGCACATGGGAAATTCTTGGTTTTCATATAGTTTGTGACTCTCAAAATGATATATTACAGAACTTCATTGTTCTACATCAGTGGTTGTTTCCTGAGAAAATCCCTTTTGATAGGGACTCATTCAATTAGCAGATCTTCGGCACCAAGCGTGCCGTAGCGTGACCTTCTGCAAATTTATGGCTTGAATATATCACGTTTATATACTATTACCTGGCCATTTCATCGCAGAACATTTGTGGTACTTTTAAATAATGAAGAAGTGTGCTGCATATATACAAAAGATGCTAAGTTAAATAATAAATCCCTGTTTTTCATACCCTTTGAGAATGCTATTCAACTCACAGCTGAGCCACACATTGGAACCAATGTGAATAGGTGCAATAAACCATTGTTTATTGTCAAAATAATGCATGAATCAAACGACCAAAATAGTAAAATTTCAATGTATCATTGTTATCATTATGCGCTGTCTTTGTAAGAATTGAATCGAATTAACCATGTGTCTTACACAGAATTCGAAATCTATGATAGGGTTTGGGCACATTTTACAACTCAACTGCAAACTTCAGCAAGCCCGTTTATAAACAGTGCCGCGCGTGGTATAGGGACCCACTCAATCAGCGGATCCAACATTTTGTTGTTAATCTGCAGTACATCATTCACTGATGGACACCGCGATGCATTATTGATAGAGTATGGCACAACGAAGACGTCGAATAGGCTTCCATGCTACCGCGGATGGTCGTTTGTATTGATGCCTTGTAAACATCATCAGATATCTGTTAACGCGTCACATGCCATATTATAATTCTGTAGACGAATTCATAATATTGTTTGTATGATGCAAATCTCATCGTACTAAGCCCTTGTATGCGGGCATATTTGAAAGCATAAATTGCGCATAAAACCCCTTCTAATGTTGAAATATGAAGAATGTACGATAATAAGTTTTACATTTCATTGATATTGAAATTTTGTCTTAAACCAAAATATTAATTTCCCCATGGCTGAAGACTGCTATTTGGTCCCACAGTGTGGCGCTTTCGTTGCAAAAAGCTCAATTATTCATGCCGACAGAGGTAGCAAAGCAGAGCGTCTGATACCGTATGTAATGAAGCAACTGCAAAAACCCATGTCAGCAGAGTCAATGCCACGTGTCTAGTCTGTCGCAGGCTGAATATGAGCAGCATTATTTGCACGTTCGGCCTTCAGGGAAGATTTGTGCGAGACCCTTATTTAAATCGCATGTTTTAGAGGCTCGTGTCCTTCTAGAATTATACGAATCTACTGAATCACCCGATCCTAACCATTGCGATCATATTGATACTAAGCTGCAACAGGTCAGGTTGATCACAGGACATAATCGGTAATGGTCACTGTGGTTGAATCATGAGGCAGACAACAGCTGTTGGTGGAAAACAGTAAATGCCTATATATGTTCGCTGGTACCGATCTTATAATAACTTCTGAGAGGTGAACAATCTAAAAGATCTATAGCTTTAAACATAAAGCCTACCTCCAATGACACATTTTTACCGTTCAAACAAACGTCTGATTATCGAACTTGTCCTAACAGTGATGGGGTATATATTTATACCTTTGAAGTAAAAGTTCACTTCATCCTTAATCCTGCACCACATGTTATTGCTGCTCAAAACAGGTTTCGTTGTTGCCATTTGTTTGCAGTCCGGACGATGGAAATATCATAACCATGTTATCGGTCGCATCAGGTATGCGTCATAACGATCACAATCTGCCTGCCAGTGCAGGAGCACATCAGTTTACTTATACAATAGAGTGGTACATAGCCTACAGAAGTATTGTGTTTACCCGAAAACACCAGCTATAACCTGATCACATTCATCAGTAGAAGGCATATATATATATATATATATGTATGTATGTATGTATGTATGTATGTATGTATGTATGTATGTATGTATGTATGTATGTATGTATGTATGTATGTATGTATGTATGTATGTATGTATGTATGTATGTATGTATGTATGTATGTATGTATGTATGTATGTATGTATGTTTGTATGTATGTATGTATGTATGTATGTATGTATGTATGTATGTATGTATGTATGTATGTATGTATGTATGTATGTATGTATGTATGTATGTATGTATGTATGTATGTATGTATGTATGTATGTATGTATGTATGTATGTATGTATGTATGTATGTATGTATGTATGTATGTATGCATGTATGTATGTATATATATATATATTTATATATATATGTATGTATGTATATATATATATATATATATGTATATATATATATATATATATATATATATATATATATGTGTGTGTGTGTGTGTGTGTGTGTGTGTGTGTGTGTGTGTGTGTGTGTACGAATATGCGTTTGTGTGCGCAAAAAATTCCAGTGTCAAGCAATAAACCGCCCATCTGATGTTGTCTATGCTGCTGGAGCTAGTATGGTCGATCATCTTCTGTAACATTCGCCTTCAGAGAAGTGTCATCAGCTTCATTTCATTCTTTTTTGGGAACCACGTGGACGGTTTGGGTACAATATACAGACCTTGCGCTGAACTTTAGTCAGTAAATGAGGCTGATGTAAATCGGCTGATGTATAGTGGATGGTCTCATGGATCTATGTCGTTGCTCAAGAAATTATTTGCCGTGTTTGTTGAACCATTATTGCTTCAATTTCTACCTGTCCTATTTTATGAATTTTATTAATCTATCTACAGCAACGATCCAAGGATGATTCTCTGCATCATTAACTCTTCGAAATGTCATGGTTAAGTTGTTGAAACCATTTGTAAATACGTCATGCTGTTCATTATGCCAATGATGAATGCATTTAGAAAAGTAGTAAATAATAAATAGATGCACACCAAATGGATCAATATTCACTCTAACATAAGGTATGTTCTTCGTTGCCACTGTGTCGGTTGGATTATTTTCTGATGTTTGGAGTTGATCCGGAACTGTCGAAAGAGCCAGTGGTACTCACGGAAAATTTATGTTATCAATATACCCCCTAGAATGACTATACGTATACTTTATGTGACATGGGCCCTGACATACAACAAATTATTGAGGGAGGTATTTCCAAAGAGGAAATTACCTTCAGAATAGTTTTTGAGAGGATAGCGAATGTCAAACACCTATGCACATCAATAACGTGTGTCTGTAATACCCCGTAAAGAGCATTTTAGTTCACTGCAATCCGCAAGAATGCAATGCTGATATATCAGTCGAACGAGCCGTTTTGACATGTCCTCTTTGTACTACTATGACAAGTACTGAGCACCAAGAAAGCATGTAGCATATATTTGTATAGGTTCTTTAATGTAATAGATCTGTGAACAATATGCGGTAGGCAGTATCAAAACTAATAGTGAAACTAGATTATGTGTGCCAAAAGCATAAAGCATTCATGATATATTTACAACAGAGATTAACGACTAGTCACGATCATCAACACTTAGCGCTACGATTGACTGTACAATAGTACAGCTGTCATCTCATGTGACCCCCTGGCAAACGCCGTTTTGCTCAATTATTCTTCTAATGAAAAGGAGTTGTGGCAGAAGTAGCTGCATTTGCGTACATCATTCCCTCTCGCCTTGCGAGAGGAACGTCTTGCGTTACGAACGATTAGCCACACCATTCACATACATACACATCGCAGAAAAAATATTTTCTTAAGGTAAGATAGCCAAAAGGTTTTATATAAATATTCAAAGCTAGGAGGGCGCTAAAATAGCTATGCCCATGTGTTCTCTATTAGGTTTATTCAAACATTTGCCTTTAGCCCCCCCCCCCCCACTCCTACCCCCCACTTCAGCGGAGGGGGTTATTCCATTAGCTACGTGATCAATCGAAGTTTTTACAAGCAAATTTATCATGCTGGCTGATTTATTTCGGATATGTGTGGTAACATGGCTGGATGCGGTCAAATTATGTATAATCCCAGCGACTTTCACCACTACGTCCTACTTTTTGACCAGACTGATGTAGGATGGTGCGACCAGACGACCACGAGAGTTGGCCTGACTGGTGAGGGGAGCAGAGACGTGATAGTGAATAAGATTTACATGTATAATCCCTCGTGTTCCTCCTATTTATATGATAGTCCATGCAGATACAACATTGCTCCAATCGCTGTATAGAGGGTAAACGTATAACCATTAAACATCAAGTTATGTACAAAGGCTGGTTGGCCTAACCCGGATGCATAACCATTATTTGCTCATAGAAACTGGAATTTGTTCACCGTCGTATGCCATGAAGATACCACCATGACGCCACACCCTAATGATCAGCAACGATTGGAAAAACGCATCGCGTACGAAAGGCTACGGTGCGTAATGGATACAGGAATTTAAAAATCTGCTCATATTGGCTGGTGTAAGAGATGTAATTTGTGTGTGACAAGGATCTCCCATGGCACGTTCGTGTCTGATCTGGACTACAATTACTTGGGATAGTGGCATTAGTTGCCAAAGTATGCAATGTGTCTTGGCGCGTATTTAGATCAATGAAAACATTCGTAACGCAGTCATCATGATGAGAACCCTTCAACGCATGCAAAACTTGATATTGTCTTACAAATTGAGCCTCATTCCATACAACAGAACCACAGAACCGCGAAAACACCATCTGGTATTCAAACGATCAAGGACCATATTCAGAGGCAAATGATGTCATTAAATGTCACATGTTGCCTTCACCCCATTCCCCAGAGTAGTTGACGCTGATGAAGCAGGGTTATATTATAAAATCCTCCCTCAAGCTGTCATGCCACATCATTCTATCAGGTTGATATTGCTTTTTATATTAAAGGCCACTAGGCTAGGACAAAGCTATCACTCAGTTGTACACTTCAATGATCCGCCAAGTCGGGGATTTCAAGCATGTTGGTTAATAATGCTGCTTGTGATTGATGTTTTGGGTATTTTGGCGTTAAATGTTTGTCATAGCGCAATAACAAAATAAACATGAATCATGAAACTTCTATTTCATGCCACGTTATATTGAGACGAGTTGCTAAAAGTATCCGCTACTGTTCATTGCGCAGGCGAGAGTCTTGAGCGCCGGAATGGGTTCAAACTGAGACTGAGTGTTTGAGGGTCAACTATAGATGCTTGAACCTTTTAGATGTCGTAGCATATGATAGGCCCATTGTATCCGTTAACCTTTGTTAAACATACTATAGACCGGCGATCTGATGCCGGATACAGTCAGGACAACTTTATTGTTAAAATGTCGAATCAGAATCAACACGGATAAATAAACCTCCTTTTCCATACAAAGGTAAGTGCATTGTGTCATATTCTTTGATGGCTGATTTACGTGATCAACCTATTAATTCGATTAGAAAGTATGTAAATGGCGTTGAACGACGTTACACAGGAACCACGCAAGTGAAACAGGTGTCAGTAAGCGTCGTAATTGTATCAGTGAACGAGCATTTGTTCTATGTTTTGTAGAAACAATTAATTTCCTTTTTCGATAACAGACACTATTTTAGTCACTTTGCAGCATCAGATCAGATCGATATATCAGCTGCTGTGTTTAGGGGCGCCATAAGGCTTTGATTTCTATCCAAAGCCATAAAGTGCTATAACGTCCTCATTTTACTTACATCGAGTATTCACTATAGCGAACACCCCTGAACTGTCAGTGAAAACATCGGATTGAAACATTCCGCCGTACCGCTGACAAACACTTAAGCGTATATATGGATGAATGGATGGGTGGATTGATGAATGCATGTATGTACAAATGTGTGTGTATGTATGTACAATGTATGTATATATATGTATGTATGTATGTATGTATGTATGTATGTATATGTATGTATGTATGTATATGTATGTATGTATATATATATATGTATGTATATGTATGTATGTATGTATATGTATGTATATGTATATATGTATCTGTATGTATGTCTGTATGTATATATATATGTATGTATGTATATATGTATATATATGTATGTATGTATGTCTGTATGTATATGTATATATATATGTATATATATATATATGTATGTGTGTATGTATGTATGTATATATGCATGTTTGCAAAAAAGTTAATAAACTATGATCATTAGAAGGTCAGGCTTCAGAGAATTGATACTTAATAACTTTAATCATACCAACGAGATTGGGTGCGCGACCTTATCATTTTCATGCACTTTATTCAATACGGCAATAATACAATGTTGAATGGAGATTAACAGCATTGGAGATAAACCGGGAACTTCTTCTATCTGCTCCACTTGTTTACGTTCCATTAGCAAGTTTTAAGGAGGTAGCTATTTGTCTTAGCAGCCCCGCCTATTCAGATTTATATCAGGCAGCATAACAATCTCTATACAAAAGAGGATATCCTATGTGCCTGCTAAACCTGCAGGTTAATTCATGTTTGATGTATTTCATGTTTTGTATGAAAGCAAAACGGGTCAGTTGGAATTTCTAGCTATTGTCGGCACAATTTGCCACACTAATTAATATCTCTAATGCCCAATATTGAAGCTATGTAAATACAGAGCATACTCTTAGGCTTTAAATGGGGTTCCCTTCTCGCACTATCTATGTGCATGTGTGCAAGAACTGAATATCATTGTGTGTTTAAGGAAGATCAAGTTGACAACAAAACAGTCATAACATCATCCTACCTATCCGAATTAACATTCTGGGTAGAACGACTTCTATGAATGAATAGCCCAGCAAGGAAGTTGTCCTATCATTCATGCAGCAGCAGTTGGGGAAGAAGCAGTGTGCGGTGTGGGAAGTACTACAGTCCGAGCCTTAGATATAGAGCTAGCCTCACAAGCAAAATCAGGCAAGCATTTGATCAATTTCCATACACTAGGCTGACTATGCGCTTCCCACTTTTGCAATCTCATTTTGATCAGGATATCTCGAGGCATTTTATGCCAGCTCTGCGATATATAAGCACTAGCCATTCCAAATTAACTCGGGGACTAGAGCTTGCGCTCGGCTATAAAGCGGTACTTTTACGGAAAGAATCCACGGCCGTGAGACCCATAAATTATTCTCGCATAAAACCGCTTCTTACCATGTTGCATCCATTGGAGGGGTTTTGTTTCGTATTCACTTTGATACAAAAGCACGGGCCAGGAGCTATTGACCAAGAAGGTCGGAAAACAACCGTCTTCAATGATGGTTCATCTGAGCAATAAATGCATTAATAATAGCATTAGGATTACTTTTTAATTCTGTAAGGCAGATAAAGGGTTGTCCCATTATGTAACATTTGTATCAATGGGAGTTTCTGATTAAACACTTAATTGCTACAATAATCAACCAAAATATCCAATTTTGACCAACTGTATCAATGCGCGGAACACGCTGTTAGAATTTTGCATTAGCCTGAATACATCATGAGGATAGGTGCTAGTGATATATCTTTTCAACAAATAATCGACATGAGATTTGAAAGCTGCAATGACATTTCTATTGCTTGAGGCGACCATGGTGTTGTCGGCGCAAGAGATTGTAGAATGGTTTGAAAGATCAAATGATAAACCGTACTTATTGTAGTGATAACCAAGATGTTACAATCAGCGCATAATAACAACTAATGTCTAGCATGCTTTAAAGTAGCTGTGCATAAACTTTCCGTGCAGCTGCACCGCACTCTCGAGATGAGGTTATAGTACCCTTACCTCCCGCTCTTATACCTTACCTATCATGAGTGTGATGCTATCCTGTTACCCGTTAACATGGATCGGGAGAGGATGTTTGTCTTGCAAGAACTGTCTGCATTCAGGGAGCACACTGATACACGATAGTATTTACTTGATTCAAATTGAGTTCAGCATATTAATATTCGAGAGCATTGCACCAGGGACAAGCATCGGTTACAGTATGTGCTTGGAACGGGTCGATCCTAGCCAACGTAGAAAATACACGATTACACCCGCAGACATCCCGTCAGCCAAGCGTGTAATTGTATGGGTAAACCATCGTGATCGTCATCATCATCATCATCATCATCATCATCATCATCAAGAGTAAAGGCTACGGTGAAATTAGGCTGATACATAGTTACATATGCAATGAAATGCTTCATCCAATATCCAATCAAATGTATGCGATGTTTACTGACCAACTATAACGTCACTTTCAACAACGAGGTGATATCGCTACGGTGATAGATGAGGATGATTGTGATGCCCGGACAGCTTACCTTAAGTGCCAGCGCCCACTTAGCACAAACCCGCTGCCCAGACTTGGCTGCAAAACCCACGCCGCTAAATCGAAGGTCCAGCACGGTACTATTGGGCTCGTGGGTCGGGTGCATTTTCTTTCAGAGATGGGACTGCCATTTAACGTGATCATCCGAGCCACGGGGAACCAGTCAGGTTTCTACACCTTGACATGGAACCCATAACCTTTGGGTCGAAAGGCCACGCAGTGTACCACTACGCCACGGAAAGCGGCAGATTGTGTTCGTTTGCACCACTACGCCACGGAAAGCGGCAGATTGTGTTCGTTTGTACCCCTACGCCACGGGAGCCGGCTGATTGTTTTCGTTTGTACCACTAAGAAATGAATAATAACGATATTTGTAGACATTCAATGATAGAGTTTTACACCCATACTGATCAACCAATATTGCCTCCTGCTATTTCCTGGAAACGATGCTGCTTGTTGGAACCTCTATAAAAGCCGTTGTTCTGTCGTTGCTTTGAAAACTGTTTAAGACAACCCTTCGATGGAGAAGATAGGGGCAAGGGCATATAGTATCTCCAACTAGTCCAGTCTCAGTCACTCTATCTAAGTTAATCGAGTCTGTAACCTGTGTAGTGACCACACACTAAGTCCACAGCGGGGCATATAATCATGCGTCAACCTTTGTATTTCAATCATACTGACAAAAATGAATCTGTAATGAATAACAAGTGATGCCTCTGAAACGATTGCATCGCAATTGTCGTCATCGTTATAGAAATTACAGGACATAACATAAAACCCGCTAATGGACGAATGGACGTCATGCTACCATGGTAGGGGAGCCTATACAAACGTTCACTGGACTCTCAGCAACTTTAACGGCATGATAGTAAGACCATGTAATGACATATGGAAGTTCTCTCTGAAATGGGACGTCACAATAGTACCGTCGCTGCCTTTCACAGAAATACCATTGACATGACTTCTCACTAAGTAACATGATATATCCTACAGATGATCCATTGACAGTCTACACAAGGACCACCATGCTTCAACAGATGTCATTTCATCTGCGATATTAAAATATGTTATCCATTTAAGGAATAACTCACTCAGCTCGTGAGTACACCGATGCATTGTGATTGTCAGCATATTCAAACTACAGGACCTTCTGCAGGAAAAGTATTCTTGCGCAATTTGTGAATATGTAATGTGATAAACGGATCTGTTGCTGATCATAAAAACATTGTCATTTCTGCAATCAGAAGAAATGGCCTTCATCACCATTTGTATAGCGTTGACATCATTACTCCGCTGTACTTGGCGCAACATTGCAGCTGTAACCTCCAGACGCGGGCCTCAGAATCGTGAGTTATCAGTAAGTTTTTGTATCGTTTAGCAATTGAATTGTCGTGTTGCAGGGTAAGCTTCCATCCTCATAACACGCTTTTTTGGCAGATTTAAAGTAACACGGAACAAGAGAGCAATGGACCAGTAAACATTATATGCATTTATCTTCATATACTTCATTAAGATGGCAAAGTCAACATATCAGATTTGATGAGCTAACGGGATGAAAACATGCTGGAATTGCCAATGAGAATATGTTTTTCTGTCTCAGTTCCAATCCTAGGCTGCTACATTATGCTATTTGCTAAAAGCGTTTGACAAGGATGTAACTTATTTTCTGGACGATAATCTTATTTGCTGATTCACGATTTAATAGCAGACTAAGTTTCATTCATTTTTAGCACCTTATGGTTAGAGCGGCCTTCTGCCATGTCTGCTTTGCTGCGGTTGTCATTCAAGAGCCCAAACCCATGAGTCAATGCTCTATCCTGCTCGAGGTGTAAAGTGCTGCTTATCTTGAAATATCCATTCTGTCGTGGCTTCATCTGTCATTTTGCCATATCAGGTGCATTTGCAGGGTGACAGCTACAGTATAAAATCGTCGTAAGTTGAATATTCATTTGCAGAAATATGCTCACTGTGCTGTGATCGTATCAGTATTTCTTAGACAACAATAATCATTAACATTTTGTCTCCGTGACAAATATGCAACGATTGCTTTAAGTAGTGACGGTTGAGCCTCTTTTGAATTATAACATAAGAATGACAATGCCTTTCCCCCTAAGTCTCAATGAATGAAATCATTCAAACGCCATAAGCTGTATTTAAATTATGCCCATAGAACCATTGAAGGTCACTCTTGTGATGATAATTAGACACGCTGGTAACTCACAATACATGATTACCTAAATAGTTCGTTTGGTAGCAATCGAATCGTTGGCGGTAACTTGTCACTGAACTGTAATGCTTGAAAGTAATACTTTTCATGAAAGATCAATAATGCACAACACAGCATAACGACCACAGTGAGGCGTCGTCAATTATATAATAGCAGTCACTTGTAATGAGGCATTCATCAGTTCGCACATAAGACATTTTGAATCCACAGAGTATCAGAGATTTTGCTTTAAGCAACATAAGCGTCACTTGGTAATTTAGCAATATTTTTGTTTAAGATACGTGGTGGGTTAAGGGAAGACGAACTTGTTAAATAATGTGGTGGGAGTCATCTTAGGTTAGTTTTCATTTTCCAACAATCGCCTGTATCATTTGGCAAATACCGATGCTTCTATGTCATGCATTGAATAGGTCCTGCGTTCTGGTTGCTAAGGTTTTGCTGGATGCTTTACATAAGAAATGTTCTTTTAGACGAGTGTTATCAACACAGATATATATGTTATATGTTCTATTTACCAGCAGCATATTCACCAAGGCAGTATTTCCGTTCCCAGCCTATTAAATCACGCTGGCTCGAGGTGTTTTTTTTAGAAATATGCTTGAAATATTTGGGGATATGGTGAAAGTAACAATTCGTATATTTATTGCTGATTTCTACGCCTAATGATAAATTTTCTAGAAAGATGACCTTTAACTGTTGTTGTTGTTGTTCATTATCTCATATGTAATGATCACTTATATGCTAATAGGCCACAATGCACTTTTCTGCTATGTTCCATCAAGACTTTCCGCTTCTGTGGCCTTAGTATCACGTCATATACTATGCCACACCTTACTATATTGGATATACCATTTCGTTGAAAAAACAATGATGTTTGTTGTCCTTGATGTGATTGTCATGAAGAATTAGGATGTGAATGCTTATCACGGCTAGGATTGTTTGGTGCTAATGAACGCAGTTTAAGGGTTGCATCATTTCTTCCTTGCACGTTGCGCTTCTGTGCATTCATGGTGGTCAATCAATTAAGATGCATTATAGCATGCTATATTATTTACGTTGAGCATGAAGACGTACACAACGCCTCCAATCAGTACATTGCCAGTCGTACTGCATAACACAATTGGTAGCAAGCTCTGCTCTTTAACTGGATAACAAAAGAGGCATCGATATCAGCCAGAGATGACAACAAATGAAGATGACAGATATTTCAACGATATTTGCATCAAGGGAACAGATCAACACACACTACCGCAACATCGCTTGGCATTAAATCATAGAATTAAGCAATTTGCAAGCAACAAATTGCCTTGATCAGAATCACTCTAGACGAGCTAAGGAGAGCAACACATTTAAGACCCAAGCAGATATAATCGCAACTAATCAGGGACTATTACATCGTATTTGGCATTGAAGGAGAACATGAAGCGGATCGGAACTTCATGAGATGCTGTGATGAAAAGTATCAAGCCTCTTTACACACTTTCTGTTTGACATAAATGAAATGATTGCTTCGTGACATTAAATGACAGGAGCACGAAACGGTGATTTAGATAACGGATCAAGTTGTTATTTCCATGCATAAATCATTTCTCTCAAAGGGGTTATTCATTAATCTCACTGGTATAATCCATTTGTCATGGGCTGTAAACTATTGATTTTTTTTTCAAATCAAATCTCACATGAGAAAAAAAGTTTGGTAAGATATTTACTGATTTCATTACACTATGTAAAGGGTACCTGTTCTCCATAATCTCAACAGATCGTCAACGCATTGATTGCTTCAAATTATTTGACATTATGTAATTATGGTTAATGAACAATTGGTATCATATGCGTAACTAAAATTAAGACACAGAAACATTATAGCAACAGATCGGTTACTAGCCGGAAACCATATTTAGTTGTGTCAGAGTAAGCGCTTAGGCAAATTCGGTTGCCATTGTTAACAACTGAAGCATTATTCCGACCATGCATATTGACTCAGTTGCCCTATTGATAAACGAAATGATGTCATGTGACACCAAGAGGCACAAGATAAGTCAATTACATGCAGAATCATAGATTGCCAGCCAAGGAACCCAAACAGCGAATTTATGTAGGCGAAATATGCTTGATATGTGCATCCAATAAGAGGCTGTTAATGGTGTGAATGGTGAGTTGTGAAGTTCCATATATCATAAAAAGACAAGGCCATTTATCACTTTACCAAAAGGTCATACGTAGCTGTTTTGAAAGCAAATACTATGCAAAAGCAAACAAACCTTGCACCCATTGGGACATCATTTAAAAGCATAAGAACATTATAGTAAATATGAATAATGGCATGCTTTTGGATGCTGCGCAGCATTGTATTCAGAGCAAGTGACCTCGCAAATCGGCTGACACTTCAACCAACACATGGATACCATACTGCAGTGCTATTTACTACCAGGCATTTCCTGTATTATTTCTTCCATCCATTTAGCCGAGTTAGCAAACTGATATTAAAGCTTATACGTGAAGTATTGATTTGGTTTGACCCTACGCACGCATTATAGCACGGCGCTATATTCCAATTTAGCCGCTGTATTGGTACTATTGCATTGTGGTAATACTTTATTTTGAGTCGATGGCACCATCATTTTTTACCGCTGATTTATATTCACTTAGCACAGGACAATCTCTACGAAGTACATTAAATGCGGTTAGTGAATGCAGCGACACGTTTGCATTAGGTTTTGTGGGCGTAATTAAGTCACAGTTGTGGTAAATAGGCTTAAAGTGCCCAAAACTGCTAGAATTACTGCAGTATGGAAACAAGTGTAAAAAGTGGGGACCATAGTTTTCCCACTTTGTATTCAGCTCCGCACCGCACATAATAAAGCGATGGTGCCACTGTAATACATTAGTACTTGCACATGAAGTCATTGGTTGAAATCCCTGCGGCTACTCGGTTATATTATATATAGTCATGCAATCAATTTGTGAAGGCAGCAAATATGTCATATTCTGCCAAACATTACAGTTGAGAGCACGAAAGAAACATTTCCCAAGCAGTTTTATTTTGATGCCGCACATAGTTACTACAGTCAGGGGTAAAGCTCGGCTAAAGCTACAAAGAACTAATCAATGGTCTACTGCAATACTTATACATAATTCACAATAGCAATTTCACATTATTGCCTAACATGTTTCATCATGTTCTATGCTATTGCCGGTTTGAAAAGTCTATAATGCAGTCATGCGTAACGAACACGATGATGCTTGCAGAATGCAAATTATTGCTTTCCATTAAATGAATGATGTGTGATGAAATGTTTCTCTTTTTTCTCTTCAGCAATGAGCAACCATCATAATTCAAGCGGACTGAGTTTCTTAACCAGTGCACCAGTTTTGCGATCGAGCAACCAGTGCAGTGTGAGCACGTGCGTAGGCAATCAAACTTGCCATAATAGGTGTGAGCGAGCAAGATGCGATTTGAACAGTGCTAATCTCCAAATCGTACGATGGCATATCAAATGCATTCTAAAATGTTATTCACCTTTATTAAAATAACATTGTGCACCATTGTTTACAGCAACTAATAAGACAGCCCACTTAGAAAAAAGATGGTGTTTACCCGAAAGCGAGGTAATCTCGATTCCTTCGAACTCAACAATATGCCAGAAGCAAAACAGGTTTGGCAAAATTAATCTGTGACATGCAGTCTATGGCAAGGGGAGCATGGGTGAAGGCTACAACACAATCTCACTATGATACCTCTTGGGTTTAATTAGCCACAATAATAATCATTGCCAGTAATCGCGCATTGATATGTTTTGCACCTTTTATAGAATCTACGAATCTGAAAGTACAACACACATTCATCGATGTCCGTACTTCACATTGCATCATATATACATGTATCATTAGGTTACAACAGCTATTAATATAACATACCTGACATGACAAAAATGACATCTACAATGACATTCTGGTTAAATTGCTTTGGGGAGGTTCAACGCTCAATTATTCATGCGGACAGACGCAGGAAAGTACAAAATCACATCCTGCACTTGATGGAGCAACAGCATAAAACAATGGCAGGGATATCGATATAACGTGTCTAGCATGTTACAGACCGAAGTAAATGGCATCAAATTACCATATATGAACGGCGTTTTTGGAGGCCACAACCATTGTGAAAAGATTTCCATGTTTTTGTGAAGCAAAGTTTACCCTTTTGAAACAACTCTATTCTGCAGAATTAATTGTGCTTGCACCTAGCGTTTGTCTTAAATGGTAGCATGTGTCTACTCGTGAAAGGACAGTTGTAGTAATAAGGTTCAATAAGTTAAACTGATTTTAACCTGTTGCTGCCAGGAGAACTTAATCAGCTCGACTGTCACCATATGGGATTTACATTAATCGTTCTATAGCAAGGAATCGTCAGATATCAGGTGCTTAAATGTGTTGGTGATGAACGGAATGCGCTATGAATCAATACTTGCATTTCAATAACTCTTGTTTTAATCACTTGGTTCTTTCAGGAATATCAGTGATATACTGATGAATAAGAAATATCACATGCATATAAATATTTGGCGAATAACGAATATATATAACTGTAAGGAAAATGTCGTATTTGTGTGAATGATATTGGTTTTGAATTTCATATTAAAAGCTTGATAGAGAGCACCTATGATGTGAATACTAATGTGCTCCAAAACATAAATCAAATTGTCGAATTACCGCGGGCACAGTAAATTTGATTGTTAACTTAATTTGAAGAGAAGGGGTTCACGGTATGATAAAATCTAATCAATAATCTATTGGTGCCTGCTTAGGTGGTACAAAACACACGATATTCTTTGAACGGTCATTCTATTTCTTTCGAATGACACGCTTGATTGCATCGAGTGCGTGTACATATTTACCACAAATATACAGCAGTAGAATTCACTGGAAGTTGTGTAGCAGTGAATTTGTGAACGGGTGCGCATTGGAAACCAACTTCTAGTTCAAGGCTGTCCGAAAACAAATAGTCAACGTCCAATATGTACGTGTTTTTGTGAGGTTGCACCCCATCAGTCAAGCTTGTATCATTATGGCCCGGTCAAGCTTGTATTTGTATGGTTAAACACATAGTCTAAAGAGAAATTAAGTCATAAATGTTCTTGGCGGTCAATTACATAGTTTTCAGAATGTTGACTGGATAAAACTAGGTTTTGGTTACATAAAGTATTGCTCATCTATCAATGTCAATATCATGGATGGTATAATTTGCAATAAATCGATGCAAACATTAATTCTTGTGAGGGATAGTTCGTGTGAGAGGTAGAGCGTGTGAGAGGTAGTTAGTGTAAGAGGTAGTTCGCTTGAGAGGTAGAGCGTGTGAGAGGTAGTTAGTGTGAGAGGTAGTTCGCGTGAGAGGTAGAGCGTGTGAGAGGTAGTTCGTGTGAGAGGTAGAGCGTGTGAGAGGTAGTTCGTGTGAGAGGTAGTTCGCGTGAGAGGTAGAGCGTGTGAGAGGTAGTTAGTGTGAGAGGTAGTTCGCGTGAGAGGTAGAGCGTGTGAGAGGTAGTTCGTGTAAGAGGTAGAGCGTGTGAGAGGTAGAGCGTATGAGAGGTCGTTCGCGTGAGAGGTAGAGCGTGTGAGAGGTAGTTCGTGTGAGAGGTAGTTCGTGTGAGAGGTCGTTCGTTTGAGAGGTAGTTTGTTTGAGAGGTTGTTCGCGTGAGAGGTAGAGCGTGTGAGAGGTAGTTCGCGTGAGAGGTAGTTCGTGTGAGAGGTAGTTCGTGTGAGAGGTAGTTCGTTTGAGAGGCAGTTCGTGTGAGAGGTAATTCGTGTGAGAGTTATGTGTCACACTTATCTCTTAGTATCCTCAGACAGAACCTACACGCAAAAAATCGACATCCGAAAGTTTTTACCCACATAATAATCCCATGGTGATGAATATCATCAGGGCAAAAATCAGTTAAACTGGATTTTACCCGGTATTGGTTTTAGGGAAAAGTTGCTTCATAAATCCAAAATAACAAACTCATGACAAAATTGTCTCTTCAAGGTTTTCTGATAAAATAATGACTTTGAACAATGTGATTAAGTGCTTGCAGCGTTAGGCTCCCCTCTCGTGATATGAGCGTTAGGGAATAAAAGTAAAGGCGACTTTCAATCAAGTTTACACATCGCTATTATGCATAATGTTTGCCTTATGCCTCAGCTGGAAACCGTCCACCCTGAGCTCAAGGAGGGAAGCATTGTATGATATGCTCTATCCTGAGTGAAATTTAATGGCTTGATCGTATGCGCACATCAGCCACAGCAGGTCAGCTTAAGAGAATGCTTTTCTATTCGGTCCCTGTCAGTCGATATTATTTACTAAAACTTTTCTGTTTTACAGCACATTAGCTCCTGAATGAATTTGTGAGCCATAGATAATTGTATTCTATCGGATGTAAGGGGGATGACTTCCGATTGATGGCAAGATTTGTCATCTCTAGCTCGCGCTTACAATACGATAAGCTATGAGATAATTGCGACCGTATATAAAAAAATCCTCTTTTTTCTTCTGGCTCTAGTGTGGATCGCTTGATATAAGGCATATCTTGCAAATGTCATAGCAGGGGTTATCTCAAATGTTAATCTTGTAGCGCGTTCCTCATTTGGAAGTCACGGTATCATCCCATCTCCCGGGTTTCTTGTCTCACAAAGATCTCAGGGATGACAAACTCGGCATGGATCGCCATAAAACAACAAGCAGCAAAGTTGCAGAAGGACACATCAGTAGCATGCAGTCAATGTGCTATGCGTTGTTGCTGTAGATTTGCAAAGGCATGATGATTACAACCCTTCTCCCTGTAATGTCTCTTGGGAATGATTTGCGAAAATTTATTTATGAGTGCCAGACGTGAGGCATGGCGTGAAGGTTTGCAGGTTGCCGATAGAATAAGGATCACATATCTGTAGGTTATTACCATCGGTTTCCGGTGCTACAATTATTATTAAATGTTAGTAGAATGCATTCGTTCATGTTCAGGATGAGAAGACGTTCTTGAAGTAAGACCATTATCTTGGCACATGACCAATGTCATGAGACGCTCCATGTTATGATGGCAAGTCGTACAGGCTGATGTATCCGATAGAGCTAGCCACATAGGCATTATCATTCCAGCATTCGGTGATCCGCTTTCACAAGGCTAACTTGAGGCGCTTCATCGATACCTCCACAATGGCTGTTCCGATTCGACTCGGAGACCAGCTAGCGCATGCCGTGGCTATCATTGTGGTTAAACGTTTAGGGGAAACGATTCATGGCTGTGAGACCTATAAATCATTATCAAAAAAAATTGCTAGTATGATAGCCATTTTCCTTTGTATATTCACTTATCCGGATTCATTGCAAGCCCTCTCTCCTAGAGCTCTCTATCTCTTCTTTGGATTAACAAGTTAATAACTTCACTGGATAAAACGATACGGTTTTGACAAAGGTAGCCCCTGTCTAGTTCAAGCATTATAATCGTTGCTTGGTAATTTAACAGTGCGTTATGCCGAGGAACACACTCTTGGCGTGCTTGAAGTGTATAGTAAACCCAAGCCCTAAACGGGAAGTTGTTATGTGTTTCTATCTGTTGCTCTACAGGATCTTTAATAAACACGAAACATGTATATGATTATTCAATGAGCTACTGACGCAAAACTCCCATGAAAGGTTCAGGTTGATATTGCTGTCGGCAGATATTAGTTTTAACACCAATGGCCTTGTTATGGTAATCCAAAGCGTTATACGACTTAAGACGTCGTACTCCCTTATTATACGGGAGGAGGATAAAGATAAGAACGACTTGACTCAATCATAAATACACCTGGTCGTGACGAGACGTAATATCAACCCAGTAATAATTCTAACGGAGCATCACAAATTTCAGGGACTGATCTGGTGTCTTGAAGCTTTCAGTATAATTTACAGCAGCTGTGCATTAGGTCTCACTGCAGTCAAATAGCGCCCCCGCTGACAGTGCATCGTTATACGTCCCTGCAGACAACACCTCACCTGTAATGAGGTTGATCTTATCTTACCACGCTTCGTCATGGACTAGTGATGACTTATTGCCCAGCAGGAAGTATCTAAATATATGGGTTATCTGGAATACTACAATTATTGCCGATATTTCGCTACTTCCATAGATAGACCATGCGTCAAGATTTCCAAAAAGAGCGTTTTCTTCTCATTTGTTCACGATCTAGTGTATGAATGTGTCAATACCAGAAAATAACCATTTCCGGAAGCTTGGCTTGCATGGAGAATTCGCAATTAACGCTGGAATGGATCAGCGCATCATATCAGCGGCTGACAGCTGCGTAAACGTTCCTCGATTATGTAAACAAAGATATCCTTCATCAGATTTTGACGTGGATTCTCTTGCGTGTTTATCACATGTCACCCAAGTCAGATATAATCAAGCGGTCATAGTGTATTAACTGCGTATTGTTCATCGCTCATTTCGTTGACAAAGATGCAGTTTGCTAACGGATAATTTACGCAAAATTGAGGCAAAATTTTCAGGCAAATTATTCATCGTCGCTGAGGGAGGTTGGCTGCTGTTTTTGCGAACTGACAACGTTTTATCCAGATCGAGTTTATTGACACAAATGCCCCATTAACCAAGGTAATCGGTCAAAAGACACAGACAAACCCGCGATATAAGATTCGCAAGAGCCTGCCATTCATTGCCGTTGAAATCAACGCAATCGAAGTAACGAGTGGTTAAAATGCGCGGACGAGCCCTGCTGGAAATAAATAAACTCCGTCAATATCCATGCGTTGTTACTAGAAGTTTGTGATGCGTTTCAGACATTAATATAACGAACGCTACATTGTAGCTGATGTTGAAAAAAGCTACTACCGCAGTATCATGATATAACTCAACATTATCTGGCATCATCTGCTAGCCGGTCCATTGGAATAATGGAGGTGAACTTATCCCTCTGGTATCCCCAGCTGTGCATGCGGAGCTGTTGTGGTGGGATAGAACCCGTATCTCAGTCGGTGGTTTCTGGAGTTTTTCTATTGCTTTGTAATTATCCTTTACTTTTCACAGAGGAATGCAACCAATGTGGCGTGTGATGGTTCAAGACCAGTCTACAGCGCTAAATCACGCCAATATCTAGCCACCTATTACAGCTCAAATAACTACCGCATGACAATCTCACGGCAATTTGTCAATGTGTTCTGCAGTATAGCTTTCCTTCTTAGAATCGACTGGAAGACTTACAGTGGTAAGGACACAGATAGAGTCGGAGAAGGAGGCTTTTGTGTACACAAGCATGCTGCCGTCGTCATTACATGTAACATTCAAACACTTTCTGTTCCCTGGGCTGCTTGTATTTGTTTTTATGTATGT
>CM067347.1:10530959-10715959 GCA_034190875.2 Urechis unicinctus
AGCTCACGGACTAACAACCTGCACATCAGCTGACGAAAAACAACTGAATTATGATACTTATGGCGTGCATTGGATCTAATTGAGCAATTCAAGTCACGGTAAATGTTGTTAGGTAATCAGTTGCTGGTCTCATGGTTGATGGCTGGTTCCCTTGCTGCGTATAACACTCCTGGGAATGTTACGTTCCTGAGCTCATTTTGGCAATGGTTGATTTTCTCACGGAGCATACATTAAGTGATAATTATCGGCTTTTTTTAACCCGACACGGCGCCTTTTAGGCTGGTTATGAATCTTCTCGTACATAAAAGGACAAGTTGGGGCCCTTTTTGCACCAGCGAATAAAAGCAGCGTTTCTCGTAGCGTAATAAATGTTCAACGATAACATCTCATCCCGCATCCCCTGAATTTGCTAATTTGATTGTGACATCTGTTTTCATATGTTTAACATACCTATATCCATCAGAATGTCTTAGAGGACATTTATTTTAATGGATTTTGCACTAAATCAGTCAGGTTATTGATTGCTTTCAGACAGGTCTTCAAATTCTGGCATTTCCGGTTGTTCGCCTTTCACCACTTCTTGTCTGACTCAATGTAAAGCCTACTTTAGTGTTGGTTTGTGTAATCAGCAAGATATGCTCCTGTCTCACTTTGCCGAAGTAGTCCCTAGAAGTCCCAGGAGCATCCCGGAGGAGCCATTTGTGTTACATTCCCGGATCAAATTACGTAATGGACAAACACGGAGGCAACATGGAGTCGACAGGGATGTGCACAGTGCCAAGACGGAGGTGACACAGATACCCCGAGGGTGAAGCAGTAAAATGCAGAGGACCCGGCAAAAACACGGAGAATCCCGGAATAAACACGGAAAAGCCCTGAAAACCACGGAAACTGTCAGAAATGCCAGTAAATCCCCCAAACATGTGTAATGTCTTGTCAATATCCTTCACCAATCAACGCAGCAAAGTTTATATATGTTATATGTGTCAACATTGTCAGTTTTAATTACATAAGTATCACATTCGGCTTCCCAAATTCTCGACAACCATAGCCGATTGAATTTCTCATTCATTCCTTTCGTGGACAAAACTACTTAGGATGACTGCCATATCGATCCATATGTGATACAGGTACTGAAACGGATCGAGTGATCAATTGTTGTGAAATATGGTGAACACCGTGCTATGCACCATCCTGAATCAACATTACATGTCAATACGCCTTGCGCATAATCACATCATTGATCATGCTTTACTTAAATACCAAATTCGTAGCATGCAAGTAAGACCAACATAGCGCGCAGATATCAGTCGATTACACAACACGTAACTCAAAAAGGCATGTTGCAGCGCAACAACTCACTGACAACGCCCGATCATTGAGTTGGGTATTGATGTATAGTTACAGTGGGGCGCCAAACTGCATCATGTCTAATAGCCTGGATCAGCTGATTAATTGTGCCCCTATCAAAGGGGCATTCCGGGAGGAATTAATTCCGGGTTAGATAAATGGAGCACAGTCATGCATCATCCTTCATTTGTCCTCAAAATAATCAGCGAGTAATATCCGTCTTTTTTTTAGCAAATTAAGGAAAATATATATGGCAAAAGGTGCGAAGTGACGTCGAGATATCGTATGCCAATCATCTCTGCAATTATTCTGATTTGGTCTTTGTAATGCGTATTAACTATCCTTAACCTTTAGCTATGCCAGGTATCCATGCTAAATGTGTTTACTCAGCTGCGTGTTATGGCAACATATGCTGATATGACCTCAGTATGATATTCTGATGGTATGTACTAATGCCACCCCGATATTAGGTCGCGTCTGCTGCCACATTGCTGCACGCCATCCAATCCAAATTGCTATTCTTCTAAGCGAAAGCTGTCCGTGCTAACAATTTTTCTCAATAAGTCCGCCGATATTGGATGCTTGGTGCATCAACAAATTTGCGCATATAGAGATATTTATCAACTTTAACATCTTTGGCAAATTACAAATTTACTGAGAAGTTCTGAGAATCAATCAACAGCTGATTGCTATCGGATAACATGCAAATAGTTTTATGAAAGTATCGAATTATCGAAAGCAACACGTGATTCAATGAGAGCCTTGGTCGACTGTTGTAATATCACACTCACCATAATCTAACCGATTATAACAATGGGATATTTAATCCTATTCTTCCTGTCGAATGGTGTCGCCAATATGTAAGCCACTAGGCTTTGGGTATGTAAATGTTCATGTAGTTTCATGTTCAACCGATACTAACTCAGCGAATAGAATCGTTACTGTGGGAAAACGGAACATTAGGAAACTCTAACGTCCATAACGTAACACACCAATCCAATGTTTCTGCAAGGGACGAATGGGAAACGTAGACGTGACGCTGAAGCAGTGTCAACAATCAATTTGGATCATACTTTCTAAACCCGAGTTCCTTCTGTTTTCTTCGTTGCTACGTGTATACTCGATCAATCCAGCAGTCACTGTGGAAGTCGATTATTTGCAGCATATGTGCATCAACAGAATTTAACGAGGTTAAACAACCAGATTGTGCTTATTGCTTCGTCTCCTGCAATTTTAATATCGATGCAAACCTAACCCTACACAAGTGTACTGATAAACAATGCGCTGCAACTCGGTCCTTAAAGCCAGGTGTGTTACCCTTGATGATTATTACTAGGTCATGAGCGACGAGACGTGTTTGATTTTGCAGCAGTCTGGCTACAGTCACATTAACCCCGTTCGTTGACTAGCCAGTCCTATCCCATATCACTAATGCAACGAAGCAGGGCGCCATCTGTGAGTAATGCAACCTAACTCCCCGTAGACATATGCATCAGAAGCATCCAACATTTGTACTAATGATGCAGCGGCCAATCAGCAGGTGGCATTTAAACCCATTGTCTCGGCCATGTCATGTAATGGCGATGTGTACAAATCATTACCACACGCTCTCCAGCCTGTATCAGATGATACACATAGTCACCCATAAACTCGCATATACATTTAATCACGGCTCAGAGGAGCGAAAACAAATTAGGCATACCTTGGCATTATGAAAGCGCTACAGTATGGAGATATGCCTACATGTAGTCTTGAAAGCGTGCAGAGAAAGTATCGCAAACACTGATGACATATTCAAGAAAAGTTCATGAATTATTTGATTGAAGCTCAAATGTCAAAATGATTCGTGCATTCCCTATGGGTGATGCCATCTTGGCTATACGCTAGTACCACAGGCACTGCGGTCTTAAAGCATCCTATGCTATCACCCTATTCGGTGACGACTCGATTCTACGAAACTCTTCAAATTGAAATTGCACTGGCATATATGCGAAATGCTTTCTCCATTTCAGCATGAATGAATCGTAAAATGACTTTATGCAAGAGTCGGCAACCCCATCGTGCGCATATACTCATAAAGATCGTTCTGAAATACATAATACAGGTCAGTTTGGCAGTGGTATAGAATATTTGTTTAGGTTGCTAATGTATGGTAAGTGGCAAAATAACAAACATTAGCCAATCGAAAATGTGAGACAAATATATACAGCATGACAGTGGGTAAAGCATCATCTCCACTGTCAGGACTCACCTGCAGCTCGTCATCTTAACAGACCGACAGATATCATGTATATTAATGATTGCTACATGACAGAAAGCAACTATAAGTTGGTACGGGATGGCTTATTACAGACATTGATAGTTGTATCATTTGTGGTATGAAGACATTATTGTTAAGACTGCTTTTTCCTGCATTATTGCCAGCATTCCGTGGTTCATGTTCCAGTCAATGGCAGTACCACAACCAGACAACAGCACTGCATCATCCGTCTTTCTCTTTCTACCTGGCTGCACAATGTATGAACAGATTACTAAACACCCCGCTGGTCATATGATCTGATAATTACAGTGTGCCAAATTGACTGAATATACATATTGAATGGCGGCTAGTGACATGCAAAGGTTTTCAAAAATAATTTGTGCAACTTATGCATTTGTAATATATCTACATTGACGTCAACATATAGTTGCTTTTCATACAAATTGCACGACAACTATTTGTTGAGCACCGTGGTCCTAATGACTTTCACCATAATCAGAGAGTCAATTAATGCATGGCTGGGCTTAAAACATGGCCGACGAAGTTGGTCTCCAACGTAACATATGTGAGATCCTAGAACACGCTGCTTGAAGAATATATGTACAATGAAAATATCTGCATGTATATTTACTGGGCTCGAGGCTAGCTATTCGGAAATATCAGACCCTCTGATACGTGATACTGCAGGCTACCGTGTTTAATGTTTAAAGGACAAGGAAAAAGGATTAAAAGTCTAGACATGACCTAAATACAATCACTCGGCAGACTAGCAGTTGGAGAAATAAAAGCTTATCAACTAATGGCAGGCACAGGTTAAATAATCGTCGTTCCTTTGCTTTATTTCACGTATTTTATGTATATTTTATGGGTATCAATGAATGAAAACATGTCTCGAAATGCTTTGATACCTTGCCCGATGAGTCCTTTATTATTTTGATTTAAGGCATATGCTGCCAAAAGCAAGCATATTAACTCGAGGTCATCCGTTGAATGAATCTGATTCAATGGTCCCATCAAATGTTCATATTGATCCGGATTCAATAGACTCGCCTGTCTGGTCTCCATTAAGTGCCTGCTAAATAACATCACGCTATAATACGTACGCATGTGAATGAAACCGTTGATTTATAGACACGAGAACCATGATAATCACCCATTTGTATAGTGCTGAAATACGCCCCCAAAATAATGTGGTAGCAAAGTTTTGCAAACAGATATTGTGCATTCTATCATTGAAGTGTCCTGATACGTCTGGTACATAAAAAGAAACATGAGTCATAATCGGATTTTTCTGTGATTTCCCCATTAGTTTTTCAATCATTCCCAAGCAGTGCTACAGTTCAGCTATAAAAGGCTTCACTTTTTCGGGCTTGTTGACTTTGCGGGATAACAATCTGTAGAGCTCATCTCTCTTTGTGAAACTGTCCACTTTATGTGGCAAAGTTTAATTAACTAAGTTCTAGTCATCATTTTTACATGTACGGTTTTTCGTTTGCAAGTGTTAGAAATATATATTGCTGATTCACGTAATGATAAATTATTTCTTCACAGTTGTAACTGCCACTGCTGTCTTCCTATGTTACTTGCAATGACTGACATATTTTCTAAATGATGAATATGACATACAATATAGAATATAGCCTCAAATCACAAACATCAGGGCTCTGCTAAACTTATGAGACGTGTCACTGAATGTGTGGATTTAACGGCTTCGTACGGGAATGGTGCCTCAGAGTATATGAATACGTGCTTTTCAATTGTTCTTTGACGTGTCGAATAAATACATTTATCACGAAGTGTTGGATAAGCGGTCAATCAGCATTATGTCAATACGAAACATCGACCCAGATGATTCATATAATGATGTGTTTTCGAAGATCAATATCGGTATTATGCAAATGAACATCAGGTCTTGTAACTACGCATGCGCAATTCCATCCCTTGCTGATATTATCGCTAAACCGCGCCCATTTTCAGGTAGCGTCTACCAATGAAGAAGACGCAAACGACGTGTAATATTTATGATGGTTAAATGAGTAAAATAGTGTCAAGGCAAGCGCTCAGTCGGAAAGTATAACCAAACGCATTGTTATATTGATTTATTGGAGCCAAAACTACATGCCACAACGTACCTTGATTTGCATAGAAGATGTATCGCTTCGACGTAGCTTTTTAACCGCAGCCAGCGTTTGGCGCGTTTGTTAGTTTGATAAGGCAGCAGTTGATTCAATAATATCTTGTGTGATGAATTGCATTATTACGAAACATGTCTGCTCATATCAATCAAAACAAATAGTTGAGAGCGTTGAAATTAATCCTTTGGCTAGGCTGTAATATTTACGAATGCAACAGTGCAGGCTTGGTGGGTAAAAATGTTATTGGGTTTTGCTATCAAGTTCCGGATGAGGCTGTTCCCTTTATACATTGACACTGATTGAGACTATCTGATGAAATGGATATCTTACACGGAGAGTATTGTACGGTGTAAAGTATAATTTGAGTGAACTCGCTGACGTGAAGATGCATTGGAAATAAAGGCCATTGATTATTGTTTATAACAAAACGGGCTGTAGCTAGAGTGAAAGCATTTTTAATGGATATTCCCAGTTTTGATAAGCTTTAGTGGTTTTATCATTCTGTTACTTGTAGATGTTTACTGTTTGATTATGGTGCCAGTTAAGCCACAAACCACTTGTGTACACGGAAACAGTGTGGTCAACTTATGAACATCGCAACATGACCGACATTCCCATCATATTATTGCCATTGTATCAATCACATGAACCTGATTCGCATCCTACTCGGCAGCGCTATGATAGCATTAGTCTTCCTTCGACTTCTTTCTTCAAAGCGTTTTGGTGTTTTCTGTTATCTAACCGATCACAATGATGTGCGCAGAACGTTATCCTATCCTTTCCAACACCACGTCACACGATGTTGTCACATAGAAATGTGCAGATCAGGCACTGATGCAGATAATTGAATCGCTTAGCGGTCTTATCTAAAGTTCCTGAAACAACTGGTTATGCCAATTTATCGATCAAACGCATGTGTGAGCGAAAATAGATACACGGACAGTGCTCTGAAACAGTCATCATATCTGTCGTAAATTTGTAGTACCAGGTGTATGCCAAGCACTTAGAACGCCTCATTAGTCGCATACTATTATGTGATCAATGTACATGCCGATCGGAGTACATATACTTAGTTACTCTAGTGCACTATGTTGTTAAGTATGTCATAGTTGCTGTCGACAGTTTGCCATATGTAGGGGTTTACCACAAGACTACATTAATGAGCAAGCAACAAACGTGGTTCATGGTCTTGGCACAGAAGCAGCATTCATAGCAGATGCTAAAGCAGCGCTTAATATCGTTATTTGTGTCATCAATTGTCCCAACCTTTAATTTGAACCTTTATTGATCACAACAGGCAAATGTCAATATAATGCCTGGACTCATGCTACTTCATATCGCTGCAAAACTTACGTCCTTATGTGTGCAGGTTGTCTATTTCCTGTCCCTCAGCAAGGGAACAGCGATTAGGCTTTTACTGAGCAGCTCTTTGCTACATTAATATCAACCCTATTTCTTCACCGCCCAATCTCACCACTTATTAATAAAGCAACAGAACTGGGCACCGTCAGTGAATAATACACCCCAATTAACATCCTGAGGGCACCTGGGCTATATAGTCATAAAACAGAAGAACCATTACCTCAGCTGACATTAGCTCGGGGCATTAAACCTTAATGCCAAGGCCACTTTATGTTTATGTACATGATGAGGCACGCAATTATATGCCTAATGCGACCCAGTGATATAGCTCACATGCATACCTGTCAACTCCTCGGCATATACCAAACGAGATATCACTATACCTACCCAGCAAACTACTCAATAGTCACAACGTTCATGTACTCGTACATGTAGTGTGCCACGGATCCGCAGAATGAACAGCGCCAAAATGGCTGGCACAATTTTGCGATTTGCCAACACAAAGAGCTTGATATGGTATCCATCTATGGATATTTTACTGAAATGACTCACCAATCTCAAATACAAAAATGTTTCAGCAAACAATGCTTTGAATTTTGTTTGGTATCTATGACTAAACACAATCTGTCGGTCCGGCAAGTGTCCTTTTGTTTTCGTTTGTGCTTGGAAAGGTAGCTTTCTAGGGCGTGTTCTATGGTCACATAGAGTTGTGCATGAATTATTTCGTTGTAGCTATAATATCATATGGACATACAGTTGTTAAGAGCTGCATATCGTAAATCTGCACTGCAAAACGCCAATTGCATTCGAACCATGTAGCAGCCTTGGCGAATGTTTCCCGATAGCAGAGCTGAGCTCAATGGGAGTTCAATTCAAACGCGCATACAAATCAGGGTATTAACATCCCATCGCAAATAACGATTCAACAATCAACTAATATCTGACGTTGAAATATGATTTTTCATCGTTTTAGGTCAAATATACTACCTATGTCTTAACAATGATTCTTAATTGCACATTTACCAAGAATACCGCAACAGAACAATTGTGCTAACATTATGCATTTAACAATTCCATATTTGTGTATGGTCTATGTCGAATTTAATGCGTTGTTTTTTTACATTTAGCTTCAATTTCTACTCTTCGAGGCTCGACTATAATCATCATTACCTGCTGCCCTATTGTTGGACGTCATTAGACTTCCAATGACACGCTAACGTTAATGTTTAGCTAAGCGAGCACCAATCATTCGGTAATCTCATTCATCTACAGCTGTGGCAAGAGTTCATTGTGTTGATCATGCAATGTGTCCCTCATTGCCCTATGCTACCAAGTGCTTTGCTTAGAACCTCAAGCACTGGTACCTACAGCCAATGTCGATGTGCATGAATTACGGGCCATTCAATATACCAATGTGAATTACCTCGCATGCTCTAGGTTAAAGATATACCTTAAACGGAGGGTGAACCTGAAACATGACTGTCCAGAGTAAATAATAATGAAGGCAAGTGTGTACATGTGTTTAGGCTTTAGAAGCCGGACACAGACGTTATGATTCACTGCAACAATCAAGAAACGATGGCATGCTGTGTTTAAATAGTATGTCTTCTTGCGAGTAGACAGACAAACAAGTTGTACCATACATTGATAGTGAGTCGCAGAGCTCATGTTTTATCTACAATAGATTGGATCTTCAAGATAACTTTGAAGAAAGTGTAGTAGAAGACCTTTGCGATAAGGCTATTGTCAAAATATTGCTACATGTAAGGGACATCTGAGGCTTGTATGGACCAGGGAGAAGATAGTGTATCTGATTGCAAACTAACGTCAGACGTCTATCATATTTTACCGCAAAGTATTTGGAACCAATTCCCCTGGATGAATCTCATTTCGCGACTAGCCATTCGGTGTGTGATGAGTACATATAAAACCATAGTATTTTGCTATTTGAAAGTGATATTGATAACTCGGATAGTAATGTTTTGATCTAGATGATGTGAATCTTTTGTTGTTCAGAAAATTTACGGTTTATAGAACATGTTTACAAATGCCTAATTTGTTGGTCAAATGGAGTTGTCACGACTATCTATAACCGCCCAGGTTTGGTCAAAGGTTCTCAAAAGCACCGTATTTTAATTATTGGTAGCAATTGTATACCCGCATAATCTGACTATGACTGGCATGAAAGGTATTAAATAGTTCGATGTGACGGTATCTTGTTACATGCTCCACTATAAATATATTGTGTAGTAATTGTGCCTTGATGACCGAATGACCGAAAAAAACATGCTCTATTCAGTGGGATGAACACATAATTTCAGGATCTCGAGAGCGAGTGTAGCTCTACTGCATCGTGTACAAAATAAATTGCTTCATAAACCTAACTGCTGCATTATTCAGCATTCTTGGCCACCTTGTTTGCATGTGCTCTGGGCGTTTTACATCTGGTTACCTATTCATGACAATGACGTTCGAGCAGCCTCCTTCCAACAGCATCCTCTCATCATAAACTATATCGGACTTTAAATTATCTATTGGAAAAAGAAAGATAATCAACACATGTTGGATTGATAGCCATTTAATATGGGCCTTTCATGTGCATAATTGCCTCGTCCTAGCTCATCGTTTATAGATAAGCATATTTGATTAATGATATCAGGACACAGAAACTAAATTTAGCCCTAGGCAATTTGACCATAAAGGTAATGGTGAAATTCCATTTGGCGTCATACAACATATGACAAACCATGCGTACAAAATATACAACATCATCAGTATAAGGCCATATAAACTTTTAAAGGTTTCACTGGGAGCAAGGTTGCTTTACAAAAATTGGCTCAATGCCACAGTGACGATTTGTCAATCACCCATTATGGTTTATACTGATATGAATCTTTAATAGGCATACATATTACCAATGTGTATATGGTGATTTTATTTGCCCTTAGTTACACAGTATTGAGCATAATAACCAATCAAAACCGTTTCAGAAGTACAATAGAAAATAAAATACAGCTGCTTTGTTTCTGATCTACCAACAGTATTCGACCTAGCATACGTAGTATGTGATCGAAATAAAACCATCAGTTGATTTGCATAAGGCATTCCTATATAAGATTGTCAACTAATCCCCGAGATCAAAAACTTCCATGAGCAGCCACTTTTAATCAGCTGTTGACCGTGGCTTCCAACTCTAATCTGCTTATCAACGTAATCAGGATGCTTTGCCAGCATCCTGCCAACCTTTAATGCAGTCCACATTATCAGCCAGACTTAACGACCAGCCATCATTGGCGAACACTCAACAGAAAAAGAATATATTCTGTAAATCGCCGACTTGAACTTATCAACTTGGTGGCGTTCTGTTGTAATCGTATGTGTCGCAACTAAAATTTGGCATTCATGAATTCTAGGTGATGGAAATTAACCATGCTAGCCTTGCACGAACTAACTTGACACTTTCCAGCTACTCACTTACCTTTGACACACACACACACAATCAAAAGGCAAGAAATGTCATATCATGTGAATTGCGTGTTAGATAATTTGCGTATTCAGACACAATGAAAGTGCCCTGATAATGAAGATATACATTTATAGAGTCGACACCGGAAACAGAAAACGTATACCTATATATATATATATAGAGAGAGATATAGAGATATATATATATATAGAGAGATAGATCTAGAGAGAGAGATAGAGAGATATAGAGATAGAGATATAGAGATCTCTCTAGATAGAGAGAGAGAGAGAGAGAGAGAGATATATAGAGAGATCTAGAGAGATATATATATAGAGATCTCTATATATATAGATATAGAGAGATCTCTATATATCTATATATCTCTCTATAGATATATATCTCTCTATATATCTCTATCTCTCTATATCTATATATCTATATATATATATATATACTATATATATATATATATACATATATATATATATATATATATCTATATATATATATATATGCATATATGTTATATATATATATATATATGTTTATATTTATATATAAACATAATGCATATATTAATATATATATATATATATATATATATATATATATATATATATATATATATATATATATATATATATATATATATATATATATATATATATATATATATATACATATGTATATGTATAGTCATTTGTTGTATGTATATAATAGGTGAAAGGTAATGTTACTGTATGCAATCAGACATCGGACAGCTTATTTGTTTACTACATTAGCGTTTTGCATGGTCCATGATCTATCAATAGCCCTCATCATTTGTTTTTATCACGACCGAAGTGGTAAATACTGTCACTGGCTAGCATTTACACGCTGGTTCATGCGTCGTGAAAGTTAGTTACCAAGACATTGCGTCCTCCATAATACACAACTGCATTATTTATATAGATTGCCACGCGTGGCCACTTTTGCACTGTTCTTTGTATGTTTGACGTTGCCTATATTAAGCGATTATGTTCCCACGGTCTTGCATCATCAGCTATTTCTGACAATTTTCATCAGGCAGCGTTTATGTCATTGCATGTCACGAAAGCATTACCGTTAAATGATTTATCAGAAACTATGTGCTATGTGTTAGATAACGTGCAGTTATATCAAAAATTCAATTGATGGTTCGATATAAGTGGTGATTTTAGAAAGCGTCCTTTTACATTAGACAAACTGTGGGTAAGCTTTCGACAATGACAAAGTAGCTCCTCCAATTGATTCGTGATTCCATGTACACATTAAATTTAGTGCACCCAATTTTCAAGGGTGCCTATGGACCAATTAGTGTTCTTCCTACTGCCTATACGCCATCCAACAGTGACCGTCCTAGTGTCAGAAGCAAATAACGGACAAATTATATTGTGTTATTGCACAATTAGCTTTCATATTGTGTCATATCTAACAAATCTATACACTCGGGCCATTCCGTCCTGCCACAAAAACTTAATGTTATGGTTTATCCTTTTATGACATGAAATTATCTGCCAGTCAAGAATAATTGGCAGCCATAACAATCACTAAACACCGTAAAATAAGTCTTTCCGAATCATTAATATTCATTGCAGCTAAGAGTCGGCACTGATCAATGGAACAGAAATGAAGCCACGTGACTTGTGCGATGCATCAAATATCTATAACAACATATATTTTCGGTGTGGTCTTGTTCACTTATGATCAAGACCAAACCGAACATATACGTTGTTATAGTTCGTGGGTGTAGGTTCTCAAACGTCAATCGAATCATTGAGGGCGGCTGATTAAAAGAATATCCTAACTGGTAGAATTATCCTACAAGATTGCTAGCTGTCTATCTGTTTCTGTTGACTGACTTCGAATAGCGCCGTGCTGCAAAAATCATGTCAGCCTTACGCAAGGCAAAACTAACTTGGCTCGTGGGAAGCTTTTCATCTCAAGATCCCGGTAATCGCACGATTAGCTGTTAGATAAATGCAACCGTGCCACAAAGTCACCATTCACCCTTCTAACTCTTATATGGACTGCTTGTAATCAGGCATATTTAACAAGTGTCAGAGCAGTGATTATCTCAAACGTTAATCTGGTTGCATGTTTCTCATTGGGATGTCCCGGTATTATTCCATCTTCCCGGATGCTTGTCTAATAAAGGACCATTACAAATTTCCCACAAAAGGTCAATTCAAACCAAACAGTTAACACAATCAGCAAATACACAACGTGTCTCAACACGACAAAACATTTGTTTAATTCTATGATAGCTTTATCTCCACAACAGAATTTGCGCTATCCATTACTTTCCAGACATTGTGATACGTGTTATTCAGCAACAGAATGAACACAGAGGATTTCACATAGACCTTTAACCACCCTGCGACAATGCACTACGACTAACCTCAGTATAAAGAAGTTAATTGTGCAGCCAATTTGACGTGACGTGGTAATATGACTATCACTCATCACTTATGCTGACAGCTTTGAATTGATTTAATAACAAATGGTTCCAGTGTTGAACATATCTAGTCTAACTCCTACAAATTGGGCTCCAAAAGAAAATTGTTTCAACTCCCAAGCTACCTAGTCATAGTCCTCATTAGATTTATTCACGGTAACTTTAAAAGCCTCGGGTAATTTTTATCAACTTGCGCTTGATTATCGTGTGAAGGAGACATCTTACCCTCAAAAATAAGAAGTGCGACATAACAACGCCATACACCTTATAGGTAGGAATCTTATTGCCATCTCGTCTCAAACAGTCGCAAAATCTCTGTCATTTCAATTGTTATAGGAGGAAGTGCTGGATATAAACGAAAACAACATATGACAATACTTATTGATCAGTGCCTCATAACCTCCACGATCAAACATATCCTCTCTATAGTACGGCCTGAAATGTCTTATACATATGGACATATAGTCGACTGATAGCACGTATCGGCCATAAATGGTTGAACTCATATCTAAGCTTGCATCGTTTTTCTGCTGCACATCACATATAACCAAACGCATTAAATGTATCATTACCTTTATACATGATTAAAAAATGTTCTGCGTTGATGTCAGTAATAGGCTGACATCTAACCATTCTTACAAGTTAACGGATCCGTTATATCTGCTGAATAAGTAGCTGTTTGCACGTTTGCTGTAAATAGAAGACACTGACGAATATAATGCATTATATAAACACCTGTATTAATTGTGGAGGGTGCAGGTGCAAAATGGATATTTCTACAGTTGGCAGATAATTTCAACAATCGCATGATATGGCAGCAGCTGATGCATGCTGGTGCTTTCATATGCTGGCCATTCATAGTTTGCATGAGTCACGTGTATTACAGAACGCACACAGGGGACTCAATGGAAAGGAGAAGCGGAATGGTCGACAATGCCGGCCTTTTACGATATCGCACTTAAAGCGGGGTTGGGATCCTTGTAAATAGAAAGCTAAATCTTTATTTTACATTTCATACACACAACGAAAACAAGTTGATTCCCACAGATTTTAATTAATGTGCAGATGCAGAATATCCACCAATATCCATGTGATCGTGTCGCCTGCCTTCAAATATTATCCGCCTAGGTAGGCTATTGTTGTAGATCCCACTGCTGTAATTGTAATGTGCATGTAAATGAATGTACAAAATACATAATTGCAACCTTTACAGCGGAATGTCGAATAAATAGTAATAGATGTTCCTACAGCCACCTTATAGTGTTGCATTTTACAAGCTGCATGCTCCGAAACCAGACACAATCGCTTGTATCCTGTACTCTCACAGCTACAACTTGAGTTTTAAAGTTTCATACATCACTATAAGGAAACAATCAGGTGTGACGCGCAAAGTCAGACATTGCTGTATTTTTATTGGTGCATTACCCAATAAAGATGCGATATCATAACGAAAAGACTGGCATGTGTTCTCGTGCATTACTTGTGCATAACCCACGAAGTTGAAGTATCTGTTTGTGAATTATTCATGTGCAATCGCGTGTGTCATCCAATCATCCCATCAAGTTGGTAAATGGTCCACTGATGAACAGTTGTTCTGTTTGTCAAAGCTGCACATTCAGCACTAACGCCTAAATGCCTTCTCGTCCTGGAACGCATATTGTTATTGTGCCATTAGGTGCTGTAGAAATGAGACAAACTAGCGCTAAGGTTGAGCCTATACAGCCCGAACAATGTCGTGTTGCTGATGATGCTAAGTAGTTAAGAAGAGCCTGAATTCAACGTTCTGAATTGGAATGAGATTTGAGTAAATGAAAGAATATCAACGACAAATGAGTTCGTGCATATATGAAGCAGCGCAGCATTGTTCTCAAACAAAGTGGCCTAGCAGTTGCTCGAAATAGGTTCACACAATATTACACACTTTTTATTATTGTAGTAAGGACGGTAGTGGGAAAAGATCAGGTCGTTCCCGTGCATTCACCTGATAATACATTGACGCTTATAATACATTGAGCGCATATTTTAATAATCCTTTGGTTACTCGAAAGGCATACTGTAGTGTGACTCAGGAAATGGCTTAAATCAATGGATTAATCTTTGGTTATGCATACAAAAAGTATCACATGACTCCGGATGTATTTGGGGTTGATGGACTGAAAATCTGTTACATTTATTTAACCCAATCATAGAATAGTATCGAAAGATTGACCACATAACTATTGTCTTACAGCAAACAGTGATGTCTAAATGGTATTTCTCATACCACGAGTTCGCATTCTATCAAGCTTGATTATTGTCCACACGCAGTATACTTCACTAACATGCAGTCAATGTGTGATACGATGTTGCTGCAGATGAGCTTTGCACATGCATGCTGGTTCCAGACCATTCTCCCTATTATGTCTCTTGGGCAAAAATAATTGCCAAAATAATTAATGAGTGTCAGACGTGAGGCATGGTGTGAAGGTTTGCAGATGGCATGCACAATAAGTTTTTCAACATCTTAGCAATCGATTGGCGATCCTCCAGTTTGCGTCGTATGTACTAGTTAGTAAAGTTCATTGTGATAGAATGGCATTAATGTGACAAATTTAGCAGTGGCCCATGTCCAATACCATGTGACGTCACATGTCTTACTATAATGTCCGACAGGCTGATGTATCCGATTAAAGTAGAATTATTATTAAAGTAATTATCATTCCATCATCTGCTTTCACTGGGCTAACTTAATCCCGATATTTGCTATATCTCCATGATATAAATATCATCAATTGGTCTGTTTATGCCTGCGCTTCAAAATATCATCAGTAGCTGTTCCCAATCAACTCGTCGACTAGCGAGAGACCTTTAGCAAATAACCAAAGAAAATTGTTTTTCCTGGTATGCTAGTCGTTTCCAGTTTTGTGCAATCAACCTGTAATGTTATATCTATCTTATCCTTCAACGTCACGGACTGGCGATGATTGATTGAGTTAAAGGATCATCTGTCCAAATGGAACGGAGAGACATGCGGCAATGTTTGTCTGATTTTTCCACCACATAACACCAAAAGCAGACAGCAGTTACTTGAAATATTGAGAAAAGATTCAGGATACGCCTTGCGCAGAACTGAATTCCCGATTTCACCAACCGAAAGTTATACCACAAAATATATATTTGTGTATAAAAATTTATGCAACGGACTTCGGTGGGGAAAAAAACTGTAATAACACTACGTTCAGAGCTAAATTATGTTCCAGGATTATCTACGCTATGGTAAGCATTGGGAGGTAAGTCGGTAAATCTTCGGCTTGGATCAGCAAACGTGTTGCAATGCAACTAATGCAAGTAATCTTCTTCGAGTTGTCTATCTCTGTTTTGGATTGCCAAGCCAAAATTCATTGGATATGAAACTTAAATTAAACGAAACGGTTTTGACGAAGGCAGTTTCTGTAAAATAAATCTGATTGTTCAAGACGCGGAAATGCTGAAACATGAAGAAGTTGTTTGTCGTCTTTCGACCTTTTCAAGCATTATAATAGTTGCTTAATAATTCAGCAGTGCGTTATGCTGAGGAAAACATATTAGCTTTAAGCTATACAATCTCGCGTATTTTAAGGTGTATAAATTACCGATGCCAAAAATATGAAGTTACGTGTTACTGTGGATTATACCTGTTGCTCATTATCCCGGGATCCTCAATAAACACGAAACACGAATCCTATGAAAGGTTAAGGGATGTCATTATTTGAGCGTTGTTTCGGTTATCGAAAGCGTTATACGACTTAAGTCGTGGTATCGTACTCCCGTATTATGCGGGAGGAGGATAAAGATAAGAGCGACTTGACCCGATCAAAAATACAACTGGTCTCTACGAGACAAAATGTTAACTGATTGCTCCAACGGGGTATCACCATTGCAAGGATTGATCTGGTGTCTCGAAGCTTACAGTATAATTTACTACAGCTGTGTAACAGTGCATCGTTACACGTTTTTGCAGACAACACCTCACCTGTTATGAGGTTGATCTTATCTTAACTCGCATCGTCATGGACTAGTGATGACTGATTGCCCTGCAGGGGGCATCTGAGGATATGGGTTACACTGGCATACTGCTATCATTTCCGGAATCAACACATATATAAGAGAAGAAATATATAACTAGTAGTTACCAAATTATCCAGGGTTGATCACTCCTTGTCCGCTCCAAGCACACACCATGTATGCAACCTAAACTGCATAATTGTGTATTGACCACGCTTTGTTCATCACTCCTGTCGTCGACAAAGATGCAGTTTGCCATCAGACAATTAACTAGTCTGTAAACCATCAGTAGAAGACAGTATTCAGGCATAGTATTCCTCGCGGCTGAGGGAGGTTGGCTGCCGTTTTTGCGAACTGGTTAACGTTTTATTCAGATCGAGTATACTGACAAAATTACCCCACTAACCAAGGCAATGAGATCAAAAGAAACAGACAAACCCGCAATATAAAATTCGCACGGACCTGCTGTTTATTGCCGGTGAAATCAACACAATCGAGTAACGAATGGTCGAAATGCACCAACGAGCCCTGTTGGAACTAAATTAACTCAATTAAATAACCATGCGTTGTTATGAGAAGTTTGTGGTGCGTTTCAGGCATTCATATAGCAAACGCTGCATTATAGCTGCTGTTGAAAAAAGCTACTACCGAAGTATCTTCATATAATTTAACATTTTTTGGCATCATCTGCTTCCCGATCCATTTGATTATTCGAGGTTGACAAAAAGGTTGTTGTTCGGAAATCGAATCTGTTCATATCTTATCACTGCTTGGACATCGCAAACAACATGCGAGTATTTAGCCAGCTAGTGCAGATTGACAACAGCAGCTCAATATGGCGCTATCACACTAACAAATGTGTGCTTAATATGACCCTAGGTTTCATGTACATTATATCCTAATTTATCCTTCTTGTTCCCCAGCTTTGCATGCGGAGCAGTCGCGGTGTGATAAAACAAACAGAGCCGTATCGCAGTTGGCGATTTCTATTGCACCACAATATTGTATGGTATTGCTACAGGCACCAGATGGTAGCCTCACACCCTAAACAGGTGGTGGTACAAATTATCCTTTACTATTCACCCAGGAATGCAACCAATGTGCCTGACTAGTAATGGTTCACGACCAGTTTACGGCGCTAAATCACGCCAATTTCTAGACACTTTTTACAGCACAAATAACAATTGCATCGAAATCTGTCATTGTGTATAGCAACGAGCAATGATTCAGCTCTCAGTAATCGATGCAGTTGTTCAGCCCGTAATCCCAAAGTATTTTCCTCATATAACGCCATTCCATAAAATTCCTCGAAGTATACCTTGAAGGAAGCTTAATTATTTGAAAGCTTGAATATGTTAACGCGATTTATTTTACCAACGTAGGTGGTCCAGCTAGAGGCAATTGAATTACCAAATTATGTCACGCCACATACTACACAATCCACTTTGCTTCTTAGAATCGAATGGAAGACCTACGTTGATTAGGTCACAGATCAAGTCGGGGTAGGAAAATCAACTAGTCTGTAAACCATCTGTGGAAAACAGTATTCAGGCAGATTATTCCTCGCGGCTGAGGGAGGTTCGCTGCAGTTGTTGAACTGAACACGTTTTATTCAGATCGAGTATATTTACACAATTGCCCCATAAACAAGTTAATGAGATCACAAGAAACAGACAAACCCGCGATTTAAGAATCGTATGGACCTGCTGTTTATTGCTGTTGAAATCAACACAATCAAGCAGCGATAGGTCGAAATACACCAACGTGACCTGGTGGAACAAAACTAACTCCATCAAATATCCATGCGTTGTTATGAGTTTGTTATAAGTTTGTGATTCGTTCCAGACATTCATATTGCGAACGCTGCATTGTAGCTAATGTTGAAAAAACTACTACTGCAGTACCACAATATAATTCAACTTTATTGGGCGTCATCTGCTAGCCGTGTCCATTGGATTATTGGAGGTTGACACAAAGGTTGTTGTTTCTGAAATCGAATCTGCTCATATCTTATCACTGCTGGGACATCACAAACAACATGGAACTATATAGCCAGCTAGTGTAGATTGACAACAGCCGTTCAATATGGCGCTATCACACCAACAAATGTGTGCTTAATATGCCCCAAGGTTTACATTTAAGGTACATTATATCCTAACTTATCCCTCTTGTATCCCCAGCTGTGCATGTGGAGCTGTCGCGGTGGGATAGAACAAACAGAGCCGTATCTCAGTTGGTGGTTTCTGGAGTTTTTCTATTGCTTTGTAATTATCCTTGACTTTTCACAGAGGAACGCAACCAATGTGCCTGGCGTGTGATGGTTCATCACCAGTCTACAGCGCTAAATCACGCCAATATCTAGCCACTTATTACAGCTCAAATAACAACCGCATGGCAGTATGTCTATGTATTCTGTAATTGATGCAGTTGTTCAGCACGTATTCCCAAAGTATTTTCCTCATATAATGCCAATCCATAAAGTTGCTTGAAGCAAGCTTAATTCTTAGAAAGCCTGAATATGTTAACGTGATTTTTTTACCAACGAAAGCGGTCCCGATAGAGGTAATTGAATCGCCAATTTATTTCAAGCCACATACTACACAACCCACTTTGCTTCTTATAATCTAATGGAAGACGAATATTGATAAGGTCACATATAGAGTCGGAAAAGGAAGCTTGCGTGTATAAAAGTATGCTGCCGTCGTCATTACATAAACCATTCAAACACGTATGTATGTATGTATGTATGTATGTATGTATGTATGTATGTATGTATGTATGTATGTATGTATGTATGTATGTATGTATGTATGTATGTATGTATGTATGTATGTATGTATGTATGTATGTATGTATGTATGTATGTATGTATGTATGTATGTATGTATGTATGTATGTGTATGTATGTATGTATGTATGTATGTATGTATGTATGTATGTATGTATGTATGTATGTATGTATGTATGTATGTATGTATGTATGTATGTATGTATGTATGTATGTATGTGTGTATGTATGTATGTATGTATGTATGTATGTATGTCTGTATGTATGTATGTATGTATGTATGTATGTATGTATGTATGTATGTATGTATGTATGTATGTATGTATGTATGTATGTATGTATGTATGTATGTATGTATGTATGTATGTATGTATGTATGTATGTATGTATGTATGTATGTATGTATGTATGTATGCATGTATGTATGTATGTATGTATGTATGTATGTGTATGTATGTATGCATGCATGTATGTGTGTATGCATATGTATGTATATCTTTATGTATGTAAGTATGTATGTATGTATGTATGTATGTATGTATGTATGTATGTATGTATGTATGTATGTATGTATGTATGTATGTATGTATGTATGTATGTATGTATGTATGTATGTACGTACGTATGTAAGTATGTATGTATGCAAATATATATGTACGTATGTATGTATGTATGCACGTACGTATGTATGCATGTATGTTTGTTCGTATGTATGTATTTTATTGTATGTATGTTATCATAATTGTTAAGCTCTTAGGATAATGCGTTGTTTCTTCGGGCCAACTGTATAATACTTAAAATAGAAATAGATACACCTATTGTAGCAGTTGCAGCCATTGTTCCCGGAACAGTCGTGCCTTTTGCTGATCTCACCAGTTTATCTATCAAGCAAACAGTAATCCTGAATACACGTGTGGTCATAATTGCGTCATATTGCAGCGCCGACACCGACCTGTACCTTTCTGATGCTGATTTAATTTCAAGTTCAGATTATGAAAGACCACGTCTCTTCACAACATCATCAGCTCACTTGCAACATTGTGTTCCCACATTTACAGAGCTAATATCACTATTGACGTTGTACTTACGTAATGCGTGGATAGCGGTGTCCAATAGGCCAGGGTGTGGCTGCACTGAATGCCTTTCCTGTTCAGGTTGTTTTCGCCTACAAAGAAATGGATCGTTTTATACCGAGTTTCTGGCCTTCAAAGAAAAAGCAAAGTGTCTCCGTATTGCACTCGGTACATCGGATAGTTTGTTAAGGTGCAGGTGATTGGCTGGTGTGTATGCAATTATGGGCATCTGTGTTCACATCGACAGGTAAGGTCTATGATGCACATACGATAATCTAGTTTTAATTACTAGTAGAGGATTACATAGGTAAAGAAAATTACAAAAGCTTGGAGGGCGAACGTCTCTGTAACATTTTGCCTGGCGTACAAATGATAATTCGCGTTTCGATAGTAAGGCAAGTAAACATTGGGATCATTTGCACGGATATAAACCTAAGGGCATATGTTGCTTTCATATTCTTCTGCGGACACATTGCATTATCGTACAATTTCGAACTGAACGCTTCGTCATTTTACCAAGAAAAACGTTTAGGAGTATGATTCATTGGGCTCATTGAAGGCCGACAGTCTTTGACTTGTGCGATCAAAGGATTTCATATACACCTTGAGAACAAATTCAGAAGCCCGTTGAACATTCAAAGTTACGGTTTGCTGAAAGGCGGCTGCTTTTTCCAGCGACAGCAGCTTTCATGCCATATATTATCTTAACCCATCAACAGGGGTATTAACGTAATGACCTTGTGTACGAATAGCACAAAGGAGGTGGTATCCAATAGGACGGGTCATCCTGTGGATGAACTGGATGGCCTTTCAGTTGAGTCTATGCTTAATATCGGGCTTCTGATCTTCAAAGGGACAAGCGATTGTCATATGCCATTAGTGAGAAACTTTTTCACACCTAGCCCCGATTGACAAGGCATAACAAAAAAGCAGCCAGCATAATGTGTCGTGCGACCGCCAATTACACGCATTGACATTCGTAATAAATTATACCTGTGTTTTCAAGGAAACAAATTTAACTCAAGGAGCCATCTAATGGGGCTTTTAAGGGCATTGCTACACCCACCTAACATTTCAAAGTGGCCAACATTAAACCAGCTATTGCAGATCGATACCATATGTTCAACTTCACAGTATCATATTGTCAACGCATCCCTAAACGGGCCCCTAGCTTTGCGATGCAATCCCAATCTCGCCAGTAACGCAGCTATGCATGTAGAGCAATAGCTGTTGCGTACCACGAATTCAGACGAATCTCGGCTGGGAAAATCTCGGAACTTAAATTGCTATGTATTTATCCACTGCCCCAATACGAGCGCAATCCACCGAAGATGTCGCCACTGTGTCTGACGTGTGATGGTTTACAGCCAGTCTCAGGTGCTGAATCAACTTGATTTTTTTGCTTTGGCTGGAGCCAAAAGCATATTTACCCACTATACCTATTTTTGGTGCCAAAGGAATTGCACACCTGTTCTTGTTAGAAATTGGTACCGAGGATTATCTACAATTGTATCGTACTGGTAGAGATGCTGACGTATTCCTTACTGCTTGTAGGTTGGCAAATTTGTTTCATTGAAAAGTAACCAATGTACAGCAGAATATCATGCCTGCACAGCGTCTGAACCTCCCGTTTTCTAGATACCAATATCAGACCGCTGTCATAGTTAAACGCTGACAGTTGAGACCACTAGGATGCTTGGCGCAATGGATAGACAACTTAATGTGCGATACACATTTCCTTTGACTAAGTTTTTGCTTTGGCTGGAGCCAAAAGCATATTTACCCACTATACTTATTTTGGGTGCCAAAGGAATTGCACACCTGTTCTTGTTATCTGTATCTATGCATCTAAAAACACCTACGATTAGTGTTAAGCCATGGTTGGATCGGTTCACATGACAATTGATCATCAAGCACACACAACGGTAAAGGTGCTTTCACTTAATGATAGGTAAGCAGACGTCCGGATAGGTTAATGATGCGCAAAAGCGACGGGGATCCATGTGGAATGCTTGGCATGTTTTGAGCTGGTAGCTTTTGTTGACTCTGTGCATTGGAGCTCGTCTCTCAACGATATATATATAGCAACAAGTGCAGTATTGACGCGCGCTAGGGCAATCAATTCCCATGTCTTACACAACATTAATCACATTACACAGGACATAAAGCTCCACAATTGACACTTGCAGCGAATGCGTTCGTTCCTTTTTTTGATGTATGGCTACTAGTCTGGCGGTAAAGGTAACTTGCACTCATCTACTATGACAAAACGACAATGGATTATTATATGTAGAGCACCAGGCGCTTTACATCATCCACAGGCATACTGGTACAATTATACTCAGGTGACATTGTTATTAGTTGTGACCACATATATCTTACGCATTTATAATTACCCCTAATAGATTTGCATTCGAAGACCTTACAGTAGATATTTGTTGCCTAACAGTGAATAATGATTATATTTGTTCCCATTAGATTGCTTTGTTTCATATTATGGATAACAAATTAAGAACGTGAATACAGCATAAATCTGATGGACGGTATTTGATTGTGTTAATGCAAAGAATGCAACAGCAGGGTCACCAAGGTCGAACGTGGGTAAATCAAAAACAACAAAATCGGCACACCAGCGACCGGAATATCTATTGTCTTACCAAACGGCAAATTGTTGTGCACATAAAACAATTAATCTCCGTTAACAGCTTCAAAGAGAAAACAGAAGGAAAACCTTGCTACTTAAATAATAAAGTTTCGTTATTCGCTTAGGCTGTGATATGAGGACACAGTACAATATTCTCTACCTAATTATAGAAGCGTTATCATGGGAATACCTGCTGTATATGCACACAGCAGGGTCAATTTTGCGCGGACATAGCCCATACAACTGAAATCAAGTCATGTATCACCAATAGTACTAGTGTGCGACGGGGGCCTTGACATAATGTACATCACCACAGTGTAAGAGCCTGTGTGTGTCTGTATCAGACTACGTAATGCGCTGTTAACAGTGCTTCCACATTGACAGCCAGATTCGACATTAAACACCCTTGGTGTCAATTACTTTAATCTTTGGCTAAGCTCACGGACTAATAACCCGCACATCAGCTGACGAAAAACAACTGAATTATGATATTTTTATAACGTGCATTGGGTCTAAAGGAGCAATTCACGTCACGGTTAATGTGGTGAGAGAATCAGTTGCTGGTCTCATGGTTAATGTTTGGTTACCTTGCTGCGTTTAACCCTCTCGAGCACGAATTGCCCCTGAGCTCATTTGGGACATGTTTGCTGTTTTACGGAGCGTTCATTAAGTGGTAATTTTCGGCTACTCATAACCGCAACCGTGCCCTTGAAGCCGGTTATGAACCGGCTCGTAAATAAAAGGACAAGTTGGGGCATTTTTTGCACATCTACAGCGATTCAAAGATGCGTTTCTCGCAGTGTAATAAATGTTCAATGGTAACATCACCACCCGCACCCCCTGGGGTTGTTAAATTGATCGTGACATCTGCTGTCATATGATTAACATACCTATATCTAGCAGAATGTCCTAGAGGACATTTATTTTTATAGATTTTTCACTAAATCAGTCAAATAATTCGTTGCTTTCAGACGGGTCTTCAAATCCCGTCATTTTCGGTTCTCAACCTCTCAACACATCTTGCTTGAATCAACACAACATAGAAGACCGGGGAAGACACCGCAAACACGAGTATCAAAGAGGACGCCGGCAACAATACGGCATTAACGCGGAACGGGCCGGCAGCAACACGGAACGAGTACGGTTCTACCCGTATTGGAGTCAAAAAGGGTATCAAAGACTGTTCCAACCATTCCAATGCACGCTCCAGGTCGTGAAACATAGATCCTGCACTACTGGAGGCTTTCGGGACTCCGTGTACACTACGTGTCCGTGTAATACGACATTCGCCGATTACGATCGGTGTCATGCGAGTGAGAGCTAACCCCACTCTGCTATTTGCTTTTTAATGTGCACAGCATTCCATAAACAGCCCAGGAAAGTTCAGCAAGACCACAGCCTAGTATGTTTGGTAACCAACGTACCCAAATGGCAATCGTTTCCATATGAGAGCCATAACACATTTGGTATACCTATATGCGATCCCCAAGGAGCCTTCTTTTTTCAGCTTCGCATTGACTGTAACTGGTACACCTAAGTATTACCTACAGCCTGGACAGAATTAAGCAGAGAAGTTTTTTCATCAAGTTTTGACCCAATGAAATAATTTTATATAACATGAGTTTTATTTAGGTTACATGACATTTTATGTGGGTGAGGTGCAATAAACTTCTTGTCTATCACGTATATTACGGTGAGGTTTAGTGGCATCAGGTGTCTGAAGAGAATATATATACCGGCCTGTCAGAAATGACCGTAAACCCCTCAAACTTGTGTAATGTCTTGTAAATATCGTTCACCAATCAACACAGCTAAGTTTATATATGTTATATGAGTCACCAATGTCAGTCGCCTATTATATCCTATACACGCTTGTAGAAAAGTTATAATACATTAGTATCACATTCGGCTACCCAAATTCACGAAAATCATAGACGAATGGATTTCATCCAATCCTTTCGTGAATAGAAATACTTAAGATAACTGTCATATTAATCCATATGTGATACAGGTACTGGCACTGATCGAGTGATCAATTGTGGTTCATTCAATGGAAGAGCTCCCTGTAGACATGTTTCGCAGGAAGATTTTCTTTACGAACATTACATTGAATTTTCTTTCGACGTATGATCTGAACAATTCAATGACTAAAGCCAGCGTGTATGTACATGAATTCTAAGCCAGAATGCCACGATTTCCCTCATAACATCTACCGTGTATAATCGGTATCCTTCACATTGCGTTTTAAATAAATCAATATGGTGAACACAGTGCTATGCACCATTCTGCCTCAAATTACAAATACTTTGCGATATTTAAATGACTTACGTACAATCACATCATGGATCGAGCTAAGAAACGTCGTGATATCGGATTTCGATTCGTCTATATTTATGCTAATCAACTATCTTCAACCTACAGATGTTTTTATTCAGCTGCATGCTATGGAAACATATAATGGTATGACGTGAGTAATATATTCTGATGGTATGTACTCATGCCACCCACAAATTGGTTCGCGTCTGCTGCCACATTGCTGCACGCTATCCAATCCAAATTGTTATTCTTTTAATAGCTTCGTGCTTACAATCATTGTCAATGCGTCTGGGGATATTGGATGGTTTGTGCATCAACATATTTGCACATATTAGAGAAATTGATCAACTTTAACATCTTGGTAAATTAAAAATTAGCGTCACACATTGAAGGAAGATAATCACGTCCTTAGAAAATGGCTTTGAGAAGATACTACTTTGCCTGTATGGTAACTCCAAGATGGGATAGTTTGTAAATGTGACTCATTCAAGAGTGCACGCCGGGTCGGTTGAAAATGGTATATCTCTCTTCCTATCAAGTTGCGATTGAGTTTCTTTTCTTAAAGCATTGGCACTTATTAATAATATCATGACTGAGATAATCTAGATCTGTGTAAGGTATTGGTGGTAAGAGCACCGTATATTGATACAAAGTGTCTTGCTGTAGCTAAGCTCAGACAATGTTTTCATCGATGTTCCCGTTTCATCTGACAGCTGATGATGGCTACGTCTACTATGGTAAGCAACTGCTATTTACGTCCAGTTATTTACTCATATTTATGTTTTCCATCTAGTAACCTTTTCTTGGGGGTGGCATGTAGGCACTTGGCATAACAACACTCACGACACCCTCACAATATTATTTTCATGAATCTCATATACATCTTACCTGGGGTCAACATTTTAATAACACAAATAAGTCTTATGTAAAGATCACACTCACCATAATCTAGCCGATTATAACAATGTGCACAGAAAGTAATCCTATTCTTCCTGTCGAATTGTGTAGCCAATATGTGAGCCACTAAGCTTTGGGGATGTAAATGTCCATGTAGTTATATGTTCAACCGATACTATATCAACGAGTAAAATCGCTACTGCGGGAAAATTGAACATTAGGAAACTCTTTTACTTAACGGTACAATCAACTTGCCATCAATTGGCAACGTAGACGTAGCACCGAAGCAGTATCGACGGTCAATGTTGAATCGTACGTTATAAACCCGATTCCAATGGGTTTTTGTTGACTTCGGTACGTGTACACTCGATCAGTCCACCATTCGCTGTGGTAGTCGATTATTTGCAACAGATGTGCATCAACAGAATTTAACGAGACTAAACAACCATATTTGGCTAATTGCTTCGTCTCATGCAACTTAAATATCGATGCAAACCGTACCATCCGCAAGGGTAGAGCAGATCAACCATGCGCTGCAGCTCTGTCTTTAAAGCCAGGTGTGTCACCTTACATGATAATTTCTAGGTCGTGAACGACGAGACGTGTTTTATTTTGCAGCAGCCTGGCTACAGGCACATTCGTTTACTAGCCAGTCTTATCCCATATCAACAATGCAACGAAGCAGGGCGCCATCAGTGAGTAATGCACCTTAATTAACTCCCCGCAGACATATGCATCAGACGCATAAAAAAGTTGTACTTATGATGCAGCAGCCATAAGCGGGTGATATTTAAACCCATTGTCTCGGCCTTGTCGTGTTTATGTACATAGTGACGTGTACAAATTATTATAAAAGATGCATGATGTACCACAATTTCATCGTTGTCATTAATCACAACAAGCTCCGGAGCCTGTATCAGATGAGACCCATAATCAGCCATAAACTCGTATATACATTTTACCACAGCTCAGAAGAACGAAAGCAAATCAGGCATAACTTGGCATTATGAAAGCACTACAGTATGGATATTTGCCTACACGTAGGGTAATATATCCTCGCTGCTGGTTCCTAATGTAAAAATCTTTACCTAAGCAAATCACCCTTCTGAAAAGGTTAATAACATAACCACGTTTGTTTGATCCAAGATATGACGTTTGTTAAGCGTTGATGTCTTGAAAGGGTGCAGGGAAAGTATCGCAGACACTATTGACATATTCTAGAGTATTTCATGAATTATTCGATTGAAGCTCAAATGTCAAATTGATTTAAGGAGTTGCATGCGTAACTCATCAGCGCGGGAAAACACTCATCCCGTTCGTGCATTCCCTATTGGTGAAGCCACCCTGGCTTTACGCTAATACCACGGGCAATGCGGTCATATAGTAACATGCCATTTAGTTTAAATTTCTACATTGATGCTAAGCACATAGCCTTACATAGCCATAGCTTCGAAATTACCGTTCCGACAGCAAAGGTTGTATATTATCCAATACACATAGAGAGGAGCTAGATGTAATCAATCTATCCATGAATCATACAAATCAATCAACCCATCCATCTAAACAGACAGACACATATCATTATATTAATGATGACTACATGACAGAAAGCAACTAAAAGTTGATACGGGATGGCTTATTGCATCCATTGATAGTTGTATCATTCGTGGTACGAAGACATTATTGTGACGAATGCTTTTTCATGCATTATTGCCAGCATCCCGCATTTCAAGTTTCCGGCAATGGCAGTACCACATATAGACAAAAGCACTGCATCATCCATCTTTTCCTTTCTACCTGCCTGCACAATGTATGAATACAAAACAAATCACCCCGCTGATCATATGACCGCGTACTGAATGTAGTAATATATACGTATTGAATAGCGGCTAGTGACATTCAAAGGATATTTAAAATAATTTGTGCCAGTTATGCATTTGTAATATATTTACATCGAAGTCAACATATGTTGGCTTTTCACAAACATTGCATGGAAACTATTTGTTAGGCTTCTTAGTCCTAATGACTTTTCACCATAACCAGAGAGTAAATTCATGCTCGCCTGGGCCGACGACGCTGGTCTCCAACATAACATATGTGAGATCCTAGAACACACTGCTTGAAGAATATTTGTAGAATGCAAATATCTGAATGCATATTAACTGGCTTCCAGGCTAGCCTCACGGTCATGTCAGACCGTCAGATACGTGATACTGCAGGCTATCGTATTAAATATTTTACAGGATAAAGAAAAGAATAAACAGACTGGGCATGACTTTAATGCAATCACCCGACATTCAAGCAGTTGAATAAATAAAAAGCTTGTCAACTAATGGCAGGTACAGGTTAAATCATCTTGTATCCTTTTCTTTATTTCACGCACTTTATGGAAATATCAGTTAGGTATTAAAGAGTGAAAACATAACTCAAAATGCTTTGATACTTTGGTCGATGAGTCCTTGACGATTTTGATTTAAGGCATATGCTGTACAAAATCAACATTGAATGTTATCCAAAAGCAAACGGATTTACTGGGGGTCATCCGTTGTATCAATCCCATCAAATGTTGAGTCAAATTACTCGCGTGCCTCGTCTCCATTGATTGCCTGCTATATAAAATATCCTTCCGCACCTATGGGAAAACACCGTTCATTCGCTGCTTCATGGACACAAGACCCATGATAATCACCAATTTGTTACGCCCTAATATAATGTGGTAGCCAACGTTTTGCAAATATATATTGTGCATTCAATCAGTGTTCTGATACGCTGGAGCAAAGAGAAGAAATATGAGTCGTAATCGGATTTTTCTATGATTGTCCTATTAGTCATTGTGTTTTATCAATCATTCCCAAGCAGTGACACAGCTCAGTTATAATAGCATTCGCTTTTTTTTCGGGCTTGGTGACTTTACGGGATAACAATCTGTAAAGTTCATTACTCTTTGTGAACACTGTCAAAGTGCATCACTTTTTATTGGTACTAGCACGATAATAAGATCTAGTCATCATTCTTACCATTCCGGTTTTCCGTTTGCATGTGTTCGAAACATTTATTGCTACTATTGATTCACGTAATGATAAATCATTTCTTTACCGTTATAACTACCACTATTGTCTTCCTATGTTACTTGCAACGACTGACATTTCTGCCGAATGATCAATATAAAATACAATAAGGAGCATCGCTTCATACTATATTCATCAGTGCTCTACCAACCTAACGAGACGTGTCGACTGAATGCGTTGATTTAACGGCTTCGTACGGTACTAGTGCCTCAAAGTAGATGCAATCGAGTCTTGCAACTACGCATGCGCAATTGCATGCTTTCTGATATGATCACCCAACTGCGCCCATTTTCAGCTTCAGGTGTCTTTTAGCATCAAATACAAGATCGGTAATCGGTAAATGAAGATTTTTTCACAACATAAATTAAATCATTTCTTATCAAATGCACCTCAAACTCAATGGAATATGTGCATCACAGTAGTAACGTTCCTGCTTTTTTCTATTCAAGCCCAGCAAAGAAGAAAACACAAACGAAGTGTAACTAGATGATGGCTAATTGAGTATTATAGTGTCAGGGCACTCAGTCGAAAAATAAAACCAATCGTATTGTTATATTGATTTATTGTAGCCAAAACTACATGCCACAACGTACCTTGAATTGCATAGACGATGTATCGCGTCAACATACCTTTTTGCCGCAGCCAGCGGGTGGTGCATTTGTTAGTTTGATAAGGCAGCAGTTGATTCAATAACATTTTGTGTGATAAATTGCATTATAACGAGAAATGTCTGCTCATATCAATCCAAAAAATAGTTGAGAGCGTTGACATTAATCCTTCGGTTAGGCTGTAATATTGACGAATGCAACAATGCAGGCTTGGTGGGTAAAAATGTTATTGGCTTTTCCTATCAAGTTCCGGATTGGGCTGTTCCCTTTATGCATTGACATTGATTGAGACTATCTGATGAAATGGATATCTTACACGGAGTGTATTGTGCGTTGTAAAGTATAATTTGAGTAAGATCGCAGACGTGGAGATGCATTGGAAATAAAGGCACTTGATCATTGCTTATAATACAATTGCGCGCGGCTAAAATGAAAGCATTTGTAATGGATATTCCCAGTCTATTCGACTGCTTCTGATGATTATGTGATATTTAATAAGCCTTAGCGATTTAATCATTCTGATGTTCGACCTCTTTAATGCGTTTTGGCTTTTTCTGTTATTTTACCAATCACAATGATGTCGTCCGAACGCTATTGTATCCCTCCTCGCACTTCGAATGTAGTCACATAGAAATATGCATAACAGGTACTGATGCAGATAATCGAATCGCTTAGCGGTCCCATCAACGATGGCTTTATCTAAGGTTTCTACAACGGTGGGTTATGCCAATTCATCATTCAAACGCATCTGTAAGCGAACATAGATACACGGACAGTGTTCTGAAACAGTCATCATATATGTCGCTAATTGGTAGTACCAGGTGTATGCACAGCGAGTTTTACAAGAGACGTTTTGTATTGTGCAGAAGCCTGGCTATAGTCACATAAACCTCATTCATTTATTACACTGTACGATCCCGTATCAATAATACAGCATAACGGGACGCTGTCGGTGAATAATGCATCGAAATTTACTCCATGTGGACCCTTGTGCTACAGAACCCTAAAACAATTAAACCCCGGATGCAGCAGACATCTGCCCGTGTACATGACGACGCATGCAATCAATTCTCAAATGTGTATGATAGATTACAATGATCTTGTTTTCGCTTATACAGGCAGCTCTTGATGTATAATTGATAAAAGATCATGTGTCGCACGCTCATTAATAATAAGAACCTCGGCAAAACATCGGTATACTGTGTGTTGCAGATCGGAAGAGTGCACACATATTAGGTTAAGTCTCGGATATGCGCAGACGTTGTGCAATCGTTGGGACATTGTGGCGTAGATAATGATTGCGCCTGTTAAAACTCAACGGCTTACTGCAATGATGTCACAAATGCTGCTTGATAGCATAAATAATCATATCCTTTTGGTCTGGCGAGCGTCCTTGTGTTTGGTGGAGATGTTTTGAAAGAGTCCTTCAATAGCATATAGTATGCAAATATCAGTCGTTCATGATTCATTTCATAGGAGCGCGTATGCTACACTGGTGCACATATAACTAATCTGCGCATAAAACTAATCTGCATTGCAAAACACCCATCCCGTTTTTACACCATCAAACCGCCTTTATGAATATTCCTCGATGGCAGCGGGTAGCAGTGTTTACAAGCAATGATATTATCAACCGCAAAGTGCCATAGTGTTCTCCTATGTCGTTGATCGTCTCTAAGTACCACTTGTGATTTGACATCGAATGTACATTGAACAGAAGTAACAGACGTACCATATGTAAATGATGATAGCATATGATGTTCCGAAATGTTGTAATGTTCAAAGACTGTCCATTTCGTATACAGAGGCATATCAACTTCAATCAAGGAGTTCAATTAAACCATGTAATGCAGTTGAAATGATCATTGAGCTTCGACTACTTGGTATTGAGTAGGTCTCGACGTTCGGTGGCCAGCTTTCATTTGTTCAGTTCTTATGATAAATCTTCTACCTCTGACCTCTGCAATAACTTGTCGGAGTACCGCACCATTTCAGGATTTGACGGTCACTTCTATATGTTAATCAACGCTCTTAATAATTAGTATACAGTTGATTGAAGCCAGTTCAACTTCGACGCCAGTTATATCTTTGAACTTTTTTTTGTACTGAACATATCATGGACATGCCAAATTCATTATTAGGGAATTTATATATTATCACTGACTTAGGCACTGGTATAGAAGTTATATGATGTCATGAATTAAATGTCATTTCTGTATATCCGAACTCGGCTCCAGAATGCACGCACCTTGAAGGTGTTCGGCAATTACGATTGTACCGGATCTACAGATCTATATATTTCAGCAACTGATGTGTCAACGAATATTTATCGTTCTGAATATATCTGTATAAAAGCTGTGCCCTAAAAAAACCCATAAATAATCGGAAGATGCTATTTAGTATTATCACATGTGAACGTCGCTATCTAGTATCATAGGACCATCTAGCTGTGTACGCACCAGTACGGCGATGGTGTGCTGCGCCGTTACAGTGAGGCCTAGGTCATATTCATGATGTCACACACGAAGTTAGTACTACCTGGGTACAGATGTTCAAGCTGATTACGTCACAAATAAAACGCGAAGAGTGGACAAGATTAGCCTTATTTCAAACTAATGAAGACTTTATATGACAATGTATTTTCATCAATACACAGGTGTGCTGTCATTGTTACTTTAAGTAGAAGTTAACTGCTCTTAAGATGAATGACCATCCTAGAAAGCATCCATATGACGCCTATCAAACAATTCACACTTTCCCAATCTCTCAAATCTACATAATGTGTAGCAGTTATTCAATCGTTGTTACCTTGGCAATATGTATCTCTGTTCCAATAACACCAGTGTTAAATCGAGTCCGTGGTTAACGATTGCGAGATTACCCGTTATGACCTCTGACATATTGTTGGATCAAACTAATCAGCTTGAATGGACAGTAAATGATCTATTGCCAACAAGGCTAATACAATCATCCAAAATCAATCACACTTCATTGACCGAAATGCAAGAATAATGGCCAATGCTGTAATAAACCCTGGGCTCCTTTAATTAGTGCATTTGTCGTTGATTGAATGTGACTTCTATGGAATACATTTGCATTTAATCCCCACATGGGCATTAGAAGCTACCGTATATAAAGGAACTGTACATTAAATATAGAAATGGCCCGAGGAGGTGCCCTGGAAGTCTAAGGTTGAGATATAGTATAGTTGAATGTGCGGACACAGCACCCCAGTAACGCATGTTTATGTTACGGTGTTAGTATTATTTCAGCAATGACTCTGCTTATACAAATCGATTTCCCCGCACGCGCTATAATAAGCAGTAATGTATCATCCGATCACCATGGTAGGCAGCGCCATAGATCATCCCAATACAACAGCAGACATATTACGGCTCGCTGCAGGATAGAATGGAATACCTCTCAGATGATACAAGGTAGCTTTTCCCCGACATTGACAGCTGCATTCTTCGCTACATTAAGGTATTATCTTGATACCAATCATAAGCAAGACCCTGTGGTCCAAATTCCAAACAATATTGATCCCACACAGGAAATCAATATCTGGCTGTATTTATCAAACCCCGCGGACACAGTACATGAGCTGATGACGTTTCACTCGTCAGGTATGCTGAAACGATCGATGTGCATATCTACATTACATAAGTAAGCTCATTACTCCCAACCGACGATCCAAGAAAATGCGATCAAGTTATAGTGACCTACTAGCAAGCACTACTTAATACTCTTCTCAATACCTTGGACGACAAAGCTACCTTTGGAGCAGATGGGCTTTGCAAATGCATGTGGGTTCCAAGCCATTCTCCCTATCATGTCTCTTGGGAATAATTTGCAAAAATAGTTTATGAGTGTCAGACGTGAGGCATGGTGTGACGATTTGTAGGTTGCATGTACAATAAGTTTATTACCATCTTAGCAATCGGTTACCGATTCTGCAGTTTGAATCGTATTTACTAGTTATTAATGCTCAATGTGGGAGAACGTCATTGATATGAAAAATTAAGCAATGGCCCATGACCAATACCACGTGACTTCATTTGTCTTACTATAAGTCCGGCAGGGTGATGTATCCGATCGAAATGAAAGTTGTCACTAAGTAATTATCATTCCAGTATCTGCAGTCACTGGGCTACCTTAATCCCATTATTCACTATATATCTATGATATAAATATCATCAATTGGTCTGTTTATTTCTTCAAGACATCATCAGTTGCTGTTCCAAATCAACCCTGAGACTAGAGCCTGCCTCAGCCATAAATGTAGTGATACGTTTAGAAGAAGAATCCATGGATGTTGGACCTATAACAAATAACCAAAGAAAATTGCTTTTTCTGGTGTGCTAGCCGTTTCCGGTTTTGTGTTCACTTTGATGCCCTACTACGGGCCACGTGCAATCAACATCGATCGATCTTATCCCTCAGCGTCATGGACTGGTGATAATTGATTGAGTTAAGGATCATCTGTCCAAATGGAACGGAGAGACATGCGGCAATGTTTGTCTGATTCAAAATATTTTTCCATCACATGACACCAAAAGCGGACAGCAGTTACTTGATGTATTGGAAAAGGATTCAGGATACGCCTTGCGCAGAACAGAATTCCCGATTACACCAACATACCGAAAGTTTGATAGCAAAATACATTTTTGTGGATAAGAATATTTGAAACGGACTTCGATGGAACAATTACCATAGTAACGCTACATTCAGAGCTAAATTATGTTCCAGGATTATCTACGCAATGGTAAGCATCGAGAGATTAGTCGGTAAATCATCGTCTTGGATCAGCACTTGATGCAATGCAAGTAATCTTCTTCTAGTCGTCTATCTCTTTTTTGAATTGCAAGGCCAAATTGCATTGGGTATCAAACTTAAATTAAGCGATACGGTTTTGACGAAGACAGTTTCTGTAAAGTAAATCTAATTGTTCAAGACGCATAAATGCTGAAACATGAAGATGTTGTTGGTCTTCCATCGACCTTTTCAAGTTGTTTAATAATTCAGTGGTGCGTTATGCTGAGGAAAACATATCAGCTTTAAGCTATACAATCTCGGCGTGTTTTAAGGTGTATAAATAACCGTCGCTATCCAGTATCATACGACCATCTAGCTGTGTACGCACCAGTACGGCAACGGTGTGCTGCGCCGTTACAGTGAGGCCTGAGGCCATATTCATGCTGTCACACACGAAGTTAGTTCTACCTGACTACAGATGTTCAAGCTGATTACGTCACAAATAAAACACGAAGAGTGGACAAGATAAGCCTCATTTCAAACTAATCAAGACTTTATATGGTAATGTATTTTCATCAAAGCACAGGTGTGCTGTGGATTATACCTGTTGCTCATTTCCCCGGGATCCTCAATAAACACGAAACACGAATCCTATGAAAGGTTAAGGGATGTCATTATTTGACATGTCTGTCTGTAGATATTAGATTAACACCAATAGCGTTATTTCAGTAATCCTAAGCGTTATACGACTTAAGACGTGGTATCCCACTCCTGTATTATGCGGGAGGAGGATATAGTTAGGTTCGACTTGACTCAATCAAAAATACACATGGTCGCGGCGAGACAGAATGTTAACTGAGTACTCCAACGGGGTATCTCCATTTCAGGGATTGATCTGGTGTCTTAAAGCTTTCAGTATAATTTACAGCAGCTGTGCATTAGGTCTCACTGCAGTCAAATTGCGCGCCCGTGGTAAGTGCATCGTTATACGTCCTTGCAGACAACACCAAACCAGTAATGAGGTTGATCTTATCTTACCACGCTTCGTCATGGACTAGTGATGACTGATTGCCCGGCAGGGAGTATCTGGTTTACACAGGCATACTGCAATTATTTTCGGAATCAACACACATATAAGAGAAGATATATTTAACTAGCAGTTACCCAGCTATCAAGGGTGGATCGCTCCTTGTCGGCACCCAGCACACACACCATGAATGCAGCCTAAACTACAAAATTGTGTATTGACCACGCTTTGTTCATCACTCCTGTCGTCGACAAAGATGCAGTTTGCCATCAGACAATTAACTAGCCTGTAAACCATCAGTAGAAAACAGTATTCAGGCATAGTATTCCTCGCGGCTGAGGGATTGGCTGCCGTTTTTGCGAACTGGTTAACGTTTTATTCAGATCGAGTATATTGACAAAATTACCCCACTAACCAAGGTAATGAGATCAAAAGACACAGACTAACCCGCAATATAAGAATTCGCACGGACCTGCTGTTTATTGCCGCTGAAATCAACACAATCGAGTAACGAATGGTCGAAATGCACCAACGAGCCCTGTTGGAACTAAACTAACTCAATTAAATAACCATGCGTTGTTATGAGAAGTTTGTGATGCGTTTCAGGCATTCATATAGCAAACGCTGCATTATAGCTGCTGTTGAAAAAAGTTACTACCGAAGTATCTTCATATAATTTAACAATTTTTGGCATCATCTGCTACCCGATCCATTTGATTATTCGAGGTTGACAAAAAGGTTGTTGTTCGGAAATCGAATCTGTTCATATCTTATCACTGCTGGGACATCGCAAACAACATGCGAGTACTTAGCCAGCTAGTGCAGATTGACAACAGCAGCTCAATATGGCGCTATCACACTAACAAATGTGTGCTTAATATGACCCTAGGTTTCATGTACATTATATCCTAATTTATCCTTCTTGTTCCCCAGCTTTGCATGCGGAGCAGTCGCGGTGTGATAAAACAAACAGAGCCGTATCGCAGTTGGCGATTTCTATTGCACCACAATATTGTATGGTATTGCTACAGGCACCAGATGTTAGCCTCACACCCTAAACAGGTGGTGGTACAAATTATCCTTTACTATTCACCCAGGAATGCAACCAATGTGCCTGACTAGTAATGGTTCACGACCAGTTTACGGCGCTAAATCACGTCAATTTCTAGACACTTTTTACAGCACAAATAACAATTGCATGGAAATCTGTCATTGTATATAGCAACGAGCAATGATTCAGCTCTCAGTAATCGATGCAGTTATTCAGCCCGTAATCCCAAAGTATTTTCCTCATACAACGCCATTCCTTGAAGGAAGCTTAATTATTTGAAAGCTTGAATATGTTAACGCGATTTATTTTACCAACGTAGGTGGTCCGGCTAGAGGCAATTGCATTACCAATTTATGTCAAGCCACATACTACACAATCCACTTTGCTTCTTAGAATCGAATGGAAGACCTACGTTGATTAGGTCACAGATCAAGTCGGGGTAGGAGGCTTATGTGTATAAAGTATGCAGTCGTCGTCATTGCATTAATACATGTGTGTGTGAACATTCCGATGTGTTTATTAAGTATCTCATAATATTGACATCAGCACGAGTTCAACCATATAATCTTGACTATGCGGCGGTTATTTTCAAGTAGCGTTTGGATCGTAGCACTCGTAGTCATGTCTACTACGTCAACACAGAGATTTCTCATAATACGGCAGGCGCTCGATGACAGGACTTAGACGCAAAGCCGTCTGATTTTAGCAAATTAAGGAAAAATATAAATGGCAAAAGGCGAGAAGAGGTAGAATGGGTCCTAGCCTGTTCAATACGACGTCGTCATTATAAACGTGGATCAATACATACAATCTTATAGGAGAGCTAAGCGTTGTTGTTATTCCGGATCTCTATTAACTCGGCAATCAATTTTATACGGCTATACTAATGCATATCAACCAGCCTAAACCCACAGCTTTGCCAAGTTTCCATGCCAAATGTGTTTAATCAGCTGCGTGCTATGGCAACATATGCTGGTATGACGTCAGTATGATATTCTGATAGCATTTACTAATGCCATCCAGAAATTAGTTCGCGTCTGCTGCCACATTGCTGCACGCTATCCAATCCAAATTCGCGCAGATAAGAGAATAACATATTTGATAAATTACAAATTTGCGTCACACATTGAAGGAAGATATTCACGTCCCAAGAAAACGGCAACCACCTTGCTGGTATGGTAACTGCAGAATGGGATAGTGTGGTTCAAGTGTATTAGATGAATACGAGGTCGAGGTATTTGTGGGCGCTGTCTAATCATACAAATCGTTAGAAGCGTTTAACTTTATCTTTTTGACAGTCTGTAAATGTGACTCATTGAAGAGTGCACGCTGGGTCGGATGACAGTGGTATATCTCTCTTCCTATCACGATGTCATTGAGGCGCAAATCTTTAAGCAATGGCACTGATTAATATCATCTGATGAGATGGTTATCATACATACTAGACTGAGAGAAGCTAGAAATGTGTATTGACGGTTAGATTATATATATATAGATATATATATATATATAGAATATATATATATTAGATATATATATATATAGAGAGATATATATATATCTAGATATAAAGATAGTTTAGAGATTAGATCTTTATATAGAATACATATATATATAGATATAGAGAGATATATAGATAGTATCTCATAGATAGATTCTCTATCTCTCTATCTCTCTCTATCTCTAGATAGATATCTCTATATATATAGATCTATCTCTATCTATCTCTCTAATCTATCTCTATCTATATATCTATCTATCATATATCTCTATTATTTTCCTCCATCTCCTATCCATCTTACCTGGGATTAACATTCTAATAACATAAATAAGCCTCATGTAAAGATCACACTCCACTTAATCTAACCGATTATAACAATGTGCGCAGAACGAAATTATATACTTCTTGTCGAATTGTGTAGCCAAAATGTGAGCCACTTAGCTTTGGGAATGTTAATGCTCGTGAAGTGTCATGTCCACCCAATACTGACTCAACGAATAGAATCGCTACTGTGGGAAAACGGAACATTCAGGAACTCTTTTGCACAACGGTTCAACCAACTTGCCATCAAGACAGGTCTGCTAGGAACGAATGGGAAACGCAGACGTGGCACCGAAGCAGTGTCACCAATCAATGTCACTAATACGTTCTAAGCCCGATTCCAAACCGCTTTCTACTTACGTGTATACTCGATCGACCCAACCTTTGCTGTGGAAGTCGATTATTTGCTGCAGATTGGCACCACTAGAATTTAACGAAGCTAAACAATCCGATTAATCATCTTAACAGACAGACACATATCATCTATATTAATGATGGCTACGTGATAGAAAGCAACTGTAAGTTGATACGGGATGGCAATCGCAGACATTGGTAATTGTATCATTCTTGGTTCGAAGACATTATTGAGAAGAATGCTTTTCATGCATTATTGCCAGCATCCCGTAGTTCAAGTTCCAGGCAATGGCAGTACAACATACAAACAACAACACTGCATCTTCCATCTTTGTCCTTCTACCTGGCTGCACAATGTATGAACCGATAACCAAACTTCCCGCTGGTCATATGACTTGATAATTACAGCGAATTAAGTAATATATACGTATTGAATAGCGGCTAGTGACATACCAGGGATTTCAAGAAGAATTTGTGCTAGTTATGCACTTGTAATATATCTACATTGACCTCAACATATAGATGCTTTTCATACAAATTGCAACTATTTGTTGAGCACCGTGGACCTAATGGCTTTTCTCCATAATCAGAGTCAATTAATGCATGGCCGGGCTTATAACAGGGTCGACGAAGCTGGTCTCCTACGTAACATATATGAGATCCTAGACCACACTGCTTGAAGAATATTTGTGGAATGAAAATATCTGTATGCATATTTGCTGGGTTCGAGGCTAGCTTATCGGAAATATCAGACCCTCTGATACGTGATACTGCAGGCTACCGTGTTTAATGTTTTAAAGGATAGGCCAAAAAGGAAAAAGAATTAACAGACTTGACATGACCTAAATGCAATTACCCGACAGACAAGAAGTTGTATAAATAAAACCGTGTCAACTAATGGCAGGTACAGGTTAAATCAATCTTCTTTTCTTTGCATTTTTTCACGCGTTTTATATAAATATTAATTGGGTATCAATGAGCAAAAACATATCTCGAAATGCTTTGATACTTCCTCAGACGAGTACTTTATGATTTTGATTTAAGGCATATGCTGCCTTGCCAATTATCAACGTTGCATGCTATCCAAAAGCAAACAGATTAACTGGAGGACATCCGTTGTATGAATATCATTTAATTGTCCCATCAAATGTTGGATTCGATAGACGCACGTGCCTGCTATATAAAATACCCTTGCCGTACGCCTGTGAATAAAACCGTTGATTCATGGACCCGAGACCCATGATGATCACCAATTGGTGTGGTGGTGAAATACGCCCTAAAATAATGTAGTAGCCAACGTTTTGCAAATATATATTGTGCATTCAATCATTGAAGTGTCCTGATACGTCTGGTACAAAAAGAAGAAACATGAGTCATAATAGGAATTTTCTATGATTTCCTCATTAGTTATTGTGTTTTTCAATCATTCCCAATCAGTGATACAGCTCAGTTATAAAAGGCTTCGCTTTTTCGGGCTTGGTGACTTTACGGGATAACAATCTGTAAAGCTCATCTCTCTTAGTGAAAACCGTCCATTTATGTGGCAAAGTGCATCCTTCACAAATCAACGCAGCAAAGGTTGTATATGTTATATGTGTCACTATTGTCAGTCGCTCGTTTACATGCAATATTCTCCAGCAGAAAAGTTATGATACATAAGTATCACATTCGACTTCCCAAACTCACGAAAATCATAGACGATTGGACTTCTCATCCAAACCTTACGTGGATAAAAATACTTAGGATGACTGCCATATCGATCAATATGTGATACAGGTACTAAACCTGATCGAGTGATCAATTGTGGTTCATTCATTGGAAGACCTCTCGGCGGAATTGTTTCAGAGAGAAGTACCACCGAACAGAGTACTCGAACAGACATGATTTTCTCTAAGAACACTACATTAGGTTAGTAAAACAATACAGCTGCAGATATCAGTCCATTACAGCACCACAGACCAGAGCAATCAAACACACCTGGTTTTCGCTGAGAAACAGTACATTAAATTCTCCTTCGAACGTATGATCTGAAAAATTCAAAGACTAAAGCCAACGTGTATGTACATGAATTCTAAGCCAGATGACCAGGATTGCCCTCATAACGTCTACCGTGTATTATCGGTATCCTTCACATTAAAGCATCGTGCGTTTTAATGAAATCAATATGAGGAACGCCGAGCTATGCACCATTCCGATTCAACATTACAAATACATTGCAATATTTATAAGCCTGGTTTAAAATCACATCATTGATCATGCTTTACTTGCATATCAAATTCCTAGCATGCAAGTAAGGCTAAATAACGAACTCGTTTTGTGAGCAAAACATAGCCACATATATCAGTCGTTTACACAACACGTAACTCTAAAAAGCATGTTGCAGTGCAACACCTCAATGACAACGCACGATCACTGCGCTGGGTATTGATGCATAGCTACAGTGGGGCACCTAACTGCATCACATCTAATAGCCTGGATCAGCTGATTAATTGTGCCGCGATCAAAGGGGCATTCCGGGAAGAATTAATTCCGGGTTAGCAAAATGGAGCATCAACCTTCATATGACCTCGAAATAATCAGCGAGTAATATCCGTCTGATTTTAGCAAATTAAGGAAAATATGAATGGCAAAAGGCGAGAAGAGGTAGAATGGGTCCTAGCCTGTTCAATACGACGTCGTCATTATAAACGTGGATCAATACATACAATCTTATAGGCGAGCTAAGCGTTGTTGTTATTCCGGATCTCTATTAACTCGGCAATCAATTTGATTCGGCTATACTAATGCATATCAACCAGCCTAAACCCACAGCTTTGCCAAGTTTCCATGCCAAATGTGTTTAATCAGCTGCGTGCTATGGCAACATATGCTGGTATGACGTCAGTATGATATTCTGATAGCATTTACTAATGCCATCCAGAAATTAGTTTGCTTCTGCTGCCACATTGCTGCACGCTATCCAATCCAAATTCGCGCACATAAGAGAATAACATATTTGGTAAATTACAAATTTGCGTCACACATTGAAGGGAGATATTCACGTCCCAAGAAAACGGCAACCACTTTGCTGGTATGGTAACTGCAGAATGGGATAGTGTGGTTCAAGTGTATTAGATGAATACGAGGTCGAGGTATTTGTGGGCGCTGTCTAATCATACAAATCGTTAGAAGCGTTTAACTTTATCTTTTTGACAGTCTGTTAAAGTGACTCATTGAAGAGTGCACGCTGGGTCGGATGACAGTGGTATATCTCTCTTCCTTTCACGATGTCATTGAGGCGCAAATCTTTAAGCAATGGCACTGATTAATATCATCTGATGAGATGGTTATCATACATACTAGACTGAGAGAAGCTAGAAATGTGTATTGACGGTTAGATTATATATATATATATATATATAGATATATATATATATATAGATATAGATAGATATAGATATATAGATAGATATATAGATATATAGATATATATAGAGGGAGAGAGATAGAGATCTAGGAGAAGAGATCTATATATCTATCTCTATAGAGAGAGAGAGAGAATAGATCTATCTATCTCTCTCTATATCTCTCTCTATCTCTATATATCTCTATATCTCTCTATATCTCTCTCTCTCTCTATCTATATCTATATCTCTATCTCTCTATATCTCTATATATATATATATATATATATATCTATATATATATATATTTTTTTCCCTCTCATGTACATCTTACCTGGGATTTAACATTCTAATAACATAAATAAGCCTCATGTAAAGATCACACTCCACTTAATCTAACCGATTATAACAATGTGCGCAGAACGAAATTATATACTTCTTGTCGAATTGTGTAGCCAATATGTGAGCCACTTAGCTTTGGGAATGTTAATGCTCATGAAGTGTCATGTCCACCCAATACTAACTCAACGAATAGAATCGCTACTCTGGGAAAACGGAACATTCAGGAACTCTTTTGCACAACGGTTCAACCAACTTGCCATCAAGACAGGTCTGCTAGGAACGAATGGGAAACGCAGACGTGGCACCGAAGCAGTGACACTAATACGTTCTAAGCCCGATTCCAAACCGCTTTCTACTTACATGTATACTCGATCGACCCAACCTTTGCTGTGGAAGTCGATTATTTGCTGCAGATTGGCACCACTAGAATTTAACGAAGCTAAACAATCCGATTAATCATCTTAACAGACAGACACATATCATCTATATTAATGATGGCTACGTGATAGAAAGCAACTGTAAGTTGATACGGGATGGCAATCGCAGACATTGGTAATTGTATCATTCTTGGTTCGAAGACATTATTGAGAAGAATGCTTTTCATGCATTATTGCCAGCATTCCGTGGTTCAAGTTCCAGGCAATGGCAGTACAACATACAGACAACAAACATGCATCTTCCATCTTTGTCCTTCTACCTGGCTGCACAATGTATGAACAGATAACCAAACATCCCGCTGGTCATATGACTTGACAATTACAGCGAATTAAGTAATATATACGTATTGAATAGCGGCTAGTGACATACCAGGGATTTCAAGAAGAATTTGTGCTAGTTATGCACTTGTAATATATCTACATTGACCTCAACATATAGATGCTTTTCATACAAATTGCAACTATTTGTTGAGCACCGTGGACCTAATGGCTTTTCTCCATAATCAGAGTCAATTAATGCATGGCCGGGCTTATAACAGGGTCGACGAAGCTGGTCTCCTACGTAACATATATGAGATCCTAGACCACACTGCTTGAAGAATATTTGTGGAATGAAAATATCTGTATGCATATTTGCTGGGTTCGAGGCTAGCTTATCGGAAATATCAGACCCTCTGATACGTGATACTGCAGGCTACCGTGTTTAATGTTTAAAGGATAGGCCAAAAAGGAAAAAGAATTAACAGACTTGACATGACCTAAATGCAATTACCCGACAGACAAGAAGTTGTATAAATAAAACCGTGTCAACTAATGGCAGGTACAGGTTAAATCATCTTCTTTCCTTTGCATTTTTTCACGCGTTTTATATAAATATTAATTGGGTATCAATGAGCAAAAACATATCTCGAAATGCTTTGATACTTCCACAGACGAGTACTTTATGATTTTGATTTAAGGCATATGCTGCCTTGCCAATTATCAACGTTGCATGCTATCCAAAAGCAAACAGTTTAACTGGAGGACATCCGTTGTATGAATATCATTTAATTGTCCCATCAAATGTTGGATTCGATAGACGCACGTGCCTGCTATATAAAATACCCTTGCCGTACGCCTGTGAATAAAACCGTTGATTCATGGACCCGAGACCCATGATGATCACCAATTGGTGTGGTGGTGAAATACGCCCTAAAATAATGTAGTAGCCAACGTTTTGCAAATATATATTGTGCATTCAATCATTGAAGTGTCCTGATACGTCTGGTACAAAAAGAAGAAACATGAGTCATAATAGGAATTTTCTATGATTTCCTCATTAGTTATTGTGTTTTTCAATCATTCCCAATCAGTGATACAGCTCAGTTATAAAAGGCTTCGCTTTTCGGGCTTGGTGACTTTACGGGATAACAATCTGTAAAGCTCATCTCTCTTAGTGAAAACCGTCCATTTAATGTGGCAAAGTGCGTCAATTTTTGTCGGTACTAGCGCTTTAATTAGGTAAGATCTAGTCATCATTCTTATATCTCCACTTTTTCATTTGCAAGTGTTCGAAATATATATTGCTACTGTTGATTCACGTAATGACAAATCAGTTCTTTACCGTTATAACTGCCACTACTGGCTTCCTATGTTACTTGTAACGACTGACATATTTGCCAAATGATAAATATGACATACAATAAGTAATATAGCCTCATATCATATACATCAGAGCTCTGCTAACCTTATGAGACGTGTCGACCGAATGCGTGGATTTATCGGCTTTGTAAAAGAATGGTGCCTCAAAGTATATGTGTTTTTCAATTGTTCTCGGACGTGTCGAATCGCAAATGATAAATACATTTTAGATGCACGACATGGAAAACAATAACGTGTTTCCGCAGATCAAGGTCGTAATTATGCAAATGACCATCAGGTCCTGTAACTATGCATGCGCTATTCCATCGCTTTCTGATATTATCGCTCAACTGCGCCCGTTTGTGTCTAGTAGCATCTAACAATGAAGAAGGCACAAACGATGTGTAATTGAATATTAGCTAATTGAGTATAACAGTGTCAAGGCAAGCGCTCAATCGAAAAGTAAAACCAATCGTATTGTTGTATTGATTTATTGTAGCTAAAACTACATGCCACAACGTAGCTTTATTTGCATATAAGATGTATCGCTCAAACGTAACTTTTTAACCGCAGCCAGCGCGTGGTGCATTTGTTAGATTGATAAGGCAGCAGTAGATTCAATAACATCTGGTGTGATAAATTCCCTTATTACGAGAAATGTCTGCTTATATCTATCAAAAAAATAGTTAAGTGCGTTTTAATGTTTTTGCTAGGCTGTAATATTGACGAATGCAACAGTGCAGTCTTGGTGGGTTAAAATGTTATTTGGCTTTTCCTATCAAGTTTCAGATGAGGCTGTTCCCTTTATGCACTGACACTGATGGAGACTATCTGATGATTTGGATATTTTACCCGGAGATTATTGTACGGTGTCAAGTATAATTTGAGTACGATTGCTGACGTGGAGATGCATTGGAAATAAAGGCATTTGTTTATAATGCAGCGGGTTGTGCATTTTAATTGGATATTCACAGTTCATTCGTCACATAGAAATATGCAGAACAGGTTCTTAATCAGATAATCGAATCGCTTAGCGGTCCCATCAACGATGGCTTTAACTTAGGTTTCTACAACCGCAGGCCAGTTCATTGATCAATCGCATCTGTAAGTGAAAATAGATACACGGACAGTGTTCTGAAACAGTCATCATATCTGTCGTTAATTGGTCGTACCAGGTGTAGGCTAAGCGAGTTTTACAAGAGATGCGTTTCATTATGCAGAAGCCTGGCTATCAGGCTATAGTCACATTAGCCTCATTCGTTTATTACCCTGTACGATCCCATATCAATAATACAGCATATCGGGGCGCTGTCGGTGAATAATGCATCGAAATTTACTCCATGTGGACCCTTGTGCTACAGAACCCTAGAACAATTAAACCCCGATTGCAGCAGACATTTTTGGGGGGCCATTTTGCCCGTGTACATGACGACGCATGCAATCAATTCTCAAATGTGTATGATAGTTCACAATGATCATGCTTTCGCTTATACTGCGAGCTCTACAGCTATAATTGACAAGTGTCGCACGCACATTAATCATAAAAGCGTGGAGAAACATCAGTAATGTGTGTTGCAGATCGTAAGAGTGCACACAAATTAAGTAAAGTCTCGGATTATGCGAAGAATAGCATTCGTTGGGACATTGGGGCGTTGATAATGGTTGCGCCCGTTAAAACTCAACGCCTTACTGCAATGATGTCACAAATGCTGTTTGTTAAAATAAATATTCATGTCTTGTTGAACATTCCTTTATGGCAGAGGTAACCAGTGTTCACAAGCACTGATATTATCGACCGCAATCGGTCACAGTGTTTTACCTATGTCGTTAATTGTCTCTTAGAACAACTTACGATTTGACATCGAATGTCCTTTCTACAGATGTAACGTCAATGATAACAGACGTGCCGGACGTAAATGATGATAGCATTACTCTGTGATGTTCCGAAATGTTCAAATTAGAAATTATGTCGCTTGATTAACTTACTTGGCGTTGAACTCTACCGCGTGAAAGAAGATGTAATAGTTAGTCAAAGACTGTCCATTTCGTTTATATTTATCCATGTTGAAATGATAATTGAACTTCGACTACTTGATAATCCAAGCACTGAACGAATAAACGTTGGGCGCAGAATGTTGAGAGCTACTCAGTATTATCTTCTACCTCTGAACTCTGCAATGATTTCTCGGAGTGCAGCTCTATTTCAGGATTTGACAGTCACTTATATCTGTTGATCAACGCTCTTTATAATTCAAGTTGTTCGACAATAATGATTGTACTTGTTCTATAGAGCTGTAAAGCACAGCAGCTGATATGTCGACGAATAATGATTGCTGTATAACATCTGTGCCCTATGAGTATATTAAATAAGTACAAATTAATCGCCATATGACGCCTATCAAACAATTCAATGTTCTAATTCATCGAATTATTGTCCAATCTATATAATTTAGGCGACGATTAACAGGAAAAGATTATGCGTTTGGTAATGGCATCGATCGCACCTTTGTTTTGGACGTAAAGCATAAACAGATGGTGGCTTGGCGGTTGGGTAAACCATCATACAGTTTCGTATGATGGTTTATCGATTACGGTACGGTGTTGCCGTTAACATTCAGTCATACACTGAAATACAGAGCATTGTATTGGCTTATTTGGGCTTGTAATAACCACCATATTATAAAACTATTTACACGCTCATAGTGTTATGGTTCAATGGATCCATGACGGAGCAGACAGCTGTTGCGGTTACTACTTCTATTTGCGCGAGCACAGCTCATTCACAAACAAATAGAACCAACGCTATGAGTACAATTTGTATTAGCCTTACGACATTAACATGGCCGTACATAGCCTAGTTTGCTACAATAGCCGGTTCCCGTGGCTTAGTGGTTAACTGTGTCGCCTTTAGACCCAGAGGTTGTGGGTTCGATACCAAGGGGCGAAAACCTAACTGGCTCCCCGTGACTCGGATGATCACGTTAAGTGGCGGTCCCGTCTACGAAAGGCGATGCACCCGACCCGGTAGCTCAATAGTACCGTGCTGGACCTTTGGCCCAGTAGCGTGGGTTTCGCAGCCAAGTCTGAACAACAGGTTCGCGCTAAGTGGGCGCCGGCATTAAGGAGAGCTGTCCAAGCATCACAATCATCCTCAATCACCACCGTCGTGATATCACCTCGTTGTTGAAAGTGACGTTAAACACCAATATCACCTTTTCCATTACAACATCAATCCCATACAGGCAACAGCAAATCTGTCTGTACTTCTCAACCCCAGAAGCAAAATGCATGAACTGTTGACGTCGTCAGGTATACTGAAACGATTGATGTGCATATCGTATTTGATCAGAAAACTATACAATCTGATACCAATAATATTGTTAATGCTATACTCTTATATTTATCAGCCAACGCGACACGAGCTGTCTACTGTGCAGCAGATATCTCTTAGCAATACGTTTGTTACGTATTTGCTTCTCGCCTTACAAGTTTCGTGCAGCATAAGACGGTAGTTCGTGCGTTGTCTACACGCTAACAAAACTGCGTTGAGTGTTCTTCAAAGATTAGGACCCATTCAATTTTAAAATTGTTTGAAATAGAAATCCTCGGATATAGTGCACATAATGTTAGTGTCAGTGTCATCGACACTCGCCAGTATCGTATGGCGGCAACCTGTTGAAATATGAAATAGACTGGAAAGATGCCTGTCGCAAGAGTTCATAGTTGGATAGCTTGTTTAACCTTCACGGCGGTGTCTATGAATATACTATTGAAGTGTTGTATTATTCAGTGACTTTCATACTTTCTACTGATGTAACGAACCTAATAAATTCTACTTGGTGTTGAACGAGCTGCAGAAAATCTTGGGCGCCCAGGGAGAGTCAATAATGCTACTTTTTCCTGCCAGTCACGAATAATGCCCAAATAAAGAACAACCACAATGTAATTCAAATACATTAAGGGTTATTGCACCCCAAAATATATCAAATATGTTGTTTTAAGAACCGCTAACTATAGATGGTCTTTGTTCCATGATGCAAAGTTCCAGATGGTCATTTCTAATATCTTTGTTCAATGATGTATGCCAATTTCGATTTGGCGAACTCAAGATGATAATTATGATGAAGCTTATAGAATAGCTGGTGAAGTGATAGGCACAAGTGTAGTTGCCACCCATCTTCACTTGGCAGATACAAACACGTATGCCTGGATTTGCAGATTTTACGTAGTACTAGTGCGGCAAACGTAAATATATCAACTCCATACATGATCATAATCATACCATTGTCGATATATCAATGGTATAAAGAGAGAGAAGCCTGAATGACTAACTGCAAAAAACATATTGCATCAAGAGGAATTAAGCTTTGCTAACTATAAAATAAAAACCATTGTATCGGCTTATGGGGTTTACAATTCGATGCCATGGACCCGTTGAGCATTACGATGGGCCATACGATAAGGACAAGAATTATGCTAGTGATCCATCACGACCTGTGTGGTGTATATCTGGTCGCAAGGGATAAACAATGGCATAGATATTGAGCAGATTGTGTGGTGTCATGATGTCAAAGCGAAATTCAGAAGTGCGTTAAAGGATTGACTGCTTCGTTGTGAGTTAAACATGATATTCAGTTCCCAGCGTATTTTGGTTAAGTGTTCAAACAAAATTAACAATCCTGTCTGTTATTATAACTAATATATGTTTTTATTGCCACCAAATTGTCTGGCAATACACAAAAATGACTGACTGCTTAAAACATAGGGCATTTTCAGCATACAAAGATCACATGGCAGAGGCAAGAGACATTAGGGTTTGCCGTAGCACTTATGCAAAGCGGGTATATCCCTGAAATCCGGGAGGTGTATGTGTCTGTAATACGACATGATTTTTTCTTGTGCTACATAACATGTGAGTTGAGATGCCTTCGTGGTATCGACAGGTCTATGTAAGCGTTGAGATAACCATATAATATAGCGGATAGTATTGAATTATAGGAGCCAACAATATACGCCGTGTAACATTTCCCTTTACATGTCATACAGGATGTCTTTTTTCTTTCGTTGTCAATACGCATTGATGCATAACTGATATAATCATACAATATCCGTCTTGTGGCAGGAGGAAGTTTTGTCTTATATATTGTATTGTATTGTCATATATACTGAATTGGGTTAACGCCATTCACATATGTATCCTACAATCGATTGGATAGTTATAAACATCTTGAAAAGAGTTCGTGTTGGATAGTTTCTGCTTATCTTGATCACAGGTATATATGCTTCATTATGGGATGTTATCACACTTGAACATAATTGCTTACATCGCCATATCTAGATGTTCTCCGACATTGGGTTGATTCAATTTGAATTTTGCAGAGGTCACTTACAGCATATTTGTGCCGCATACTTACACTTGGCTCACAATTACAGGTTCTCGGTTTCAAATGTCAAGCTTCAATACGCCCATGTTAGATGTTAGATTTATATTAGAATGTAATTGTTGATATACACTTTTGATATTGGTTGGAAGTAAGTACCAATGATGGCTATCTTCTACTTGATGTTGGACGGCATTCAAGTTGATCTTTTGAACATATGTATGTCCACGAAAGTTTGGCAAGGTTCTTACTGCCACAAATGAAATTTCAAAGGCATAGTCATAAATGCACAGCTAAGGTGTACAGCTGCTCCCCCAAGCAATAACAGTTACCTAATACGCGGCTCCATCCCATATTTGTGATGTAGCACAATGAAGCGCTTTCGGGAAATAATGCATCTACATTGATTCCACGTGTACACCTGTGCCATAGAGTCATAACGTTAATTGCCTTAGCCATGAAATGTCTATGTACACGACATTGCAAACAAACCGCTGTCGACTGTATATGATCCATCACGCTAATCGTACTTTCATTCATAACCTCGAGCTCATATATAACAAATAAGCCATCGAGGGTCAACCATGTTTATCATGCGTACATTAATCCATAATATCTCATTAATTGTACTGGTATAACTGTTTTTCGTGGATCAGAAGAGTGGACACATATCAAGTATAATTAGCATATTTCACAGCATCCTAATATGTTGCAGAGTTTGGTGAAACACCCCCATTATGGTACCATCTATTACAACTGTATGGCAACAGCTCACAAATCCCTTTAATTAATATTAGGCAATATTGATAAATGCAAGGCTGCATACACCTGCTTATGTTAGATATCCTAACTAATAGCGTCTTATTTATCTACTGCATGTCATATAGTTTGGCGCTGATGTTTTGCAAGTGTGTACGGAAATGATCGCGGACAGATTCTATGCTATCATCACGAGCCGGGCTTAAATAATTTAATGGGACCTTATGTACCAGCATCTACCGTGATAATAGTCCCCATCAAAGACGACTCATTAATTTCTCTTTGATTGCTGGCAGTTAATCCTTGGGTGCTTGCTCTATGATCCTGTGATGAGTCTATACGGGTCATAGAGTGTCAGTGTCGTTTGGTATTCAAAGAGATACGTTAAGAGCCCGCGCTCCGGCTATCATCGTGGATGCCATCTACATAGGTCAGCGCGTTGCAAACTATCAAGTGGCAGAAAAATAATACAAGCGAAAGGAATGCTAATATGCCTTACGGTGAAGAAGACTCCGGATTCATCGTCCGAGTGAATTTTCACGAGCGGCTTTCTCGTAGACAGAGGTGCTGACCTTACAACTTTACTGATTCCAAATAATTTCCCTTCTATTCTATTCCCTACATATCCTCCATTGAGTATAGGGGCAGTTGGATGAAAAGGCTAGGATGCAATTACAGGTGTCTTTCGCGACAACCAATCATGTCCTCAGGACGTTGACTCAGTTTATGCTGACGTGTTGAACAGGTAGGTTAAGTTTTTATTGAGAGCCTCATCGGTCGCCCTCCTAAATCATATTATGGCTTTGCCATAATCGTTAACTCTATGAACTAACGCACAAGGTGTTTTTTTCAGGGGCAAAAAAAGCTGGTTCCTTGAATACGGCTTTTCTGGTCATTTGATAATCGGTATCTATCACAAATCCGTCATATGCTTGTTCTACTAGCAGGCAGGTAGCATAAGTCTTCCTCGGATCTCAAGTAACGATTTATTTGGCATTAACAATTAACAGATTACAACAATGTTTGTCCATTCATCTCCGTCGTCACCCATTAAAACCGATCTTATATGTTGCCAATGTTGTTGTTTTGCACACACATATGATGTATATTGGTAACATGTATGCAGTAGACATAGATGTATTTTTGCTATGTTCAAGTCGCGAGGTGTCAAACAAATGGGTTCATAATGTGTACATTTGGGTCTGTCAGCCAGCTGCACATTTGCCACAACATGCAACTTCAATACATCAATCCAATGCACCTGCCGGCAACAGGTGGTTGCGTGGGCGTGCCACTCTGGCGGTGTCAACACAATGATGCATAACAGCCCAAGTTTTAATCAGCAGCCTAACTAGATACAAGAACTGCAAATTGTGCGCACCCAACCCACCAATGTAAGGTGTATCTCCTCAATTTGTCTTATCGCCTCGCCTCATATCGATGTAAAAGTACAAATATTGTTTTGCCTAATCATGCACTGCAACTCCGCTGAAAAGGGTGGTGACTTATCTGTATTGGATTTTTTTCCGCGTCGTGGATAGCGAGACGTATTTTACTGTACAGCAGCCTGAAGACGGTCAAATGATCTTCGTTTTACAATGCCATATCAATAATGTAACTTAAGGGTGCGCCGCAGGTGAGTAATGCAACGTAATTGTGCAACTGAGTCATAAAACAGTAGAAGTAAGGGTAAAACCGACATATGCTGATGTCTTTCCAAACCAGCGACCGTGCTTGGATATGTTCATATACAGAGTGACTCAAAATGATGCTTGACTGTAATATCCCTGTCATTCACCAGCTGCTTGTTACCCGGATAGCATGTAACATCTCAAAGTGCAACAACATACGACCGCAGTACTATATTGCTTCTCTCGATCGATTGCCTTGATGACCCTCATTATGAATCATTTAGGCCCCATTCCCCAAAGATTGATGAATGACAGAAAGATAAATGGGTTATCTGTGATGTGTAGGACATATTTCATGAATGACATGCGCGGTTGTCTGTATGCGAAAATCAATGCAACCTTTTAGGTGAATGGTTCCTACTAAATGCTCGGACCAAAGAGTTACATTTTAACGTTGGCACGATCTTTGCAGAACAGCTTTAGTGCGTTTCGATAGTACGAAGCAGTTATCAAGGGCAAACATCATCAATGCATTAATCACCCAATGTGATATAGCGTTCAAGTGCAAAAATCAATCAAATCGTGATACTTGATATAGTGCAGTGGTGATCATACAGTCGGCAATCATAACTGTTTGACCATAAATAACAATTACTGATGCGGATATATGATATTGTAATGGACATTGATAGATGTTCGCAAATGATTCAGCACCTTATCATTCGAGTAGTTCAAGCACAAGGTACGCTGTCAAGGGCTCCTAGATATCAGGTTAAACAAAAACTGTTTGGTTGTGCATCTTACGAAGCATCCCAGACTCAAATAATGCCTAAATCCAACCGCTGTAGTAACATACTTCTAGAAGCAAAATTCGTGCGAAAACAAGCAGGCATTGATATGTCGAATCGACAGTAACTGGTAATTCTATATGCTGATAACTGTGGAGACCGACATAATGGCACCTCTTTTGATCACGCGTCACGGCACCTCTCCACCACATACCCTGCACGCGCGTGTTTCCATTAATCTGAATACATGCTAGAAAGTTCTCCACGCCGGCCCACGACGCATCATTGAACAAATATACTCCTAATTGAAATCAAAATGACACCTTTTCGGCAGGGTCCTGAAGCGCAGGGCCCTGCATCACTTCAACCTGACCGCATTAACCGCGCATGGCATAGTAGAGTCAATAATATATGCCACCTTATAGTTAAATTTACATAACACAAGGCGTAACGCTTCAATGGATTCGTCTCGCGTCAGACAGCAACTGCGGCTTTAACTTGCATCACTGATATATACGGCCAGGAGTACTTGCCCTTGTGGAATAATTGTGTTCACATATGTATATAATCGATTGAACCATTTCAATCGTTTTGAACGCAGCGAGTGTAGAACGGTTGTAGCTTATTCCTAAAACAACTATTTGTGTGGGTTATAATCTTGCTCCTACGTTCACGCATGATTTTATTAATACGTAGAGGTGTTTGACAGCATCTTCCCTATTCATTTGTACATATCAATGATCACCGCCATTTCTACGATAAACCTTTAATTTGATGCAATGTGATAGATGGTGATCATTGGGTCGCACAATCAGTTACCCTCACAGGTTTAAAACATCCATATGCTATCATATGCAGGCGCCACGTTGGGCCATACCATTTGCAACACGAACGATGCTTATTCAACATTATGACATGATGTTGGTATCTACAGGATAAAATACTGCTTCCATAAATACCTTCTAAAATTCCTGCGCTGTTGTGATATGAATTGGGTAATTAGTTCACAAGTCCAACACTAGAAACTACAACCCAAATCCTGAAAACGAATTATCATTTCGCAATAACTTTGTGGAATGAGGTTATCAGCTTTATTCATTGGAAATGACGTGTGTATAACATTTGAATAGTCAGGGGAAAATTTAGCTGTATCTGGCATAATTATATTTTGGTTGCTCTTGTGGAAATGTATTGGCCTTATAAACATAGACACTGGTTTCAATGACAATTTCATGCAATTAGGAGCGCACAATATTTATCCTGGACCTTCTGACTCAATGTAGCAGTTGCCTATGATAACGTTTGCTATGATTGGCCTTACTAATAAACGTACTCTCTTTATCATTCATTGATTGCTCAATTTGACGACCATTGCGTCTATTTGATGACACTGTGAGTAACGCAACTCGACACTTGTGTACCGAGAACCAACGTAGTTTGCATCTGATCGACTCATTACAATACGCACGATCATCTCATCATATCCTTTACACCAACCGCAACTCGATCTTACTGTGGATCAAGTAGCATTCTCGACAGAAAACAAGAAAACATCAATTAGCAAGCAACAAACGTGGCTTATTGTCGTGACACAAAAGCAGCATCCGTAGCAGATGCTAAAGCAGCGCTTAATTTCGTTATTTGTGTCATCAACTGTCCAAACCTTTAATAGGAACGTTAATTGATCCTAACAGGCGAAGTTCAATATAATGTCTGGTCTCATGGTACTTCATATTGATGCAAATATTACCGTCCTTATGTGTACAAGTTGTCTTTTCGCTGTTCCTCAGCAAGATTCCAGTGATAATACCTTTATTGAGCAGCTGTCGGTCAACATTAACATTAACCCTATTCGTTCACCGCCCGATCTCAACACATATCAATAATGCAACAGAACCGGGCACCGTAAATGAAAAATGCACCCCAATTAACATCCTGAGGGCACCTGGGCTATGGAGTCATAAAACAGAAGAACCATAACCTCACCAGATATAAGCTGGGAGTATTAAACCTCAATACAAATGCTATTTTATGTTGATGTACATGATGGGGCACACAATTATGTGCCTGATTCGTTACAGTGATATTGTTCCTATGCATACCTGCTAACTCCATAGCATATCCCAAACGAGATATGTTTATCCAGCAAAATAGTCACTGCGTATATCTACGGGTACATGGGTACTGCGCCACGGATCAGAATGAACAGCGTCAGAATGATTGGAAAAATGTTGCTATTTGCCTTCACATTAAGCTTGATATGGACCCCATCTGTTGATATTTTACTGAAATGACTCACCAATCCAAACAATACAATATTTCAGCAATTTATGCTATGAATGTTGTTTGGTACCATGAATAACCACAAACTAGTGGCCAGGCAAGTGTTCTTTTGTTTCTGTTAGTGTTTGGAAAAGGTGCTGAGGAATTATTGTAAAATTGCATTCAAGAGCGTATCCTATGTTAACATTGAGTGTGCATGAATTATTGCGTGGTAGTTCATCTCTCTAATGGATAAACAGTTGCAAAGAGCTACAAATATAATAAATCTGCGTTTCAAATCACCTATATCATTTGTACAATGTAGCAACCATATAAATATTCCCTCGTACCAGAGCTGAGTTCAATGTGAGTTCAATTTAAACGCGCATGCAAATAGCGATATTACCATCCAATAGCAAATAATGAATCAACATTTAACAAATATCTGACGTTAGAATAATATTGTTCATCGTTTAAGTAAAATATAGTTCTGACTCCAGTAATGTCTGAGTAATGTTTCTTATTTGATTATTTATGAGGAATGTCGCCACATAGCGATTGCACAACACAAGCTTGACATGTTCCATCTATGAAACACACTAGAGAGTTATTACCGATAATGCTCTGCCAATCATAGAACAATAACAGATTGCAAGAAAATGAGGTCGAATCAAGCGTACAAAATGTGTGTGCTCTTAAAAGTAATCACATTGCTGATTCATGTTGCCCATTAATGCCGTGGAATGATTCATGTTGCCCATTAATGCCGTGGAAAATGTTGCCCATTAATGCGACACATGTTGCCCATTAATGCCGTGGAATGATTCATGTTGCCCATTAATGCCGTGGAATGATTCATGTTGCCCATTAATGCCGTGGAATGATGAAATGGAGATATCAACAACACCTGTTCATAATAACAGCATTTCTATTGCACTTGATATTCTAAGAAACATTGACATAAAACTTTACCATCATTAATCAGAGCAATGCGTATCTTGCCCTACTGACTGAACTACCACCATTTACCACATTTTGTAATATTCCAATGGCAGGCGTATACCGGAACACTTACAATGGCGGCTATCTAGAGGATTCCATGGTGCAGGTTAATAGTATCAAAGAGATAAGTCTACCCCAACCCATATCCTACTCACTCAGGGGATATGACAATTCCAATTAGCGATTTCACTTTTCCTTGCGAATCCTTGTTTACAATCTTAGTACAAGGACTATTTTAGAGGTACACTTGAAACATATAATGCACAAAGCCGTGCTTTAAAGCCATTTACTACTTGTGAACAAGTTGGTGACTGTCTGTTATGCTTATACTTTCGCATACCACATTTGCAGACTCGGATGAATTGATTAAAAGCACTGCGTAGGATTTGTTCCCAAAGAAGATTCATCAATCGCATTTCGTTTGTTTGGGTCATGCATGACTGCGTTTGAATTATTTGTTCCTTCACGTATGGTTGATCAAATCATTTATTTGCAATCACACATGGGTGAATAAGATTTTCGGAATAGCAGGAATCGTTAATAGCAAAAGCATCTCGTAGGAGAGAAAATGTTTCGCATTGATAAAGAAGCATAATGCCGGCTATTGCTGGGTGTGTGTCACAAATGCATGGCTGTATTTGTAGCATAACTTCTCGGCCCTTATGGTCTCACTAGTAGTAAGTCCGCCTTCGGGCTAATTAATGCGACAATAATGCAAATTCAAACAAGATCCGATTCAAATAAAGTGACGGCAATTCACTTCATGGGATCGATATACCAAGAATAATGACTGTATGGGGGCTATAAATTATGCAGGCATTTATTTGGTCAAAGGACTAATATGGGTCCTTCCAAATGGGAATTTTCAAATACTTATTTATTTATTGCGAATTATCCAGTAATGAATATTCTAATCTGCGATATTTAAGGCTCATTATTTACTGTTTGCATTAATCCATTGGCAGTTTTACTGCAGATGCTTTATGGTTAGATGTCTCGTATGTTTGTCCAAGTGGACGAGCATAAGTCATATTTTTATTGATCTCTTATTATGACCACACAAATGTTTGATCCGGAAGAACGACTTGTACTAAGTGATAGGTTCTATGATTTTTCCCCTGAACCATGATATATTATCGATGATGTGTATCAGGTGCAATGTTTCCAAATACACATCGACTAAATAAGGATCACACATTATCTAGTTGTCTTCGATGTGACGGTATCTTGTTACATGCTCCCGCTTTTAATGTATTGTGTAGTAATTGCACCATGATGAAGTTCCGAAAATACCATGCTCTATCATGCGGGATGTACACAAAGTTTTAAGATCTCGAGCACGAGTGTAACTCTACTACATTGTGTACAAAATAAACAGCTGCATACAATAAACAGCTGCATTATTCAGCATTCTTGGCCACTTTGGTAGCATGTGGTATTGGGCATTATAACTCTGGTTACCTATTCATGACAATGACGTTCGAGCAGCCTCCTTCCAACCGGATTCTTTCATCATAAACTATATCTGGCTGTCAATTATCAAGTAAAAGGAAAGATAATCAACAAATGTTGGATTGATAGCCATCTTATGTGGGCTTGTTACGTACATAATTGTCTCGTCCTAGCGCATCGTATGTAGATCAACATGTGCCGTTGCAGAGTACGAATAATCACATCCGCTTAACGATCAATGTGTCACAAAATGCGTAAATAGCTTGACATCGTATATCGTACCTCTGTTTCCTGTCCTCTAAGAGGACGCCATTGAATCAGCTAATGAAGTTAGAGGCACTGTACTATGTTAGGATTAGTGCTTATATTTTTTGCTGTTCGCGCGCGTGATGTGTGAGGCTGCATGGGGTATATAATAAGTACCAGATATATATTGTCCACAAACGTTGCTGGCCTTGCCGGACAAAAGTGAACACGTCACTTAGGCGGTGAATTAAGTCCTTCTGATGCCAATGAAATGATACGATGAGCGTAATAGCTTAATCATCAATTTTACATTGCTTTTATGATATTCCATATTCAATATCTACTAGAATGTCCATCAATAATCCTTAAAATAATAACATAAAGAGGGGGAGGGGTTCCAAATGATAAATTTGTTTGCGCAGCGGGTTGAGAATGGTACTCAAACAACAGTGAGATATATACCTTTTTAACTCGCTACATGCTAAAAATAATCATCATAACATTTCAACAGGAGTTTTGTTCGTTTATGTAACTAATTCATTGACGAATGGAGGTGCAAAAAAGAGAAGGATGGATAGTCAGTTTGTACACGTTGCAGCTTATCGTTGTTCTGTATTTGAACGCATCTGATGCCTTAATTAGCATCGTGCCCAGCTTTTGTATGTGGTGGACTGTTTATGACGAAACCTTAAACATTGAGGAATGAATGGCTCAGCGGCCAATGACTCATTTACAGGCAAGCTACAATGTCTTGCATTAACACCAAGGAAATAAAGAAACACACTCATTGGATGCCGCACATTTAAGGAATAGCAAACTCAACAACGAAATGTATCCTCTGTCGATATTTCTGATGATGGTCTTCGTGTCATTTGTCAATCATCTCAATAACTAACCAATGTAAAGTGAGGGTGAGGGAACGACTGTCGATAATTAAGGCTCATGAAACCCGGAAGATATCAGAGATAGAGCAGGTTCGCGTGAATATGGCAGGCTTAAATTCCGTATCATAGCTAATCACATGAAGCATGACGGACCAAGCACCCTTTAAAATGCCTTCATGCTGACTCTCATGCCGCCGCGTTTCATGTGTTTTTATCATCCACCTCCACGTTATGATGTGCTGCAGATTCATTATCAGTACAGTCCAAAAGAAAGGGATTCAGTTCAACAACGAAAATGTATCTTGAAGCTTCTTTTATGTTCTTGAACTTAATGCTACCATTATAATACAAATTAAAGACAGGACTTGGTTAAGAGAACGTTTTTTATTATAATTTATACAGTAGGTTGGGGTATATAAATTTATGCAAACTGTGTAATCGAATTTTGTTCACTATATGTAAGCAAATTTAGAAAGCATCAATCCTTTCTTATTTCTATGTTAACCTATTAAACATAGTTGTTTCCAAATTACCAAATAATTAAAAGTATCATTTTGCATATCGGTCAAGATTATTGCCAGTTTTGGGAGCTACACAATGCTCTATCATTCAGAGCAAATTTTTACAACGAGATCGAGAGTTCTATTGCAGTTGCTTTTGTAGTTACACAGCCTCCCACTGACAGTACCAGACTATGTCTTCAACACACTGAATAGATCCACATTGTAGCATATCCAATGGTCTGGCCTCGCCAATTAATTATTTTTCCATCCAAACTGTCATTTTCGATGCGTTAGAACAATGGAGTACACTACACATCATGTCTGATTTATGCTTCACTTAAACAACCATTTTTAGCAATGTATGTAACTACTAACGAAATAAACAGGTCCCTTAAATCGTCTGTGAGCACATATATCATTATAACAGTCATCTTTATGTTCTTGAATTATTGCATTTTGAGAGTGAGTAATTCAAGTTTCATAGCTGGCTCCAATCCCATAACAACATCCTTGTCTCGGCTCGCCCACTGTTACAAGTATGATGAGTAGTAGCAGTAATTGCGTTAAGCAAAACCGGAAAGAGGCTTAATGCAAAATCTCACATGCGTGTAACCCGATTGAATTTCCAGTCCTTCTTTATTCAGCATAAGAAATATAAGAGCCGTATAGACATTGGTCTCGTGATCAATTGCGAGTCGGTGTTTTGAGGGCTCTCGTGGTTCATGCTTTGGGAGGCAATTAGTTTTTAGCAAATAGAATCTCAATCAGCGTACGGGACAAAATCATATGCAAGATGCCTTGCTGAAGCATCAATCACGGCAAAACTTTTACACGAGTCAATATCAGCAACAGTCATGCAGTTTTGCTGCAGCAACACAGCGCTACCCCAGTAGTGGTTGGCCACCGCGCGATTTCTTCATTATCACCATGCAGTATGAATCTACACCTTCGCTAGAGCATAAAAACTGCACCACGTTCAATGGCCTGGATCCGTTGATTAATTGGGTTGTCTTCAAAGGGGACATTCCCGTGGATATTTTCTATGCATTAGAACAGTGGTTAACAGTAATACATCATGCCTGATTTATGCTTCAATAACGAAGCGCTATACATTTGCACTTATGCAGCTTTGAAGCTATCTATGTGGGAACTGACCCGGCAAAGAGGAAAAAGGGGTCCTAGATTCGTCTGGTAAAACAGATATGATTCATCAGCCACATCAGCCACTAAATGTTCTCGGATTATTGCAATCCTAGCATGGGGCACACATAGGTCTTGGCCCGACGAAGATTAGCCACAATATATGCAACCATTTGTAACCCTGCGCACTGTTTGAAATGTGTGCATAAGCTAACGTATAAATCGCAGCTGTAATGAAGACAAATGCTTTTCACTCAAATTATATCCAATAATTGAAATCAACTGCGTAATTAACATGGGCAAGGCAGAAGCTGTGTCACCAACAATAAAACAAATACAATAAGCAACAAATAGTACACCGTTCCAGAATGCACTCTTGTGCTCATCACTCCTAAATCAATTGATCAACATCAAACAATGTTTGAATCCACAATTTAAGTCATTTGATAACAATCGACATACGTTGATACAAAACACAATATGAAGGGCGTATAAGTACATTGTTGATGCATTTTTTATTAATCTAGAGCTGTTCCAAATGGTCACTCAACAACGGTGCAGGCCACCATGTTGCCTTTTAGTCACCATCTATTGATTCAAAAAAAGTCTCACCCGTACTCTCAAGTCATTCCTTGAGATGCAGAGGATAGATGAGATTTATCAAGTTATTAGTGACTTAAATATGCGCTGACATATCGGTTGATTCAACTATCATACAGATTATTCTATTCTGATGATCTGTTTTGGTCCCAATAGCGGATGCTGTTGCTTTTTATATTGGAACCTGCATGACAACAACACTTCATCATTGGCACATTGTATCGTAACATCCTAGAGGTGGGAAGTTATTACTAATGCCCATTCATTGACAAGGCAATGAATCTGAATGGTATTATGCGAATAAAACTCTTATGAGTTTGTAATAAATGATTGGATCTTTTGGATGCTTTCGATGATGATGAACGCCGCTACTGCATTCAACCATAAGGCTGTTTCCAAAGCAGTGCTAATACACGCATCGTGTGTGTATAAGGATCAGTGGTGCGTGTATATAGCACGTTGAAGGTTATGTTACTGTATGCATTAGCCATCGGACCTCTATTGTAATGTGTCATATTGTATTTGGAATCGTCATAATGCTAATCATTAGGGTTCTTGACACATTTTGTCCCATGCTGTTTGAGGTATTAAGAGGATGAGCGGTAACTGTATCTTTTACTGTATGAGAGCGGATTATTAGGGAAAAAGCACTAGTTGCGATCTGTCGAGATTCATAACCATTTCGTGATGTTTATTGACAACACGTGCTGACAAATGGCATCATCAAAATTATCTCTCAATGCCAATGTTCATTAAGGAGTCCAAAAATGGATATGTAATCAACTCCTGTGTCACCATGGTCCAAAAGATAAAACTATGATCGCACATTACCGTTCCCGGAATTCCTTATGGCTGTGACCAGCTTGTGTTTGTTGTTGCTTTATCTTTTTGATAATCCCATTATAATCCATGATGTATCAGTTGGCACCACCATTTCTTGACATGAAGTACCAAGTGGACAAGGCCGTCACTAAACAGAATTTACTCGCTGCTTCAGGTGTCGGGAACGTAGGCTGCCTTCTGTGGATTGTTTGTAGCGCTGTACAGAGCACGACAAACCACATTTCATTAGCTTTGCTGGTAGCTCTAACAAACAAATGCTTTCCTCATGTATTTGGTTTCCAAGATAGTGCGATCTAGGTGATAATCCCATGTTAGCAAGCATTCGCATTCATTATACTCGCACATTATTTGCTACGACCTTTGCCGCATAGTCAGTGATGTGGAGCAGTTTCCTCACAGGAGCGACTGGTCGCATTTACGCAGTCAGTGAAAGGTCAATGACACGAAGATGAGGAAAGGTCAATGACACGAAGTGAGGAAATCTCATCATATCACATATCACAGCCTTGCATGCCCTTACAGACGGCACCTTTGAATAAATCGATAACGAGCTCTATTTGCAAATGGCGCCGCGAGGATATGTACACATATAGTTCATTTATTATCAAACGCATTCATATATTTATGAATTTTATAAATAATGAAATCGTTCGGTTCTAGCTGCTCACTGTCGACAAGTAGGCATTGATGGCGTACAATCGGTATAAATGAACCTTATGAGATTGGCGATACCATATTCCATGTAGATACTGTAGCAGAAGTTGCATAAGTTGGATCCCAGGTATAACAATGTTTATCATCTGGCCTCGTTGGTCCATGATGAAACAATCACTGTGGTCCTCGATCATCTTCCAAGCGTACACACGTATATACTTGAACTTAATTGGCAGCTGGTATCTGGCAATGATGTTTATACTAGCCCTATCACATAAACACCGGCTAATTAATGATATGGCTTATCCATTTATGACATGAAGTCATTAGCCAGCCTTGAACACTTGGCAGCCATACCAATCACTTGTATACAAAGCTGTAAAGCGTGAATGAGCTCTTCTCTACCATAAACGCTAAAATATATCTCATTTATATTCATTGCACCCAAGAGGCGGCACTGATCAATGGAGCAGAAATGAAGCCAGACATTGTGCATTAACACGACGCCTATCATACATATGCGCATATATTGGTTGAATCAGGCGATGTCGGTGTTTTGAGAAGTATTTACTGTGGTCGCTGGGACAATGTAATGACATCAACCATTTTTCTTAATGTCTGGATCATGACGCAGTGATGATATCCCGTAAAGCAAAGTTGGTACGGATCATCGTTGGCCACACATGATCAAGATCAAATCTTTTTTGTTGGGAAAGATTAATGTTGTTAGGAATGATCCCTCACATCTCACCTTGACTCTAGTCATACCTTGATTATGCTTTATCTTCTTCTGTTCTATCAGCTTGATGACGTAACTTGTGTTCCTTTTTGTAATCAATGCGACCTATGACCTATTGCTCTTTTGGTAACGGGCAAAATGTAACAGCAGGATAGAACCGATCATAACCGCTCAGCAATAATTATCTACTAATCTCAACTTAGCTCCACCTCCGAGACATTGCCACTCCTGTGGGTCCAGGGGTAAAACAGGTCCACTTTATCCTACTGCCATTCGTTAGAGGCGACTGACAGGGGGTTGTGACTCGTTTCGTTCGATATCACTAAGACGGGAGCTGAATTAGCCTCGTCCAGTCAATCGTCTGGTGGTGACATGCCCTAAGGTAATCGTTCTCTTTCTAATCCTTTCCATCTTTTTGCTCATTTTCATCCACGTGGTTTTTCTCCATTGTTCCCATTTATCATAAAAGGAGTTTGCGAAATTAGGTTTATTTTATATCTTCATATTTACTCTAATTCTGTAGACACCGTTTAACATAGTGTTGGTGTGTCGTTAAACCCAATATTGAGACAGTGTGGTTATTGCGAGACAGCGACCGTCTGAGAGCAATGTATATGCAGATGGCGCCACCGTCGAATGTATTCGTTGACACTGAATTTACCCTTCATGTATACATTGCTTTCCTCCTGATATGAGGCGTTGCTCTCAATTATCTCATACATATAGAGATTCCTAGATAATGAATATAATATTTATGCGTAGCGCAGCAGCATCATCATCTAAGCTACGTTTTGTTTAAATGTTACAGTGATGTATATATTTCTTGGTATCAGCACTGGGCCGCATGATGCATGCTGTTTGATGCAAACAGGTTTATAATGAAAAATGATCAAATAGATGTTTTCAATGTTTAAATATTAATGCATAACAATTATCCGAATGAATCAACGGGGATCGTTATAAACGGATTTTATATGAATAGCACCATATCCCATCTCTGCTCTTCAAAATATTTGTTTCCACTGTGCCTTCTAGACTGGAATAATATATCAGTAGGTTTAGAACCAATCATAGATGACTACCGGTCCATGACAGCAACAAGACCTTCAACAAATCTTCCATTCAAGTTTGGCAGGAAGAGAATCGAAATCCGGCATGGATATCATTAAGACACAATCATTATCAACAAAGACAAAGCCCCATTGACAGAGAGTCAAGCAGTGGCCAAGAACAATGTGATGTGAGTATTTGCATAAAGTGGTTCTGGTGATGACGAACTAGCACTTGATGAACATGGGAGGTGCTGGTGGCATATTTACACATCGTCCATCACACTTAATGAGTACGGTCCACAAACGATCACAACTTGAACATACATTGGCGGTTCACCATTGGGCCCATCAACGCCTTTCGTTTATGGTTCTATTGTGCGATCGATGTTCGCGCACACCCTTTTCATTGTATATTACACGACAAACGAAAATGCAATGAAGCAAACCTGTCTTTTATGTATAGATAAGTTCCCTGTCATGAAACGCATGAAAATTAAGCACAATTTGGTATATAATTGTCCCCAAATATCGGTATAATTTACATATGTTTTGAGCTCAAAAACATAAACATGCTCAATGACTGTGGTGCGAATGGTTTGCACAGTGTGCCAATGTGCCCATGTGATTTGTGCCATGTGAGTTGCTTACTGTGATTTCTCTTAAATCCCAGCTGGTTGATAAGAAGTAACATACCCCGCATTTCGAGACAATACAAAGAAGAAACCGACATCGTGTCCATCTAGCACATAATTAAACAGGTTGTCAGTGCGATTAATATTTTCAAGACTAAAGCATCATTAAACAATAAACATCCCATTTACCTACCAGCATCCTACGACTCACCCAGTGAATGAATAGATTACAATCTTAGCGCGTCGATGGCGCCCCTTAAGATAACTTATTTATCCCTGGAGGTCTAGGGCATCTCGAACTCCATTGTTCCTTGCCAAAATAATGAAATCATTTTCTTCTTCTGCAGAGTTGACAGTCAACCATTTCTGTGCCTTTTCCATAAATGTGCATCCATTTATCATGAATTAGGAGGTGTAGCATATTTAGATTGAGTATATGCGGAAATGTTTCCGGATGCCAGGACCTGATACTGATGCAGGAGAGTGTTATGATATAGATTTTGTGAAACAATTATAATCATTAACAATGCCTTTCTGTCACGATGCCTCAACACTTGACATCAACGACTTCATTCTTTCTAGAATATTACATGGCGATCATTTTGTTACCGCGTGCAGAATATTGCACGCAAGTTGTTTCACCACAACCCTACCAACAGACATATGACCTGCATTGACACTGCCGTAATGTGTACCTGACATAGCGATATGTACTGCCAATAATATTCATCGAGGTCGCCTAATGTCTTAGAATTGTGTGCCATCAGATAAGTTAGTCATATCTAATCCTATGACTGTCAGAACCGACAGGGTATGTCAATGTTTGTCCCTTTTAATACATTAGCGGATACGAGCTCCAGGAGTTGAAAATAGGGCAATTTTATATAGCAGTTCTACATCAAAGCGACAGCTAGTTCTACTAATCAATACAGGTATTTCAAATAAAGCTGGTATATATCCCTTTCTAGTACGCCTTATTCAACCATAGTGATTGATATCATCAGCAACATTGTTATGCAGCAGGGCGTCTTGGTTTAAAAAAATATTTCATAGGACAACTATCAGGATGTGATGTGGTCTATGAGCAAATCAATCAATCAATCAATCAGTCAATCACTTCATCTATCCCCAACGAGGCGTGCAGTGCTAATGAATATTGAGTGATATGGTGCTACCCCAAGTGATCTTTTTTACCAAATCGTTTCGCGGTTTTAACCAGGTGACGATACCCTCGTGTTGTGGCATCGGTTACGTGGTTATGATTTTACGCACATCGTGTGGAATCGTTTACATGCTTCTACTCCGGTGATCAAACCCTCATGTTACGGCATTGGTTACGTGGTCTTCCTCCAGAATAACCTTTATGCTGTAGTATCGGTTTCGTTGTTCTACCATAGGGATGATAAAGTAATTGTACGCGCACATATCGTGTATATTCGTAACATGTATGCAGTAGGCATAGATATATTATTGCTATGTTTAAATAAATGGGTTCATAATGAGTACATTGTGGTCTATCAGCTAGCTGCATTAATGCCAAAACAGGCAATTAATCAATAAAATGGACCTGTCGGCAGAACCGTGGTTGTGCGGGTGTGGCATTATGGTGTCAACACAATGATGCATTACAGCCTTAATTTTAATCAGCTGTCTAACAAGACACCTGAGCTGCTTATTTGGCGCTCCCAACCCACCATGGTAAGGTGTAATAGGTGTAGATGGTCTCAATTTGTAAAAGTGAATGACGCATTAGTCTTTTTTCCTCGCCTCATGCAACCTAACTTTCTATGCGAGTACCAGTACTTGTTGAACATCTCCCTTATCATGCACTGTAACTCTGCTGATAAGGGAGGTGGTTTATCTGCCTTGAAATGTCCCGAGTCGTGGATAGCGAGACGCGTGTAACTGTACAGCAGCCGAGAGGCAGTCACATTACCCTCATTCATTAATTACTCAGAACCATCCCATATAAATCATGCAACCTAAGGGTGCGCCGCCTGTGAGCAAAGCAACGTGATTAATACACTGTGTACACCTGTGTCACTGAGTCAAAACACAGTGGAAATAAGGGTCAAACAGACATCTGCCGGTGTCATTACAACCCTGCGACCGGGTTTGGATCTGTTCATATACAGGGTGACTCAAAATGATGCATGACTGCAATCTCCCTGTCATTCACCAGCTGCTTGTTACCCAGAATCTACCTAATGCAACTAAATCATGCTTTAATCATGTTTAGCCAATGCTTATTGAATCGCAGAACTGGTGTTTCGCGTTAACCGCGGAACAAATGAGTATGAAGGATATACCAGCATAATCACCATAATAGGGACAATTTGGCAATATTGCTGCACGAAATGCTGCATATACTTGATAATGGATGCACATATAACAAATGTGTCTTGTCGAAGCAAAATACATTCGATCGTTAAACATTAATGCAGTATGATATAGTTTATATAATAATATATTGGGACGTGCGAGTGTGCGCGTGTAGTACTTTCTCTTCTCTCGATCGATTGTCTTGCTGACTCTCATTATGAATTATTTAAGGCACTTTCCCCAAACAGCGTATGAATGGTACAAAGATAAAGCGGTTCTCTGGGATATGTAGGACATATTACGTGATGGACATACGAATTTGGTTGTATGCGAAAATCAATGCTACCTTCCAGATGAATGGTTCTTAATAAATGCCGAAAGCGTCAGTACACGCTCGGACATTAGAGTTACATTTTAACGTTGGTATGATATTTGCAGAGCAGTTTTGCAAACGCCAACAATGTATAAGTCGCCCAACGTTATTTAGCGTTCCAGTGCAGAAATCAATCAATCAATCTTGATACATGATATAGCGCAGTGGTGATCACACAGTCGGTATCTGGGGATGTTGATACATCCTCATAACTTAGCAAATGCACCTATGATACTTGACCATAACTAACCATTACTGATGCGGATATATGGTATTGTTATGGTCATTGATAGATTGCCTTGATGACCCTCATTATGAATCATTTAGGCCCCATTCCCCTAAGATTGATGAATGACAGAAAGATAAATGGGTTCTCTGTGATGTGTAGGACATATTTCATGAATGACATGCGCGGTTGTCTGTATTCGAAAATCAATGCAACCTTTTAGGTGAATGGTTCCTACTAAATGCTCGGACCAAAGAGTTACATTTTAACGTTGGCACGATCTTTGCAGAACAGCTTTAGTGCGTTTCGATAGTACGAAGCAGTTATCAAGGGCAAACATCATCAATGTATTAATAACCCAATGTGATATAGCGTTCAAGTGCAAAAATCAATCAAATTGTGATACTTGATATAGTGCAGTGGTGATCATACAGTCGGCAATCATAACTTAGCATATGCACCAAAAATGTTTGACCATAAATAACAATTACTGATGCGGATATATGATATTGTAATGGACATTGATAGATGTTCGCAAATGATTCAGCACCTTATCATTCGAGTAGTTCAAGCACAAGGTACGCTGTCAATGGCTCCGAGATATCAGGTTAAACAAAAACTATTTGGTTGTGCATCTTACGAAGCTTCCCAGACACAAACAAAGCCTAAATGCAACCGCTGTGGTAACATATTTACAGAAGAAAGCTTTGTGCGTAAACAAGCAAGCATGGATATAGAGAATCGACAGTAACTGGTAATATATTGGCACCTCTTTTTGTCACGCATCACGGCTCCTCATTGGCGTCCATGAGTATATATTTGCCTTGCTCTACGAGAAAACATGCATGTATTAAATTAACCATCGAACACCCACCACATACCCTGCACACTCGTGTTCCTATTGTTCTGATTACATACTAGAAAGCATATTGCTTCTCCATCAGTGAATAAATGTACCCCTGAATAATATCAGAGGGACATTTTTTCTAAGGGCCCTGAAGCGCAGCAGCTGATATGTCGACGGATACTTTTGCAATTCAACCTGACTGCATCAACCGCTCATACAATACATAACGTTGTCGAGGCAGTTATATGTGCCACCTAATAGTTAAGGCGTATGGCTTGAATGGATTCTTGTAGTGTCAGACAGCTGCTGCGGTTGTATCTTCTACGTGCATTATTGACAAATACATTAAACACGGAAATTTTCGCCATGTATAGTGCCGATCAATACATATGGTCATGAGTGCTTGCTCTAGTGGAATAATTGTGTTCACATATGTATTTAATCGATGGACCATTTGAATCATTTTGAACGTAGTGATTGTAGAACGGTTGGAGGTTATCCCAAATAAAATTGTTTGTGCGGGCTATAATCTTGCTCTAACGTTCACGCATGATTAAGTAAAGATGTTTGTACTTAGCAATGATCAATTTATACGATAGGCTTTCAATTTAATGCATGATGATATATGTTGATCATTGGGTCACACATTTAGTTATGCTCGCAGGTGATGAACATCTATATGCTGTAATATAAAGGCGCTACGTTGGGCCATACAATTTGCAACAAGAACGATGCCTATTCAACATCATGACATGAAGTCGGTATGAAGTCGGCTAAGTTAACCATGGTACAATCTCACAATTGATAAACGCAACATCAACTATAATAGCAGCCAGCTATTGTTAATTATATACAGTTGTTGTCGATAGTTTTCCCTAGCTACTGTTGTATTTCCTACCATTATCCTCACAACTTAGCGTCAATGTAAGCAGGTTTTTTTATGCACGCTGTTCAATCCTAATGGAATTTCTTTTGCAAAGATATGCCATGCAAAGAGGCAGCTGATATTCAATATTAAGTGCAAACACTACCACCGATTCATTTCCGGGAGGCTATTTGTATAACTGCAATACTGTGCCAAAAAATCACCACTAGCCTCGAGGTAGGATAGCTGTCCGTCAATTAATTAGCTAATAAACGTCATTTAGGTCGGTTGGCTATATATAAAGTAATTTAAGTCGTTCTTCAATTGATTTCTGTGAATAAAGCTCTTGAATTTGACATCATTATAAAAAACCGTTAGGTAAACGTGCATCGTTAGCTATTTCTAACAGGATTCGCCGTTAACATGGATGAACAAGGCTTCATCCACCATGCGGTTCGAAATGTTCGCGCGTTCATGTATTTAATAACGCCAATTATCTGTAGAGTGTGACAATCAACCCGCAGCTGAATACTGTAAACGAATGCACCAGTACTACGAAATCAGTAACGAAATGCTCGCTAGTCAACGTCAATGTTGTGCTTGTAGGATTATCGTACAATAGCGTTAAATGCTCAATTATGGCAATAGCAGAAGACAACGCTTAAGCTGAACATTCTTGAAAATATCGCCGGATTGAGAGCGTAAGATGAGTCGCTAAAATGCTGCTTCCATAAGTACCTTCTAAGATATCTGCGCTGTTGCGATATGTATGGGGTAATTAGTTCACGATTTTACACAAGTCCAACGACTACACGCCTAAAACTAGGTACAGCAACCCAAATCCTAAAAACGAATTATCATTTCTTAATAATGTTGTGGAATAAGGATGTCAGCCTTATGTATGCGAAATGACATGTGTAAAACATTTGGATAGTCCGCGGGAGTTTGATCTATATATAGCATAACTAGATCCTAGTTGTTGTTCTGGAAATGTGTCTAATAAACATTGCTATTGGTTTAAATGGCAATTCTATGCAATTAGGAGCGCACAATATTTATCCTAGACCTTCTGATTTAGTGTATTTGATGCTTATGATTACGTTTGCTTTGATTAGCCTAACTAATAAATGTGCTCTCTTCATTATTCATTGATTTGTCAAGTTGTCGACAATTGCGTCTATTGGATGACAGCGTGAGTAACGCAACTCGACAGGCGTGAACAGAGAACCGACGGTGTTTTCATCTGATCGACTCATCACAATACGCACGATTATCTCCTCAAACAGCATCTTCTAATTTACTGTGGATCATGTTGCATTCTCGACAGACAAAAAGAATAGATCAATAAGCAAGCATCAATCGTGGATAATGATCATACCACAATTGATGAATTGATTAGAGCACTGCGCAGGGTTTGCTCCCGAAGAAGATTCATCAATACGCATTTCGGTTGTTTGGGTCATGCATGACTGCGTTTGAATTATTTGTTGCTTCACGTTTGGTTGATTAAATCCTTTATTTGCGACCGCACATGAGTGAATAAGATTTTCTGGATACCAGGAATCATTAATAGCAAAAACATCGCGAAGGGAAGAAATTGTCTTGCATTGATAAAGAAGCATGATGCCGACTATTGCTGGGTGTGTGTCACAAATTCATGGCTGTCTTTGTAGCATCAGTTCTCGGCCCTCACGGTCCCACTAGTAGTAAGTCCGCCTTTGGGCTAATTAATGTGACAATAATCGAATAGAGTGGCGGCAATTCACTGATACGCAATTACAGAAGCAATTCTTCACGGGATGGATATACCACAAATAATGACTGTGGCGTATCTTTTCGTTACGCAATCATTGATCTGGGTCAGAAGACTAAGACATGTGTGTGTACATATATATGTATATATATATATATATATATATATATATATATATATATATATATATATATATATATATATATATATATATATATTTTACATATATTATATATACATATATATGTATATATATATATATACATACATACATACATATATACATGTATATATATATATATATATAATAATAATATTAATAATATTAATAATTTAACAGTCATTCCTATATATAATGGCATAGCTCGTCAAGTGGACACAATGGTTTCACGCCCATGCGATTCTGCATTCGATTGGCAATAACATCGAATGATTCTTATCTGACTTGTACATGACTGGCTACGTCATCGTCTACAGGTAGGAATCTACAGGTAGGCTTCTAGATAAATAGAACCTCGTCAGATGTTAGGTTCTACCAGTTAGATATTGTTGCCTTCTTACTCCGACGAGTGTACTCACAATACCAGATACAATGTCGCCCTATCATTTCATTTAAACTCTTATAACGCCTTTGCCTGGCATCACAAGCGATTTACAGCTCGACAGTCTAACCTTTTTGACTATTTACTAACGCAGACACGTTCGCAAACAGGTGGGCAAACTTCGCCCAAGGCATTGGCTTTCATACAAGATAGCTGACATTCTTTTCGCCAACAACATATATAATCTTTTAACCCTGTAGCAGGTTTTCTACTCAGGGGACGTAGGCTATTAACTGCAGTTTTTGAGTTAATACAATCTTGCTTGGTCCTTCGATGTCAAAGAGAACTGTTTTCGGGGGTCGAGTCCTGGAGTGTAGCCAGCAATAATACCGCATGCATAATTGCTTGCATTCGCTTGAGTGGAATTATGTGCTAGACTTGAGATGGGTCAAGTTATGCCGCGTTACGTGCCGTTGCATTGCCTTGTGGATTTATACCCTGGTAGATTGTCATCGCAATGGCAGACGCATGACAAGTCTGTGGCAGATTCGTGTTAGGCTTGCGGATTGAATTGCTCTCACCCATCAGAATACGCCTATGGTGAGAAGGATGAGCTTAGATCAGAATCATAGAGATACCATTGTTAATACCAAGGGACAATTGGTTAAGGAACGTGTGCTGGGCGTCAACCGTTCCGCAATGAGGGGAGTCTTGTGTCTTGTGATTGGAGGGGTCACCGCATTCCGCATGCATTGTAAAAGCGTGTCATCTTCGTAAATTAATTGATTTCAATACGTTGATGATATTGTAATACCAGGTTTTTGGGATCGGTACAAGCAATCTGTGCAATGGGCAATAACGACGTTGATATGAACGAATCTTTAAAATTCTACGATCCTAACATATTAGAATGATATTGCTGTGTCAATGCAACCTTTGGTGCTGTTTGTGGCCTTCACTGCGTTCAGGACTTGTAGGCAACCAGGGCAAGAGGGTCGATTGCCTGAATCATGTATAGGTTGTCCCAGTTATGTAGAAGCCAACACGAACAGTAAAAGTGATTTTCCGACGTCAGCACTGATATATGTACATATCAAGGATTCAGTATCGCGCAAATATATTGTGCTTGCATTTTCTATTGTAAAACGTCGATAGTTTAGCCAGTGTGTTTTGTTATTTGAAACACTTTGTAAATCATCACACTTCTGTGACCACAGCCTTACATACATTGTAGTTCACACTCGATCATCAATTTAAGCTCATTCAAATATTGACAAATCTGACAACACTTATCCCTGACATAACAAACATGTTCATGGCAAGGCTTCTTTCTTCGTCTCAAAATACATACTTTCACACTTTCTCACACCTTATGGTTGAATCTGACCTTGAACCGATCTATTTGTTTGCCGATAAAAAATGACAGAAGATCTTATGCTATGGTCATCGCACTGTAATGTGAAGAAGCCATTATTTGTGCATATAGTATGTGTAACATCACAAGATTATAGTTTAATATACATGGACGTACCACCATATCAAGACATCATCCTGAAAAGCAACGGAACGAAAACAGCACAAAACAATTAGATTATTCTCTCAAGAATCTTTGACTAAGTGGGGTATGCATTGAGTATTAAAGGATGATTATGAATTGAAATATGTACTATAATGACCCGCTTCTATCTTGATAAAGGCAGTATGTTGTGGTTAATGAGAAGCATACAGCTGTGTGTCTCTGGTGTAGCCCCAGGCAGGTTGTGATACAATTTGTGCAGGGAAATTTTCACAGAGGGTGTATCAATAACTTCATTATGTTGCTTATATATTTTGTACAACAGATATGAACGGCATTTTACTCATCATACTGATGCAGAGTGTGGTAAAATTAAACATCAGATGCTCTATCAAGTAACAAAGTTTCATATTATCTAAGATCTTGGTAAACATTCACGCACCTGTGTTACTAGAACTTTCTATATCGTCGTTCACACTCGCACGTCATATGACGCCCATTCACCTGATAGCCTCGTCAAACACATCCTTGACACAACAGACTTATGCCGGATTCTCTTTATTCATCGAGCAATATAAACTACCACTCTTTTTCACACCTTGTTGTTGTATAGAAGCACATTTGTTTGCTCAACGCAAATATATAGACAGACGGCCTTGAGTCTTAGGCATTTTTATGCAAAATCAATACAAGCATCGTACAGGAATTCGATACTCCCTTCCCTTCTTTCCTCCATTCTGTCATCTCTACCATGTTATCATTCTCAACTTGATTCATCTCTTGATCGTTTCACTTTCTTATGATTGCCTTTTGATTCATTCATTCGTTTCTTAATTGTTCTTCCTTTCATAATCATGTGTATATTCGCGCTTTCAGTCATTCAGCTGTTGATTGGTTGGTTTAATCATTGATTTCAAAAGACGATTTACGGAGTGAAATATCAGCAATGTCAACGCAACACAGACGATTGGGAGAAGGGTGGGGGTGGTGTTGTGTCGGGGCGTGACACCAATAGTCACATCATCGTTTGTATTGAGAATTCGTTTAAGGGAATCGACAAATATCGGATCCACGAGTAAGCTTTTAGAGTAATGGAAACATTGATATAAAACCGTTCAATCGACTGGGCCATCTCAACAAGCACCAAGCTATCACCGCTAGGATTCCATTGCCACCCCCCATGCCACATAACTCATATCTGATTATAAATAGTAGGCAAAGGCACAAGCCACTCTAAAACTTATTCAAATCTATAAAGCAAGGCACATAATTTGCCTCCACACGCAAAAGATGTTTTCCTTCAACAAACATAATCGTTAAACCCATCCTTCCATGTCAAAGTTGACTGTTTTCAGGGGTCTGGAGATCTGGGGTCATTCTTGAAGTGGGACTGGCGACAACGCCTCATGAATTATGTACAGATGCTGAATTAGGCTTGAGATAAAATTATGGTAACATCGTATTGTCAGTATATTCCGAGTTGGATAGTCGTTGCACTTGTCATGTAACGGTAAGGGAGGATAAAACCCGCTATTGGGGACCCTTAGCATGTGGCATTCCAATGCGGCTTACTTGATTAGGTAATTGGTGTCTGATTTAGGTCGTGTCATATGACCTTAGGTCAGTATGTCTCTTCAACCGCTCCTGTCTAAGCACAGTTTAAATTCGTTAATACGCCAACATTTTGAAGGAGACAGCTTAATTTGCCTATGTTCGTGATTTGCCGTTATATCGCTAGTAGGCGCCAGTGAACAAATCGATATTGTGTCCCATCCCTTATCGCACCCTTCCGCCTTTTGCCTTTCGACCTCTGACAGACTCTCGCGTGGAATAGCATAACACAGACAACACTGCGCACACATATGTTAAAACATGCATAGTTTTTGAGCGCTTAGCTATCAACATGTCTTAACAGCTGTGACGATGAATGCAGACGGCCAGTTACAGTAAGTGGATAGATATTTATATAAAGTAGCAAAGGGGAATTATAACTCCAATCATGCTAATGGCATTTTAAATGCCTCAATGAAGCAATTCCTTCGTGGAACATGTGGCGCGGACATACTTGGATGTAAATAGCATCCTTAACGCATATTCGTATTTTTACCTATTAAATCAGGGAAGCTCATCAGTGCGAATTACATTCTGGAGCCAGCCAATGTCGGATAGGTGATTAGGATGAGCGCGTTATGTGTAGAGCATAAGGTGCGTTTAATGTTGGCTGGATATTGAAATTGATTGGATTGTATATGCAATCTAATCATCGGTGTAACGAGATGAAGTGGGGTTTGGTGCTGTAACTCCGATGTAATAACAACATTAGCTTATAACATATCTCGGCACATGATTAATCAATCTTTAATGATATTTAATCATTGAGAATTTAGTGCCCTCAGTGTCACGATAGAACACCTTTGATAATTGGCATCGTTCGATATCATCGTGGTGCTCGAATAATAACGAATATAAGTTTCTCTAATGTAAACGCAAGTTCTATTCTAAGGATGATGTAAACATCAGAAACATTAGAAATGAATGTGACAACGTTATGCATGAACATGTTAACACATTACTACTGGCGTACCGACATTTTAAATTCGCTCTATCGATACTTATTTTTGCGTGGATCAGAAGTCGAGATATTAAGGCTGTACGCCGCCAGGACCTGCTTGGTAAAAGAAATCATTGAATCAGGCCCAGGCACCATGCGTTGTCTTGTCATTCACGACTACAATAATATTGGCGGTTATATAATAGAACTGTTAATAATGTCAAAATCACAGATGAATACTTTGGTCCCCAATTGGACAAATAAATATACCTGTTAAGCCAAGAATGTAGGTCGACGTCTGGCGTATTACTGGTTCCATTTGCATTATTGCATAAGTGTTTGATGAACCAATTTGTATTTTATGCGTAACATCAGAGATAAACAGAAGCCGTTATAAATCATTTCTTGTTTCTCGTTATGAGTGGTTGATGACACGCGCCGACTTACAAGGGGTTGATAACAGTTGGTACAGGCCGACGGCTAATGCATCCCATTACACGTGCTTTTACGGGGTACCGGTTATAGAATAAATCCCACACTTCAACGTCCATATACCGTGTGCTTCAATGTGGAGCTCTTTTTTTATAACTCTTCTCAGTCTCTGCGTTCAGAAGAGCATCTAACCATTAGATGTTGTCACCACATCGTGTAAACAAACCGACATTGAGTTATGTAATGGTAGTGATATGGTACAATATACACGCCCGTACTAGATATAACCTCCAATGATCTGCGCCTAGTGTTTTCGTATTGACAGGCTTTGTATGAGATGCACATGGTAAGTGGCTTCATGTGTCAATGACATTGGCATCAGAGCGCAATATTGGAGCTCTCCCATCAATCAAGAATGGAGGCCTTTATCTGCGCCGTGGTTATTGCAGCCTGATAGTCGGTAGCTAGCTCTCCGATAACACATGCATGTTTTATTGATCGAGTCTAGTGATAAGTAGCGCTTGGTGCACATTAACGTCGACGTTTGTTGCATCATAACCACTCGAGTTACCAGCGGTTACCGCACCTCAAGGCAATATGCTGATTTAGTTATTCGCGCACTTATCACAGATCTAAATGGTGTTCCCTTCCGATGATCTAAATCTGTGTAATGTCTGGAGGACCAGTGATGGTAACTGCGCGGCAATAAACGTGAGAATACGGATTTCTCCCGGCATTTTTAGAATGACCCTGGGTTTCGCTTGGAAATTGATCAAATAAGCATCTTCCTTAAACTTCGATGCTTGTTTTTTGGTCGATTCCGTCTCGTTAAGAGGAGTCGTTCGCATGATTGGCTTGATCATGTAGATGATGCTGTTGCTAATAGTGCGATTTCGCATAAATCTTCTACTTATATCAATTAGTACACATTGTCAGGAGCTGGAGGCACTAACCGTCAGTTTATTCATGTGTAATGATGGCTTTGCATCTGTATATGTGCGCTTATTCCGTATTTACATAATCGGATTCGTTCATTCATTCATTAGTTGTGGTGTGCGCTAGTTTACAAATCCATCCCTTGATGCATTGCTAAAGCGTATCGTGTACCATAATCGTATCACTCCGACCAAGTAGCAACACGATAAAAACAATTCCTTGGTGAAAAGAAAAATATGTTACGAGCTGCACTAATCGGGCGGTTTCCTAAACCGGATTAAACTCGTCCATCGGGCTACATGGGGAGTAATCAGTTCAATAGCCATTGAAACAACCATTAAATTGATTTGTGTATATCCTTACAAGCATCAAATGATCACAGAAACGTTAACAGAAACGTATGTCATGAAAGAGATTAAGTGCTGAACATCGGTAATCGTGCCTAGCATTTGTGAAGAAAAGAGTGTTTAACGCATGCTGATTCACTGGTAACGACAACAGCTGATCTGATCAACTGATAACTGCAAACTTTCATTAACACATAACTTAGAGAATTCACAATATTGGTCTCATTATTTATATATAGCACTTTCATTTCTTCTTGGTAATTTCTGACATATCAAGGTATCTATTTTGCGCATGCTTTCATATATTCATTGCATTTTATGTCACAACTGATCAATTCTGCTGAATGATCTAAATGAAACCAATCATGAAAATCAGCTCATATAACAAATAAAATATATATGTATATATATATATATATATATATATATATATATATATATATATATATATATATATATATATATATATATATAGATATATATATATATATATATATATATATATATAGATATATATATATAGATATATATATATAAATAGATATATATATAGGGATATATGTATATATATATATCTCTCTATATATATATATATATATATATATATATATATATATATATATATATATATATCTATCTATATATATATATATATATATATATATATCCTATTACCTTTGCTCTCAGACGTGTTAAATCGCATCAATATATTTTACGTTGGAATTTTCTTCCGTTCTTTTCCGACAACTAGGCATACTTATCATATACGCTGGGTTATTATTATAAGTTGCTTGGATGAAATAATTTCATCCTATATACACTGTGGAGTTAAAGATATTGAGGATAGGAACCACAAAGGAATCAACGAAATCCTGGCGGCAACCAAACAAATCATGTAATCATTTTGGCCGTAGAGAGCTGTGGATGTGTTGTTTTCATTCAAGGGTGTGTCTTGTCTGGACCACAGGTAGGTTAATGTTTATTTTTTGACCGCTTTGATAAAATAACCACAGTGATCCTTACGTCCACATACAGATGTGTCCGTGAAGAGCAAAGCATTAAGTGACTTCCAACGCCGAGCCCTAGAGGCATCTGGTACCCGCTAGGAATGAATGCACTAGTCGTATCCAGCAAACAAGGGCTGATCAATGCTACGGCCTATCCATCCATATCATGAACTAATTTGCCAGCCGTGGACACTTGGCAACGACAACAATTACAAAACTGTGCCTCTCATCCGCTGTACTCCAGCACATTCTTACATTAACACTGATTCAGCGAGCTTTGCTGAATGTTGGATTGGACTAGGGTATCTTTTCAAATAGTTCACCAGATCATAAAAATCCACTAGCCACATGTTTGCTCATAGCGCTTTGAGAAAGGTCACGAATGGTATATTAACATGGTTTGACTTAATATATGTGACTTCCGGTCTCGTACTAGTCCACAAATGGTCCCCCTGACAATCAGCATTTGAAGTTAAGCATGTGAAGAATAGGCATCCGGCAATCCATAGAACCCGTTGGAGGTGCTGGTTGAAAGCGGTCAAATTGCGCCAAGTATTATCTGATTTGTGTATTTGCATGATGTTTAACAACCACTTGGTTTACATGGGTAGGCGTTGATGGCATATTGACGCATCAGCCCTGGAGTTTAATGTGTACTGTCGGTCAGCTCGGTGGGAATATTGCATCTTGACCTACATTCCTGTTTGGGATCCATAGTGTTACTCACATAGTGATAGCATTATGTCAATCATGTCTAGATTGAGTTTTCTGCTAATGATTGTCGTTGACATGCACATACAGCAGCCAGCATATTTATTGGCCGTACCAGGTGTCAATCGATTGAACCAGCCTCGTGGAGGTGAGAATAGGGATAGAGGGAAGGGGTGGGGGGGGGGGGGGGTACAGTGGGGTGATGATTACTGGGAATCGTCTAAGAACAACATCGGTGGACATAAACCATCCAATCTGCTGTTACTCATCATGTCACGGAAAATAACCAGGCCTCATCCATGCAGTACAGGTTTAAAAGGTCTTGTGAATACATATTGCATGCCCCTTTTAGCACCCTTCCAATTCCCCAAGGTAGAAATTGATGACAAGCCTGGCGCGTCGAAAGAAACCTCAAGGTACTTATTTGTTCTCGTGGGTGAGAGGCTGCATAATTGAATAACCATTGTCCGAGTGGCGATAGTGGAATCATCGTTGTTGGCTGCATATGTCTTACAGACGCTCATTGTAGTATATTTGCACACATTTATGTTATTTGACGAGTCATGGCATGTTGAAACCAAGTCGTTGTGCCGATATTGCATTATACTTCGAACATGAACAGGGTAGATAATCATTGCCAAAATGTACTATAATGAAAGATCTGTGGAGCTTTTAAAATGCATTACAATAGGCGTGTTATGCTAAAAGTAGGTCCAAAGCGACAGCTCGTTCTACTAACCATACCAGTAATGTGAACGAGGTACATTGAACTTATTTCAAATTCTTCTACTTTCACAAATTATAGAATCATTTAATTGTTACAATATAACTCCTGTGTGCTATTATCAACAGAGATGCACCGGTGCATTCTTAAAATTTCTTTGAAAATTCGTCGCCTTGTTTAGCAGAAACACAAACGATAACACAGGATAACTTTGCCTGTCTCGGCAGAATGAATTAAAAGAATAGACAGTTGAATACGATCTATGCTACCATAATTCTGATATCGATCCACACGGCTAGCTTTAATGGCTGGCGCTCATATTGCACTTGGCTATGAAGGTTGGGGACATCGAAAAGTGAAGAACAATTGACTTCACCATTACACGTCTCTTTTTGGCAGAGAACAGAGGATGTGTTGTCTTTTGTATGTTTCATTAACAGACACGTTGGTCGTTGGTCGTCGCTGATGATAGAATTTGTTGCTAATGAAACTGATGCCTTAGGTTCAGCTGTGATTATATTGCAAAATCGGTGTAGAGAAGCATACCTTAGAAGAAGTCCCCTGACTGAACATGAACAGGGTGCACCTGCTACTTTTCTGCGGAACGATGTACCAAAATATAAGAGGTGTACTGAGTGCATGGAAAAAAAATGTTGCGCTTTATCCTCACTATAAATCCCTATGCAGAATGTCACATGTGAGTGACACGTTGGCCGTCTCTATTATACTCGGGATTATTCTGTCGTCTCACATTGTGGCAAGAGATTGACGCCTGTTGTGTCGACTGGTAGTTAACATCACCCGTTTTGTTATGCTGTCGCGCCTGCTAGTTATCTATGGGAAATGCGTGTATGACTGGTGTGTTATTCACGAATGTGGTATTGAGTGATCCATGGTGTATTTTGTCACCTATTGATCACACATGCACCTTGTGCTGAAAGGGTTCATTTGTTCTTTTTTCTTTTTTTTTTGCAAACTCTTAAACCAAACCAATGACGTGAATATATGTTTAAGCCATTGGTACTAAGCAAATGTAGTCATCAAGAGCAGCAGTTTATTCCCACCTAGCCTTGGCTGCTGGATGATATATCTGTCAAATATTTTGTGCTTACCATAAAACATACGAATGGAAATGATTCCTTTCATAGTATGGTATTATCACATACAAAGTAAAACAAAATAATAGCCGACTTTAAGCGGACACTTGCGTCGATCTGTACACATTGCTATAAATGATACTATTTACATATTCTTTATTCATACACATAACCCAACCCGCGTTTGTCACGAAACAAAAGACTTCGTTCAACATGCTCAGTGCGATTAATATTATAAGAACTATAGCTTTATAAAGACAATATTTGTCATATGCCCCTCCTGGTACCCTTCAACTACACAAGGCAATAAGTTGATTAAGAGTTTTGCATGTCGGAGGGGCAATAAATGGCATGTCTGAGATAATCTTATTGATCCTCAGACAGGTAAGATCTTACTTAGATATCCATTGCTCGCCCGAGTTTTTTTATTCATTTTGCCTACAGAGGTTTACTAATTGCAAAGCCAATGCAGTACATTTGCACACATTTATTTTGTAATAGGAGGCATTTCATATTAGGTACGGGTCGTTTCGCCAATGCCACGGTCTGTGTTGACAGTATTTACTAATCATAATGCAATCAAATTGCCAATATTTTATGTGACTCTCGGTTGTGCTATAAAGCGAAATGCTCCGATATAATCTCCCTTAAAGACAATTATCCGGATGTGATGTGCACAATTAACCATCAATCAATTACTCGTAGCAACAGGGACAAATATTTCACTATTAGGCCATAGAGCGCTATTGTCTATCACGTGATATGTGAAAACGTATTGGCTACCAATTCATCAAGTTGTGACGATATCAGTCAATGATTGAGCAATACGACACCGGCGGATATGGAGTGGATGTACAGACAATAGGCTGTACTCTATATGGAGACTGAAACTCTTCACCATCATCTGCATATCATAATGCCGAGGTCGCTGTGTCTCCGAAGCACGCATGGTGCACAGTTCAAATACACCCAAGCCCTGTCATCCATTCGATGATATGATTAGCTACCATCTGCGCATGGCACTCGCTGTAAGGTTATCATGATAGATGTGTTAACTTGTACTCGATACGTGTGCCTTGTGAAACAAAAACTCCAGCAGTAGGGGTGCATTTCAGACTGGCTGTTTTTTTTGTGGTTTAGTCTACCCACAAACCAGAGTACATAATGCCGGGTTGAACTTTCATGCTATAGCGACGAGCTCCTTCACAAGTAGCAGGAACAGCTGTTGGTTTCTCCATTGATCCTTGTGTGTAAGATAACATAAGTGGGAAAAATATTATGCATCTTTTAAAAACTTGAACTGATTTTGTTTTAAATAGAAATACTATTACTAAAGTTATATACATTTAACAGATGTCTTAAATTAATAATTGAACTACTGGTTCATTGACTGATATGTATATCATTTGTAACAAATAGGTCTCAAAAGAAGGATAAAGACAAAACAAATTGCGCACAATGTTTGTTGTCTCTGCATCATTGTGATCCTGCCTGAAACCGGATGTACCTTTGCAGATGAATGAGGCTCACATGTTGGTATCTGTATCCTAACGTAATCTTTGAAACCAAGAATATGCTATTCAATATATGAAAAATAGGGGCAAGATACACTGTTGAAATTTGACAATAGTGTTATATATGTGTTCACGATTGGCAGATTTGCTGTGTAATGTTGAATTTCGAACAGCGATTTGACGATAGCACATTTGCAGGATGCGATGAACACCAGTGATGGGTAGAAGATTCTAACCTCTGCGGAAACAGCGGTTATGCACTGTGATGATGCGATATGGGAAATGTGGTGTGGAAATCACAAATATATATCATACGGATTCCTGTAAACGCAATATCCCACACACACGAACCTCATTGGTCTTACTTCCCTCGTGGCTTTTGTAGCATATCAACATTGTTACCACTGTTCGTTGCTGAGCTCCTTACAACAGCACCAAAGCCCACAGCCATGCTATTCTATTAAGCTCTTTCAAAATGATGCTCAGTGGTAATGGACATTGTGCCAAGCAAACAGAACATATATTTAGCACGTTATTGGGTTGCTGTCATTGTTTGTATCGTCGGATGGGTTTGGGCATGTTCTTATTTTATATTCTCATTGTATATCGTTTAAGAAGATTTACAACCCATTCGAGTTCTATAACTCATTGTTAATGCATCATTACTGATTGAAGACACAACTGAAGGAAGTACCAACCAAGCAACGCAGTTGTAAATCGGTAGAGCTTTTCTGAATAATTGATACATGCACATTTATGGCATCAATAGCTGCAATCTCGGTGTGCCGTCATGGAAGTGATACATGGTTGAGATGTACATTGTAGTTGCCTTGATGTGATGATTTTGTGCTGTCATTGGGAACTTGTGAGTTGTCCGTCATTCTTCAACGGAAGAACTGGGTAAATCACAACTGAGAACTCACACGTACAAATGCCGCATCGACATTAATATTGAAAGGTATTAGCAATACAAGAAAATGGGACTGACATTCAACACTAATTTGATTTGGAATTTCAATTTTAATCCTTCCATGCAAAATACGAACGAATGATTCTTATAAGATAAAAATGAATTTCTTTGAGTTATCTTTTTTTAAAATGTTTGTAAACTGCTTAAAATCTTCAGGTTGAATGCATCGGCTTGTTTCATATACTCACCTTTGTGGGATTGAAAGTAGTGCAGCGACAAGATATAATAAGTAGATATAAATAATGTTATGGTTACAAGAACATATTGAATTATCAGACGGTCTAATTAATGTTTTTCACAGCAGTACGTGGCTACCACTAAGTACTATGCAGTTTAGTGCATATTGACCGACCAGCAGTCTGATATATTGAGGGCGAAACGTAAAAATCATAGAAGCAACGTTATTTACTGAGTACGCACAGATAAATCTTGTGCGGCTGTATGTGCGAGATTACGTAGAGAGAGAGCGAGAGAGAGAGAGAGAGAGAGAGAGAGAGAGAGAGAGAGAGAGAGAGAGAGAGAGAGAGAGAGAGATAGCGACGGCGTTATTCCATGTGGGTGAGAATAAATCCGTCGATATTTGTCATATTGTGGATCACACAAGAGCACGTTGAGTTATAAATAAATCAACGAGTGCGGACAAATGCTGAAATATGAATGTCACTTCTGCATATCCCTTTGTGGTATCAGGTGATTAATAGCTTGCCCCATAGATGGCGCCACCAGGCTATGTCCGTGTTGCTGCAGTTCGTCGCTCTTTTCATGTGAATCATGAAATCATTGTCATTGTGGTATTGTATGAAGACAAAGCGTCACGGCAGCCCACGTGTTGTATTGTAAGCTGTTCTATAAATGATGGTGTAGGTACATCTAGGCCGCTGTGGTATCTTACGACAACAAGCTATAAGAACACGCGATAATTTGGATTTTGAGAGTCATTGGAAGGATTCGACGCATGTATTGATTTCTGACTGAAAGTTGAACGTTGACAGTAGAGAGTATGTCAGACGGGAATGTAGATGTTATATGCGACGACGTACCTCCATGGTGTATGAATGATTAACCGATATGAAAGGATCACACACTGTATTCATGTTAATATATACTCTGAAGACTGGAAACACATATTCATACGTTCCCGCGATCTCTAGGCCCATCCAAAGTTTACCCTAAATGACAAATGTGTACCGCTTCCAACGTACAATTTCTCATAACATGTCGCTCAGACATGGCTGTCAACATGGCAGTAAGATCTAACCTTTCAGGTAATGCGTCCCTGACGATGTCCTACGACTATGTGTATGTTGTGTCCTGTAGCGTACGTTCTCTAACCAAAGTCTAGCTATTAAAGTCACCAGCAATAATTGGCAGCATTTCACCACAAACTGTTGGATACCCATCCCAAGCCCACCACCAAGCCACGATGCTTCCGGCATCTAGTCCACGACAATACGGTCAAACTAGTTTACCTTGGATGTAACGTCTATGTTATAATGGGCTTAGCTGCTCTGGGTTGTGCTTGTGTTGATCCCATAGGTTGATGGCCCTGGTGGGTCAGTTACTTGGTGGAATAACAAAACATGTGGACGCCATTTTCTTTGTTGGTGAATTAATTTGAATATCTTTGGAATACAATGGATGTACAACATCATTCTAACCAGTTAACACCATATTCGTCACACTGTAAAATTATTATTATTATTATAAATCAGCAGATTGTCTGTTCGGGTTTATGTTACATAATTGACGGCAATAATCAGCTATTATATCTATCATTATAGCAGGAGCCATCAACTTGTAAGGTACTGGTCCTCCCATGGGCACTCGAGTCCACAAACGCCCCTTATCCCACTCCATCAAAACTAGTCCTGTATGCAGTTATGGCGACTGATCCTTTGGCATTTTTATCATCGGTTCTACATTGGAAATAATCGTGATAATGAGTTCTAAAAATCACATCCTCAGGAAATGACCAATATCAAACTTAATTTTCAGCCAATACTCCAACCACTTTGACATCCTATCTGCAACGGATGTGAATATATTTCGCTCATTTTGTTACAATGCAGCATGAAACTGATAGCGTTAACGTTGTCAATGATTCGTGTTCCGATTCGAGATATCGACTCCATCAGTTTCACACATAATTCTATTTATTTGACTTGTATGGCGTTCCTATCATTACATTTCGACACAGGAACCTTAGACAAAGCCATAATTGAACTGACTGACCAGGGAGTTAGCCACTTGTGTAAGATAAGTGAGGGTGGAGCATTAATACGGAGACCTAGTTAGCAAGGCAAGCCGTGTTATCAGGCTTACACAGTAGTCTTCATTGTGCGAATACAAACAGCAAAATATAACACCTAACCAAAGCGTCAGTGTATAACTGTGCATTAAAGAGGAATTGATAACTTAATATGCCACATGCCTTACTCTACGGTAGATTTATGCGAATTGAAGCTCACACATGAAACACCATGGTACAAATTTTAGCCAAAATATAAATCGTTAAACACCGTAACACAAATTGTACCACAAATACGAAGTAAGAAAACAGCATAGAATTAAATGTACCTGAAAAACGAAGAAAAGAAACTGCATGGAAGACATTGTAACTGAAATGGGAAAACAGTATGGAAAAATTTGAGCGTGATATGAGGAGAAATGAAATAGCAAGCTGCAAATTGCATCTGACACACGAAGTGAATGCACATATCTATATGCAAATATGTAATTGTTTACCAAAGGATTGTTTATGGAGAGTCATACGCGAGGAGAACAGCATGGGTCCGCTTGTTTTCCGATGCCTCTGTTAATAATATCTTCAGGATAATGTCGTTAATCGTGTGTCCTTTGTATGACTTTTCAAATCGACAGAGGCAATGGAGCTTACTTTGAGAGAAAAGAGGTCGTTGCATGTTGTGAGCACTCCGTCATTGGACAGGTTAACAAAAATATCTCAATTTCGCAAACAGATTACGGCTGGAACCAAAAGTTGTACATTTCCCTGAAGGTAATGTGAGCGCAAACAATGACGTGACAACCGGTGTAAAGCTGCAAACGCCCCTACCCCCATTCTAACCAGCATAGTTATCTCGCCGACCAAGCGAGGTCTGGCATTGACATATGTCAAGGGCGAACAGCAGGCGAAGCTTCCTTCGTCGTTACGTAACTGCAATAGAGAAACTGACATTGCGACACGCTGAATGAATTAACCAAAGGCTTTTGTCACTTTCATTTCCGTTCGAGTGCTCCATCGTGGCGCGCGTTCTGATTGGATGCGACTAGGGGTGATTGCTGAGCGGCTCGCTTTGAGAACCACAAGTCGCTCAGGTTTTACAAGCCACTTCATTCACGGCCTCTACCGAGGCGTTCTATGAGCCGTAGTAGAGGTCGTGATATTTAACGATAACCTTCCCCAATATCCACAGCAATCTTCTGTGCGATAAGTGATATTGCTGGCATATGATATCAGAGCAAAATAACAACCGGATATAGTTTCAACAGGGTTATGGGTGTGGTCACGCAACAATATTCATCGAGGGGTGGCTTTTCATAAGAACAAACAAAGTGATGAAAGACTGCATCAGAGGGTATGAGGAGGGAAGGTGGAAAGTAGAGAAGTGGTAAAGAGAAGATAGGAATGACTAAATGTGGTCACGAATGCTTGGAGAAAAAAGCAAATGAAGGGATGTCGGAAGGAAGATAAAAAGGAAGGCATGAAGGAAGGGTAGTATTTATTTCCTTGATGTCCTTGTATGAGGTCTTTATCTCATGAAATGCAACGCATCACACCAACAGTGTAGTTATTATTTCTGCCTGGGACCACTTTCCCAAATCATTAACAAGCAACGCTATAAAATTGACACAGACATATTCCTATAGGTTCTGGCAAAACCAGTCGGCTTATGTCATGTAAATTCGAATTGCATCGCAACGGCATTTGAATCTGTATAACCAGACCCTATAGAAGAGACAGGTTTCATGCAAAAAGAGGGTCATTTAATAGTGACAAGCGGCAATGTTATACCACGTTCTCCGGCGAAATGAAAGCACCCATTTATACAACGCTGGTTTTGCAATTTTGGATTAATCTAAAGGGAACTGCTAAAATAAATGAAACAACAGTCATCCTGCACTGTCGTTAAATATATGTGGCCTAAATGTATACAAATATGTCTACAAGAATCACACCACATAAATCTTGCAAATATCCTCTAATGATTGTATTGGTGCCATTGTCATTTACCGTTCTCCCGCTGGCTATAGTATTATATGATCAATGACCAACAGGTGTGAGTAATATATATTGGTTAAGGCAATAAGAGAATCTAACATAAACAGGTCAGTTTAATCAGAGACCCAGCTATTAAATGAGCGTCCATTGACGGGCTAGTGTGATACGAAATATACGCACAATAGTAGCCAGGTATATTAATAATATACAACAATTTCAGAAAAAGTGAAACCATCAGCGATATAATTTTCAACAGTTTGTATTCACATCGACAGACGTCTATAGCAGGAGCGTGTTTGAGTGGCTTGCACAATGCTATCAATAATTGATCTGTTGCCTGACCTCCATCAGCCAAATGGCCTGCATGCTGGCCTATCTAGGTTTAGAAATAAATAATGCAAACTCAATTTCGTCGTGCGAAACCTCTTTCCGGGATTTGCCTCAAAAGGTGCAAGGTAACAAATATCAAAATACTAATGTGGGCCTCTTGGGTTGGTTTCCATAAAGATGCAGATGTAGATTGCTTAGATGTTACGGTGAAGGTCAGACCTCTTTGTCGGCCTGTTGACATGGCCCCAGTGTGGTGATGACCGCTACCAGCACCGATGTGTGGATTTAGCAATTTGATTCTGTTTAATCATATACATGTGCAATTATATAGATACACAATATAAATTACTCAACAGAAGGTCTGGTCTCCTAGTCATGACAATATGCTGTATCGGACTGAGGTACAGGATTGCACAAATGCCACATTTCTAAACGCAACAGTTATAGCATTTGGCTTGCTCGGCTACGGAACTGACGTACAAATGGAACTCGAACAAATAGAAACATGTATGGAACAGGTGTCATGCAATGCATATTCATATCAAAGTTCACGGGGTCAATTTGCATTGTATTTAAACTTAATCGGGGCAGAAATCTTAACCGATGCCACTAAATGATAGTTGAGGAAGCCTCATCACAATATAGACATTTTTTCAAGCAATGATTTCCTTGCCGGTGATTTCCTCTTTAAAAACTTGCATCTTGCGTGAAATGACCCGTATATAAAAGTTGTAGACATAAAAACCAGAATTTTTCAACTAATATTTTAAGAAGAAAGCATTTGTGGTGACAAAATTAGCCCAAATGATCTAGCTTCACTGCATGACTGTTACCAGCGCTTAAGAATACAGGCCACAGTGACTAACATCACAGGAAATTACTACAATCACAGGATTGCTAGGATATAATATAGATGGCAGAATGAGAAATATGCCAGGCAAACAATTCCATTTCATGTTGTTTAATTACGCCCTTGAATACCTATATGTAATACGTATTGAAGCTGTTTTGATTTGTTACAACTCATTCATATTTCAACATATTAGCATCAGTCTATATATCTTAGTGTAGATACTTTTCAGTGTGAAAATCTCATTTTGCTTTTCCATCCAGGTTTTATCCTAATAGGCTGCAATATATCTAATATACTGCTTATGTCATCTGGTTTGCAAATGGTTGGTGTTGTTCCTAAAAAGATTTCCTGTTTGATCTTACCGTCAACCTTGGCCGAATGGTTTACCAGTGCCATCCGTGCATTGGATGAGAGTTTACTACCCGACAACAGACTTGTACATAGTTGAGGATAGCGCTTAATGTGCTCTGTTAAGGCACCCCATCCTCATACAACTGTCGCGATGTTCATAGCATTGCCTAAATTCAAATTATTTGGCGAATGGGTCACCATCGACCAGGCAATGTATGAAGCCACAGCTTGGTCACATATAAGCAGAATCATGAGAACATCTGTATTTTATTACAGATACAGTGCTGCCTTGCACGAATTGAGACGCCAAATGCCTAAGATACATCGTAGAAATGCTTATCACCAATGACAAGGTCACCTTTATCATGAAAGATGCTTGTCATAACGTCGCATCTGGAATTTCATCCGTTCACTTTGACGTCCTTAAAAGCGTCCATGTAATATATAATGCATAACCGTCTTGGTGAATTGAGGGGATAACTTGATTATTTTGTGCTTTGTCTCTGCGATATCTATATCATAGTCGTGCCATGCCATAAGCCAATTATGCCCGAAAAACAGCATCATCAGATCGGCATGGATAGGACAGGCTAACACGATTTCAAAAGGCCCGCATAACTTCCTTTACTTGGTGTACAATCCGTGTTTTGATGGAAAATACATTTCACCCCTGTTACAATATGGGCATTCTAGCGGTATATATCTATAATGGCATTCTAGAGGTTTGTCACTACTGTAGTCATTATTCGTTATATTTGGTGAATTAATACTACTTATGAGGAGGCCGCAAAGTGCCAAGTAAGCAGATTTCCTTGAGGTGCGGTAACCGCTTCTACCTCGAGTTGTTATGATGCAACAAACGTAGATATCCACATTTAACAAGCGCTACTTATCACTAGATGCGATTAATAACAGAGGCATATGTAATCAGACAGCTATCTACCGACTCTCAGGCCACAATGACCCAGTATTGCGCCCTAATGTACAAGCTTATCAGGCAACATGCGATACATCGCTGGCTGAACAGGCCGATGTTTACACGTCCAATAAGACACAGATGTAATGATCTGTGATGGCCACATATTACCTAATCATTGTGCCCAAGAATGTTTGCATCAAGCTACGAGAGTAGAGTTTGTCTGAATTGATATCCGCTGTATATAACCGCGTTACCTTATAAAATCGTTTATCATGTGTATCTTATAGCAACCCGATCAATAGCACAACATTAATTGTGAACTCTTCTTATGTCTAGTAAAGGCGAGCTCATTGTACAATATTATTCCATAAGCTACCGCAGAGGCTGGATGCTAACCACAGGCGCTCGGTTCCCCATGTCACGCTTCCAAGCGTGGACTGGCAAGAGCTGCTCGGCGCTCGGAAGCCTGACATCGAGAACCAAGCGTATATATCCCTGTTCTGTTTAAAATGTAGCTTACACTATTATTGGTAAACATATAAGTATCTGGTTAAACGCATAATAACATGGCTAGAATAATATGTAATCACCCGATATGGTATGCTTTTCAAGACATTCCCTATTCAAACCGCCCAAAAGCGCGCATGACACGACGCGGTAGATTTATTGTACCTGCGTCATCTGTTATCAAGCCCTTGTAAGCACTTGCAATCAACCACTTATAAATTGAAACAAAATAATTGATAATGGTTTTTTTTTATCTTTAATGTTAAGATCATTATCATTGACCTGAAGAGGGGGCCCGCTGAGCTCTTTGGGCGAGAGCTCTGGCCCGTGCCGTTATTCATATTTAACTGACAGGGTAAAATATTTTGCGTCACAATGATATGCAGTCAAGTCCAATTGTTAAAACATCTCGAACGAGTGTTCTCGTGGTATTCAGATCAGTTAATCATCAAAACTTTAGCGGTTTTGAAAAGATTGATTTAATTTCTTAACGACGCAAACTAGAATCAAACGGCTTGCCGATCGCAATATCATCGCAGCCCAAATTATTTATGTGTTGGCAATCGATGCAAGTAAATGTATATTAGCCCGATACAAAGTGCATCTTGCTCAACTGATTATACAAGATGATACAAATCGTAATAAACTGCTATAAATGTAATTGAGCACACGATGGATTTGATATCTTATACGTGGAATAACGACACAATATCATAAAAATTCTAACTGATACATCTATTCAAGAAAAAGCATAATACAAATTGTATATTATACGTTACATGAACATACCAGTTGCAGAAAACGATACAATTGGAACAGATTCATTTCAACTATTCGATTTCTCTCAAGTGAAAATGAAGAAATAAGGAAGGAAGGAAGGAAGGAAGGAAGGAAGGAAGGATGGAAGGAAGGAAAGAGAGCTTCACCTTCAATCTACTCTTGTATAAGATACTCAGCCGAGCGAGATGCAGTCCATCAAGCAGATGGTGTAGATATCAACAGTTCAATATACACTTGGAAGTTCCATGCTGCTCCTGCGTCTTATTGGGTACTAACATTCAGTAATAATAAGGTTAATGCTACAATAAGTCTGCCAATAACACCTCAATTTATAATCCATGCCGTCATAGGCATTTGGAGAACCCGACCTCATGCAAGAAATAACTTGCGTACAGGTATATGATAATGCCGATTTCCCGACCATTGTGATTCTAATAAGGAAGGCAAGATTCTCGGTGACCACATTGATAATAATCACTCGGTATTGACAGGCGTAAGTTGCAATCCACCATTAAGAGAGCCACTTTTATTGACAGAGCGTAAGTTGCAATCCACCATTAAGAGAGCCACTTTTATTGACAGAGCGTAAGTTGCAATCCACCATTAAGATAGCCACTTGGTATTGAAAGAGCGTAAGTTGCAATCCACCATTAAGATAGCCACTTGGTATTGAAAGAGCGTAAGTTGCAATCCACCATTAAGATAGCCACTTGGTATTGAAAGAGCGTAAGTTGCAATCCACCATTAAGATAGCCACTTGGTATTGAAAGAGCGTAAGTTGCAATCCACCATTAAGATAGCCACTTTTATTGACAGAGCGTAAGTTGCAATCCACCATTAAGATAGCCACTTGGTATTGAAAGAGCGTAAGTTGCAATCCACCATTAAGAGAGCCATTTGGTATTGACAGAGAGTTAGTTGCAATCCACCATTTAGATAGCCACTAGGTATTGACAGAGCGTAAGCTGCTATCCACCATTAAGAGAGCTACCGAATCAATAGGAGACAAACAGCGTTTTTAATTAAAGTCCATGCTCCATGTTGTCAAGGAAACGTATCAGTGTGGTGAGTATTTAGAAACACATGAACAGGCGTGGAGTTCACTTAGCCTAGTTTCGACATCTGTCTAAAAATACTTAATTTAATCATGACAACCTCAATAACGTACAAGGCCAAGGTAGAGTGGTGGGAGGTAATGATGTGTTTCATCTTACGGTGTCCATAAGCGACCATCGAAATCGTGTTTTGATTATAATAGATTATCAAAGCAGCAATCAAACCCCATATACGAAGTGTAAAAAACAGAATGCTACAACTGTGATTTGATTGGCAGATAATGAAAACAACAATAGCTATTTACACGTTAAGTGATTACAAAGCATGCTGCAAGTCGTATCGGTTAAAGAAAGTCAAGAATCAACACGAAACAAATTGTCTGACAACCGTTGCTCATCCTAGTTCTTTGTGTTGCTGATAGCTTAATGGAGATCGTGCCCCTGACCAACAATGCGTTCATAATTTGTGCTAGTTTAATCACGCATGTCCAGTGCGAAAATCATATGTGTATTGTGGAATACATGCAAAAAACATCGATTGGAACACTAGCGCACATTGGCTGTGGAAGGTCAAATCAATGACGTAGGCCAATTAAGCTGTCTGTCTGCTTCAAGAGGTAGGCGAAATAACTAATTTAAACTGGGTTTAGACACGAGCGGTTAAGGGACAGTAGACGTCATGACACAGCCTAAATCAGACTCCTATTGCCCAAGCAGCTTAGCCGCGTTGGAACGCCTCATTCAAGGGTTTATGTTTGTGGTAGGGAGACACAAATTATGGAGCTATAGAGCGATTGTACATGAAAGCCGGCACCTTTAGCATAGTTTGCCAATAAGTATGTGATCATGTGTACTTTGGTTAAGAGTCAATTAGTTGACGCTCTCGTTCTGTAGATCACGTACACGGCCAAGGTAGCGAGTAGATTTTTGTGAGTGTGAAAGGAAAGGTACAACCACCCCACCCCTCTTTCCTCTCCATCAGTCATCTGAGTGCTGATATTTTCACCAAGATTTAAATTGTCGGAACATAGCAACAACTGGATACAGGCTGTGTTCATAGCCACAGTTATTGCGCCGTTAATGAACTGCAAACGTAATATTCAGGGATGAATTTGTCGAGCGTACAAATTGATGAATGAATGAATCATATGAAATGGGTAGAGAAGAGAAGAAGCGGGGTTGCAAAGACAGATAGGAGACATAAATTCGCGAAGAAAGAAAGGAACGACAATGAGAGAAAGGAAGGAGGGAAGGAGTGAAGGGTGCAATAAAGGAAGGAGGGGAGGAGTGAAGGAAAGAAGGAGTGAAGGAAAGCAGGAACGGATGGGGAACGATAACGTTGACTTATTACCTGTCCTTGCACGAAACCTGGATCCAATAAAACTGCAACACATCACGCCAACAGTGGGGATATTATTCCGTCCTACTGCGCAGACTCTAAAATCCTTACTATGAAATATGAAGCAAACATACTTGCAAGATCTAAGTGGAATACGGCGTGTAATTCAATCGCATCTTCACGAACTTGTCAATAATTCCTTTGTCTCAACATCGTCCTTGACAGTATCTGAACCATGTTACGTGCAAGATATAACCTTAAATAGGGTATTCCCGTGAGGAGGAGGACGTCGCAGTGTGATGTTCACATAGCAGAGGACGTTTGTGATGGCTGCTACCATTTATTTCGCTGTGTAACACAACTAAATGTAAAAGATGCAGAATGTAATAAGCGAGAAATGAGCCTTGTAAACGAGCACATTTCCTTGTTCATATTTTGTCCAAAAATTAAACTTGAAAATAAAAGCTTATAGTGCTGTAGTGTTATGCACATTTCAGCAGATATGTTATCCTAGGTTAGCTAAATATACTGGCGAAGATTTCATGTTGCTTATCTGGTTCTGCAAAGATTCCGAACCTGATCAAAATAAGCGGCTTGAATATCTAAATATCAAGCGATTTCCCCGCAGGTTTGTTTCTTAAATGCTTTTATTAATCTGCAATCGTGTTGTGTCACATGTCAAAGGTCATTCTTATTTTAACCTCAGAGCTCTAGATAAGCATGTATACTTGAGCCGTTTGGCGGATTAATGCGCGGGATGTGTTCGTTTAAATAGAAGACATTGAAAGGTCTGCTAACGACGTGATACAATGTCATAAAATTATTTCACACACACACACACACACACACACACACACACACACACACACACACACACACACAGATATATATATATATATATATATATATATATATATGAGATATATATATATATATATATATATATATATATATATATATATATATATATATATGTGTGTGTGTGTGTGTGTGTGTGTGTGTGTGTGTGTGTGTGTGTGTGTGTGTGTGTGTGTGTGTGTGTGTGTTTGTATTTGTATTTACTTGCTTAAATTACATGTCAACCTAAAACAAATCGAGCTGATTCATACAGAAACAAGAGATGTCTGAACACTCGCACGATGTTCGTGACATATGTCCCGGCGTGCGTGATTGATAGGTGGTGCAGGATGTGTCACCGCAGTAAATAACACTAATGTTGAGGTGTCTGCAGACCCATTAGTCAATCATTTTGTACAACACCGCGAATTGGTTCTGGCTTTGCAAAGAATCATGACTGAACAACCGGTTAGGTTAAATAAGTACTAGTCATCATCATGTGACAATTGCAGGTGACGTACAAACAACATGCAATGTCGTTCATGTGGGTTTCACACCTTTCTTTGCTAGCTTTGGTATGACCTAAGTATAAATATGAGCAATTTTTCCACAATAAATAACATGCTCTCGAGACGATAACGAATGAAGATATGTGAAAGATTGTACCGAACCCTCTACATGTGATCGACCACAAACAAACGGACTGCCTATAGTAGGTTTCCATTGAGGCAGTAGGCCATGATGATAAAAGCTCCAGATCATGCGACGAGGTGTGTTGATGATAAAGGCATGTTTCTTTGAGGTAATGACGCTCAACAATAAGCACACCGCAATTATATACGCTGTCAAGACATCACTATGGTAAGCAATGGATTGTTAACTTTATGCAAAAGCTTCCTTTAATGATGGCCTAAACACTCAAATTTCTTACTTTCGGGGACAATAAGGAGAAAACAGTGAAAAAGAATGATATATACTAAAATTGTCATATTTAATGGAAATCCGGTGGATTATTTACTGATAGTGGTAATATATGTATATATGCATGACGTATCACTCACGATATGAGGCAAGCTTGGACGACTTCGACCGTATTGTTCACCAATTCAATTTAGCAGTTGGTTTGATAATGCCTGACATGTCGTCAGTCGCTGTTATTGGCATTGCTATTGTGATACATTTAAGTGCAAGCGATTAGGGTCTCACCCAAACAGGGGAACCGCGTAATATCCTGGGCTCTTCTGCGTTGGTAGCTAGTTGTAACGGATACGTTATGTTGGTCTTTTATGCATATCTGGCCTGCTAAGTGATATATGTATAGAACCTTAACCACAAGGATTTATACAATATTACAACCAGTCATTAAAAAAGAATTGTCAAGTTGCTTCAATTCTTGTTGCTATGCAATCAATATAAAGTTATTGTCCTCTCTCGAGTGTCCTATTCCGTACCAGAAGTCAGCTTTGTAAGCCAATTATTGAACACTCTATTGCATTAGCTTATACAGTAAAAGCCTACATTACAATTGAGATATCTCAACAATAGATGTTTGCGAGAAACCTTCATATTTTGCAGTAAATCTCAACATTTAGCCATGATTGATTGTAGTGATTAGCTCATGTGATTGTCACATGAGAAAAAAAACCTAAATGCATAATCAACTAAGCAATGGTATCCTTTGTTGATCTGATTTCGTTATAATCCTTTCACTGTAACTCATCGATAAATTCCTAGATTCTGTTAAGCAATGAGTTATCCTATCCGGTCTGCGCATTGGCATTTTCAGTAAGTATTTGACGCTCTATGTGCTAGGATATCAGTTTACAGACTTTGAAGCTATGGTTGATAAGAATTATCGATGACCAGGTATTGACCACTGTTTACGGTAGTAATATTGAGTCTAATAATGCAAATGATATGTAGGATATCTATTATCAAGATAACACCTTTATCTAACGTGTAATACACCTGTCAGCATTGATCCGCTTGCCATAGCACTTCTACAATGATCAATGGTTTCATTATTCACGCCTGAAGAATGTGACATACTACAGTCATACAGGCATATCCTTGCGAGACGCCCTCTACGCGCCTAGCTCTCAATCAACTCATTCATCCGACGCCAGAGTGGGCTGTTCGGGAACGATGTTCATATTTTCAGCCTATTATCTGTATATTTAAATCATTCGAATATAACTAAGCATGCTCTCGTGGGACACACTATAATCAAAGAGATTTGTTCTCACTTGCCTTGAATAGCATTCCCTATCTTATTGGTTATTCCATTCGTGATCTAGCACGTACAACCAGCCAGGTGTTATTTCGCTTCAAATCCGTCAAACTGAGTTTACTGAAAGAACCAACCTTGTCATAGTGATTTGACATTGAAGGAGAGGTGGCCTGGTGACGTTTCTTCATCATTATGCTATGCTGTGTTTTGTTCAATATGAGCAAGACCGAATTGTCCATGGGGTTTAAATATACTATCGGATAAACTACAATAAAACAATATTTTAGATTAAATCAATCATATTTATCTATTTTGACCTATAAGTGCTTAACGTGTTCCATATGCAATATTTTAGAAGGTATCAGAATCTTTTTAATGAAAGGTGTGTAATTCTTTTTCATCTGATTATGAATAAGATCGTTTGTTCATTATATGCACCGGAATAGGTGGCAATTGCTCTGTCATGCACAATCAAAATTTGGATGAATTCGCTATTTCCAAGACACGGATAACGCAGGTGTATCTGATTCAAATGTTCTATATACGTACGAACAGTGGACCCCTCACAATAACAGATAATGCAGACTCGAGAATCACGTATTGGGCTAATTCAGTTTGATGGAACGCGTATTACCAGAACCTTAACTATTGCTAGTTGACTGCATTGTATTAAACAGAGTGTTCACTGGGTATGGGACTTATGTACGAACCCTCTCATTGATGCCGCCCGTGATTAACTAGTATTGTAACAGGTTCGTCATATAACTAAGGTTGGCAAAATACGGCTCATTAGTCGAGTATTTTTTACAATTGATTGCACCTGTGTGAACAACGAGTATGTTTCCTATGATTCTTGACGTTTCGAAATAATATACCTGGTGCATAAATCTAATCAAGGTCCGAGTTCTTACTTCCATGTCATAACGCACTCATTTACGCCTGTGCGTTGGTTTCCGGGAAGCCCAGTATTTCCGTTACAATTGCTCTCGAACACACAGAACAGTTTGAAAACAACGTCAGAGCCGAATGATTCAATTTGAGTGACATTAATGTCTATTCAGGCATTATCTACTGACACAAATTGTGCGAAACACATACCTTAAGTTTGTACCATGAACGGATGGTCTCCTACGGATGGAGGCAGGTAATAATATCGCATTTGTGCTGCAGAAGACACACAAGGACATACACAAGGCAAAGTAAACTATCCATTGATCAATAACTAACCTAGGTGGCGCAAGTCATTTGGTTAATTAAAATAATCTCATTTTTTTTCACACTGACATTCATAAAATCATTAGTAGGTCATTACGAATGTGATTCCCATACTGATATGTCACCAATGGTAAATCACATATGTTACGAATGATATCTCCTCGATGGCTTTCCAGCTGAGCTCATCATTCGCACAAAAACAGCAAACGCGACAATAAGGCTGAACTAATTATTTGGTTTTTGCGTCCATTTTCTACTTATTACGACCCTTGTCACGTGAGACGGCAAAAATAATATAACTGAAACGGCAATCTTTTTAACCTACAACGAGCTGGCTTATTGCTGTTGAACGTCACATGGAATGTGTTGACAATATGCTGCTGCCATCAGCGACCGGAACAAAGGAACACAATTGCACGCGCGCGTGTGTGTGTGTGTGTGTGTGTGTGTGTGTGTGTGTGTGTGTGTGTGTGTGTGTGTGTGTGTGTGTGTGTGTGTGTGTGTGTGTGTGTGTGTGTGTGTGTGTGTGTGTGTGTGTGTGTGTGTGTGTGTGTGTGTGTGTGTGTGTGTGTGTGTGTGTGTGTGTGTGTGTGTGTGTGTGTGCATGTAATGGCCTTAAATGAACGACATAAAACCACGTTACCAATGCCGCAACATTTGGGTATCATCACTTGAGTAAAACCACGTTACCGATGCCACAACATGAGGGTATCATCACTGGAGTTAAAACCATGTTACCGATGCCACAACATGAGGGTATCATCACTGGGGTAGAACGCGACAATGGTGGCGTTTTTCTGCGCAAAGGTGCGATATGGTCGCCTCGCACGAACCCACAACAAAGCAACGCAATCAGCGGTACGCCGGGGAACAGGTACATCCATCCGTTAGAAAAGCATTCGGCAGTGCTCAGAACAGCGTAAATGCCACTGAATACTTGTATAACTGGCTTGCATCTTGAGCTCACTATTATCAATAGTATTATTCAACAGTATGTTCATTATGTACAATCGACCACTGAAGAATTTTGACACTAGCGTATGATATTTCATAATTATCTAGTATCATCATCATCTAGAATCAATGATGTTAAGAATGCTTAACGATCGGGTAACAAAGATGACGTGATATTCATTAGCACTGCACGCCTCATTGGGGATAGATCAAGTTATTGATAGATCGATCGTTTTTGCCCACCGATAACATCACATTCTGATAGATGTCCAACGGAATATTCATAAACAGACCCGCCGTCCATAAAACAATGAGGCTCATGATATCAATCACTATGATTGTATAAGGCGTACTAGAACGGGATATATAAGCTCAATTTGAAATACCTGATGTGATTAGTAGAACAAGATGTCGCGTTGATGTCGAACTTTTATATGAAATTGGCCCTACATGCAACTCCCGGAGCTCGAGTCCGCTCATGCATTAAAATGGACATCCATTGACATACCCTGTCGGTACTGACAGTCATAGGATTAGATATGATTAACTTATTTGATGGCACACAATTCTTAGACGTTAGGCGACCTCGATGAATGTTACTGCCAGTACCTTCTGCTATGTCAGGTACACAATACGGTGTTAATGTAGGTTTGTTGAAAGGGTTGTGGTGAAAGCAACTTGCGTGCAATATTCTACACAAGGTCACAATATGATTGCTTTGTGATATTGAAGAAGTCGTAGATGTCAAGTGTTGAGGCATCGTTACAGTAAGGCGTAGCTAATGATTATAACTGTTTACAAAAATCTATATCATAACACCCGCAATGATAAGTGATCCCATCTGTATGAGGACCTGGCATCCGGGCATACCCATTCTTATTTAGAATAAACGGATGCAAATTTATTGAAATGGCACAGAAATGGACGACAGTCAAATCTCCAGATGAAGGAAATGATTTCATTATTCTGGCAAGGAACAAAGGAGTTTGAGATGGCTTAGACCGCCCGGGATCTTAAAGGGCGCCATCGACTCGCTAAGATAGTAATCTATTTTTTCACTTGTCGAGTCGTAGGTTGCTGGGAGGTACGTGGAATGTTTAATGTTTTATAATGCTTGAGTCTTGAAAATATTAATCGCACTGAAAATCTGTTAAATTATGTGCTAGATGGACAGGGTTTCTTCTTCGCAATTTGTCGAAATGCAGGCTATGATACTTCGCGTCAGCCAACTGGATTTTTAGTAGTATCACAGTTAACAACTCCAATGGCACATACCACATGGGTACATTGTGCAGACCATTTGCACAGTAGTCACAGAGCATGTTCGTGTTTTTGAGGTCAAAACATGTGTAGATCATACCGATATTTGGGGACAGTTATATACCGAATTTTGCTTACCGCTGAATGTTCATGCATTTCATGACAGGGCATGTAACCTATATACACCAGACAGGTTCACTTAATGCCCTTTTGGTTTGTCTTGTAGCGTACCATGAAAAGTGTGTGCGCGAACATCGATCACACAATAGAACCATAAACGACATGGCCTTGATGAGCCCGCTGGTGAACCGCCAATGTAGGTCAAGTTGTAATCGTTTGGACCGTACTCATTAAGTGTGATGGACGATGTGTAAATATGCCACCAGCACCTCCAATGTTCATCAAGTGCTAGTTCCTCATCACCAGAACCACTTTACGCAAATACTCACATCACATTGTCCTTGGCCGCTGCTTGAATCTTTGTCAATGGGGCCTTGCCTTTGTTGATATTGATTGTGTCTTTATGATGTCCATGCCGGATTTCGATTCTCTTCCGGTCAAACTTAAATGGCAGATATGCTGAAGGTATTGTTGCTGTGTAGTCATCTATGATTGTTATAAACCTACTGATATATTTTGTCTAGAAGGCACAGTGGAAACAAATATTTTGATGAGCAAACAAGGTTCATGGTGCTATTCATACACACACTGTCTCAATATTGGGTTCAACGACACACCAACAGTGATATGTTATACGGTGTTATACAGAATTAGAGTACCAAAAGAGTAATAGGTCATTACTCGTATTAAATACAAACAGGAACAAAAGTTACGTCATCAAGCTGATGGAACAGATGAAGATAGAGCATAATCAATGTATGACTAGAGTCAAAGTGAGATGTGAGGGATCATTCCCAACAACATTAATCTTTCCTAGCATAACCTATTTGATCTTGATCATGTTTGGCTAACTATCCAGACATTGCTTTACGAGATATCATAACTGCGTCATGATCCAGATATTCTTTGAGCGACCAAAGTAAATTCCTCTCATAACAGCGACAGCGCCTGATTCAACCAATATATGCGCATATGTATGATAGGCTTCGTGTTAATGCACAATGTCTGGCTTCATTTCTGCTCCATTGATCAGTGCCGCCTCTTGGATGCAATGAATATAAATGATTCTTAAACAGGACTTATATTAGAATTTATAGTACAATAAAATAGAGCTCATTCACGCTTTACAGCTTTGTATACAAGTGATTGTTATGGCACCCAAGGATTCATGGCTGGCAGAAAAATTCATATCATGAATGGATAAGTCATAACATTAATTAGCCGGTGTTTATGTGATAGGGCTAGTATATACATTCTTGGCAGATATCAGCTGCCACTAAAGTTCAAATGAATACGTGTGTACGCTTGGAAAATGATTAAGGACCACTGTGATTGTTTCATTATGGACAAAAAGGACGAGCAAATAAACCTTGTTTTACCTGCGATCCAGGCAAGACAGGCCTAGCACCGTGGTGCACTTTTCTCGGACTTGTAGAAAACATTCAATGTTTAGACATTTCGCTTGGCAGAGTTTGTGTAAAAACGTCTATCAGTTTGAGTGGTCAGTTAGACTATTCCGCGGCGATGTCCTAAGCTGATATGATTTGTTTGAATTTCAGCTTAACATGTCCCGGATAGACAACACTCGCAATTTATGCTACAATATCTATATGGAATGTGATATCGCCTATCTCACAAGGTGCATTTGCACCCATTGTATGCTATCAATGCCTGCTTGTCTGCATTGGGAAGCTGTAACCTGAACGATTTCAATTATTTGCGCTTGAAATCCCTAAATATATGAATGCGTTTGATAACAAATGAGCTATATGTGTATAGAGCTCTTAATCGATTTATTCAAATGTGCCGTCTGTAAGGGCAAGCAAGGCTGTGATATGTGATATGATGAAATTTCCTCACTTCGTGTTATTGACCTTTCGGCGTATGCGATTAATCGCTTACTAAGAGAAACTACTCCACATCACTGACTAACTTCTGAGTGCAGCAAAGGTCATAGTAAATAATTTGAAGCATGGGAATATAGAGCTCTTGGGAAAAAAATGAAATAATTTGGGGTATTGTGATGAGAAACATGAATGATAAGATCTATATCGGATGCTCTATACAGTATTATAAATGCGTTTCTATAAATAGATGCGAAAGCTTGCTAACGTTTTCTCAAAATATCACTTATATCGCACCATCAATTGAATATTTGGTATTACTGTACGGTATCTAACACGATGGCATTTGTCAGAAGAAAATTACCAGAAATAACTAATGGTGAGGGCATTTGGTAACAAGGGAGACAGATGGCTGTAGGAATATAATTGCTTTACACAGGCAACATAAAATGCACATAGCACATGGTACGAAAATGGTCACGCGTGTTAATCAGTAAAAATAATGCAGTTCTGTATTGTCTTGCCCAAGACAGCGCTACAAACAAGCTACAGAGAGTAGCCAACGTTCACGACACCTGAAGCAGCGAGTAAATTCTGGTTTTTGACTGTGTTGTCCAATTTGTTCTTCATGTGAAGAAATGATACATGGATTATAATTGGATCATGCAAAAAGATAAAGCAACAACAAACACAGGCTGGTCACAGCCATAAGGAATTCCGGGGAACGGTAATGTGCGATCATTATTTAGTCTGTTGGACAATGGTGTCGCTGCAGTTGACTATGTCTCCATTTGTAGACTCCCGAATTAACATTGGGATTGAGAGATAATTCTGATGATGCCCTTTGTCAGAACGTGATGTCAATAAGCGTCACAAAATGGTTATGAATCTTGATAGATCACAACTAGTGAGTTTTTCCTAATTCTTTGCTCCCATACAGTATAAGATCCAGTTACCGCTCATCCTCTTAATACCTCAAACAGCATGTGGCAAAATGTGTCAAGAACCCTACTGATTAGCATTATGACGATTCCAAACACAATATGACACATTACAATAGAGGTCCGATGGCTAATGCATACAGTAACATAACCTTCAACGTGCTATATACACGCAGTCACTGACCCTTATACGCACACGTTGCAGGTTTTAGCACAGAAACAGCCTTATGGTTGCATTTAGTAGCGGCGTTCATGATCATCGAAAACATCCAAAGGATCCAATCAATTATTACCTACTCATATGAGTTATATTTGCCCAATACCACTCGCATTCATTGCCCTGTCAATGAAAGGGCATCAGTAATAACTTCCCACCTCTAGGATGTTACGATGCAGTGTGCCAATGATGAAGTGTTGTTGTCATGCAGGTTCCAATATGAATAGCACCAGCATCAGCTATTGAGACCAAACAGATCAGCAGAATAGAATAATCTTTATGATAGTTGAATCAAACGATATTTCAGTGCATATTTAAGTCTTTAATAATCAAAAGATGGTGACCAAAAAGAAACATTGGTGGCCGCCACTGTTGCTGAGTGACCATTTTGAAAAGCTTTAGATTAATTGAAAATGCATTAATAATCGCATATACACCCTTCATATTGTGTTGGTGGCAACGTATGTCGATTGATATCAAAAGACTTAAATTGTGAAATCAAACACTGTTTGATGCCGACCAATCGATTAGGTGTGATGAGCACAAGAGTGTTTTCTGGAATGGTGCACTATTATTCGTTTATTGTAGAAGTTTCATTGTAGGTGACGCAGCTTCTGCCTTGCCCATATTAATTACGCAGCTGAATCCAATTGTTGCATATACTTGGAGTGTGAAGCATTTATCTTCATCACCGATGCTTACGCACACATTTCAAACAGTATGCAGGGTTACAAATGGTTATAGATATTGTGACTAATCTTCGTCTGGCCAATACCAATGTGTGCCCTATGCTGGGATTGCAATACTCCGAGAAGATTTTGTGGCTGATGAATGATATCTGTTTTACCAGACGAATCTAGGACCCCTTTTACGTTTTTGCACGGTCAATTCTTTCAAAGGTGCATAAACACAAATGTATGGCGTTTCGTTATTGAAGCATTAATCAGGCATGCTGTATTACTGTGAACCATTGTTCTAATGCATAGATAATTCCCACGAGAATGTCCCCTTTGAAGGCGATCCAATTAATCAATGGATCCAGGACATTGAACGGGAACTGTGTGGTGCTCTAGAGAAGGTGTCGATTCATACTGCATGGTGATGATGACGAAATCGCGCGGTGGCCAGCCACTACTGGGGTGCTGTGTTGCGGCAACTGCATGACTATTGGTGATCTTGATTCGCATGAAAGTATTGTCGTGATTGATGCAATGCGCGTTCAACCATGGCACTTAATTATATCCCGTAAGCTGATTGAGATTCTATTTGCTATCACCTGCCTCCCAAAGCATGAACCACGAGAGCCCCCAAAACACCGGCTTGTCGTTGATCATGTGACAAATGTCTATGTGACTCTTATATGTTTTATGTTGAATAAAAAAGAACTGGAAATTCAATTGGCTTACACCCATGTGAGATTTTGCATCAAGCCGCTTTCCGGTTATGCTTAACGCAATTACCGCTACTACTCTTCATACTTATAACAGCGAGTGCACCGAGACAAGGACGTGGTCATAGGATTGGAGCGGTAATCTAGATATTGTTAAATATCCCCAGAGGAAGGTCGAATAAATCAATACGAGTGCTCTTCATTTACATACCACAATCTACCTCATAAATAATCATAATCAATGTTCTTAACATATTTTTCACTTTATAACGTGCTGTCGTTAATTTTTATTATTATGGTAGCATTAAGTTTACTAACATAAAGGGGCTTCTGTTTTCATTGCTGAGAGGAATCCATTTCTTTAGGGCTATACTGATAGTGAATATGCAGCACATGATCACGAGGAAGTTGTCAAACAAAAGACATGAAACGTGGACATAGAAAATGAAGCAGCATGTAGACATTATACAGGGCTCTTGGTCCGTCATGCCCCATGTGATGTGCTGTAATACGCAATTTAAGCTTTCCATATTCACGAATAAATCCACACGAACCTTCTTCACCTGTGATATCTCCCGGGATTCATGAGCCCAAAATATCGACGGTCGTTCCCTCACTGATGAGTAGGCGTCGCTGAGGGCAACATGTTCAACCTAAAACTTACCATGGTGTCAGTGTGGTCCTGTAAGCCTAAGAAGTGGCTGCGGAATCGATGTGAAATGTCGAATACGGTCGGATAAAGATCGGAAACCATTCAGCTTTATTTCACATAAAGCGCAATTTATTTTCTATTGTACTGTATGATTTTAATAAGTTGTTATGCGCAATTCTGTGTGACCAAGGCCAAATAAAATCAGCATATACATATTGGTAATATGTACGTCTATCATAGGTACATATCAGTGATAACAATCATGGATAGAACACCTATGTGGGTAAATGGGTGATAGAAAAGTCGTCACTGTGACTGACTCTCAGTGTCCCAATACTGGTAAAGCAACCTTGCTCCCAGGGAAATCTCAAATGTTACCCTCTAGGCAGATAGCACTTTTTTATGGCCTGATACTGATAACGTGGTATATTTTGTGTGCATGGTTTGTTATATATTGTATAAGGCCATAGACAATTTCACCATTACGTTTTTGGTCAAATTGCCATGGGCTTGATTTCTCTTCTGCATCCCGATATCATAATTCAAATATGTTGATGAATGAACGAGATGCTAGGAGGAGAAATTTATGCTCGCAAAAGGCCCCAATTAAATAGCTATCAATCCACCATTTGTTGATTATCTTTCTTTTTACAATTGATCGTTGACTGCCAGATATAGTGCATGATGAAAGGACCCAGTTGGAAGGAGGCTGCTCGAACGTCAGTGTCATGAATAGGTAACCAAGGGTAAATCGCCCTGAGCACATGCCTCCAAAGTGGCCATAAATGCTGAATAATGCAGCTTTTTTATTGTATGCAGCGGTTTATTTTGTACACAATGCAGTAGTGTTAAACTCGTCCTCGAGATCCTAAAACTGTGTGTACATCCCTCTGAATAGCGCATGGTATTTTCAGTCATTCACATAACTTCATCATGGTACAACTACCGTCACATTGAAGGCAGCTTGATAATATGTGATCTCTATATAGTCTTTGAGTCTTTGGAAATATTGAACCTTGTACACAAGCGCAACTAAGGTCAATCCGGTTCACAACCTTTGCGTTGATTGGTCAAGCAGGGGCGATGATTAACGAACGTGTCAAATGAATATTCGGACGCACCAGTTTTATACCTTGTCTTGTCATAGAATGCATTTTATAAACCGTAAATTTGCCTGGCAGAAGAATTCTGAAGAAAAGATTCACATCAGCGAGATCAAAACATTGCATACCTGAGTTATGAAAATCACTTTCAAATAGCAAAATATTACGGTTTTACTTGTACTCATCACAACTAGAACGACTGGTCACGAAATGGGAAGACTGACAGCCGGGTGAATTAGTTCCAAATACGTTTCGGTCAAATATAATTGACGTCTAATGTTAGTTTGCAAACAGATACACTACCTTCTCCCCAGTACACACTAGCCTCTCATGTCCTTAACACGTATAACCTTTTTGAAAAGGTCTTCTGCTACACTTACTTCAAAGCAATCCTAAAGATTCAATCTATTGTACGATGTGAATTAGATGTCCTAATAGCGTTCGTATTCACGTCACAGCCATTAATACGGCTGTGTATTTGTTAAAACTGGGTTACTTGAGAGAATTATAGGATATATGACAGATATCGATTAATCTGCTAACAGCGACAGCGTTTTCCAAACTGTCTACATAATGTTTTGGGATTACCTGCAATGCTGGAGAAAGCGTTAAACCTGTAGTCACTTATTTCTATCTAGACTTATAGTTGTTTTGTTGAAATCAATGCACACTGACTAGACAAGATCAGGCTCTTTAACGCATCAAGGAGAATTCTCAGAACGGCTACCGACAACGGTTTAGAAGGCATACTGAATATCTAATTGTTGCAGATTCCACTTTACCACACGAACGCGAGTGTATCAAGACTCACAGCAATTAACAAATAGTCAATACATGTTTGACTACTGGACTAGTACTACGATATAGTGCATGAGTGAATACAATAATAGAAATCGCTGATTATCTTGAGTGCGCATCACAATTGCTGTCAATGAAGCCGGGTATATTCTGGATGGTCAGTGCCCGTCATCATGTCAGTGGTTTTATTTTCGGGTGTTTCGCAGTAGGTGTCCATTTGTCGTTACACTAATGGATGCTGTTGTCAGATTGGGCTGGGAATCAATATTCACCATTGTTGCACCTTTGATATTATGACCAACCTTTGCCAGGCAGAGGGCGTTGTGCGACAAATTATTTGACTGCAATAATAAAATATGTTCAGTTTGTTTCGGAAATTTATTTTCCAAGAGTTGGAGCTGTTTTACCCCACAATGCGGTCAGTTTTTTCATTTATTGGAAAACGCAAATGTAAAATATGGCGCTACTTAAATGCTGATGAAATCAGATATGATGTACTGCTATGGACCATTGTTGATAAGCATTGCCCCGGCGATGTGACTTTTTATGCAAAACCAATTAACCAGCGGATCCAGACCATTAGATATGTTGCTGTTTGGTGATCCACATGAGGTGTTGATTATTGGAGTGTGGTGGTGATAAGGTAATTGTATTTTGACTGAGCACTTTCAGCGAGGTTATGTTATGCTTCAGCCATACTGAAGTGGTTTTGGCTATTATAAATTGCGTTAAGTACTGTTGCAAGAGATAAAAACGCGCGACAGCTCACAATAATTGTAAATGATTGCCTTCCTCACACCATTTGATATTCGTGAACGTCACATTATCTGGTAAAGGACGCTATCTACATGTGTTATCTCAAATACATCATTACGCGTACATTGTCAATGACATTATCGCCCAATTTATGTGCCAATTTTACGTTGATAACGCACAAGGGGCTTTCAGAAGGATTGCACATGCTGTGTTCCATCTTGATGCCTACTGATATGATATAATACAGAAATGCCCTTCTTTTTCACCGGACAATTATTATGGTACAAATAACTATAAGCTTTAAACTGTCAAGCCATAATTTAAAAAGATAGTAATGCGCCTTAAATATCGCAGACTAGAATAGTCATTACTGGATAATTCGCAATAAATAAATAGGTATACAAAATGTCCCCTTTGTGAAGAATTGCAACTGTAATTGCGTATTACTGAAGTGAATTGCCATCACTCTATTCGATTCGGATCTTGCTTGAATTTGCATTATTGCCGCATTAATTAGCCCAATGGCGGACTTACTATCAGTAAAGGCCGAGAACTAATGCTACAAAAACAGCCATGCATTTGCGACACAAACCCAACAACAGTCGGCATCATGCTTTTTTATCACTGCGAGACAATTTCTTTCCTACCAGATGATTTTGCTATTAATGATTCCTGGTATCCATAAAATCCTATTCACCCATGTGTGGTCGCAAATAAATGATATAATCAACCAAACGTGAAGCAACAAATAATTCGAACGCAGTCATGCATGACCCAAACAACCGGAATGCATATTGATGAATCTTCTTTGGGAGCAAACCCTGCGCAGTGCTTTAAATCAATTCATCCGAGTCTGCAATTGTGGTATGGAAAACAGCTATAAGCATAACCGAGAGTCACCCAGTTGTTTACAAGTTGTAACTGGCTTTCAAGCAAAGCTTTGTGCAGTATATGTTTTAAGTACACGTCTAAAATAGTCCATATACTAAGGTTATAAACAGGGATTTGCTACACTGGGTGAAAAGCGAAATCGCTAATTTGCATTGTCATATCTCATGAGTGAGTAGGATTTGGGTTTGGGTAGACTATATCGTTGATACCATTAGACTTTGCACCATGCACCAATGTGGTCATTGGTGGTCGTTCGGGCAGTAGGGCAAGACAAGCATTGCTCTGGATGATAATGGTAACTTTGTATGTCAATGTGCTTAGTAATGGAACTGCGTTTATTATGAACAGGTGTGGTTCATATCCCCGTCTCATCATTCCATGGCGTTCTTAGGCATCATGAATCCGCAATGTGTCGCATTACTTTAAAGAGCACATACGTTTTGTATGCTTAATTCGACTTCTGTTTCTGGTAATCTGTTATTGATCGATGATTGGCAGAACATTGTCGGTAACGAATCTCAATGGTGTGCTTCATAGATTGAACATGTCAAGCTCGTGTTGTGCATTCGCTCTGTGGCGACATTCCTGGCATATGTACAATTGAGAAACATTACACGGTCATTTCTGGAGTCAGAACTATATTTGACCTAAAACGATGAACAACAATATTCTAACGTCAGATGTTTGTTGAATGTTAATTCTTTATTTGCTATGGGATGGTAATATCGCTATTTGCAAGCGCGTTTAAATTGCACTAAGCTTTGCTATCAGGGAACATTGATTATGGTTGCTACATCGTACAAATGTTATTGGTGATTTGCAATGCAGATTTATCAATATTGTAGCTCTTTACAACTGTATATCCACTTGATATATGAACCACCACGAAATACTTCTTGCACGACTCTATCTATTTAAACTTATAACAAGCCCTACAATGATATTTACAATAATTCCACTACTTCTTTTTCCAAACACTAACAGAAACAAAAGAGCTCTTGCCTGACCACTTGTTTGTTGTTATTTAAGGTACTAAACAGCATTCATAGCATTAATTGCTAAAATATTGTAGTATTTTGGAGTCATTTCAGTAAAATATGAACGGATAGGGTCCATATCAAGCTCTTTGCGTTGGCGAATCACAAAATAGTACCAATCATTGTGACGTTGTTAATTGCTCTGATCCGTGGCACACTACATGTACCAGTAGATATACGCAGTGACTATGGTTTAGTATGCTGGATAAGCATGGTGATATGCGTTTGGTATATGCTGCGGAGTTGACATGTTTGCAAAAAAAATAATTGTGTGCCTCATCAGGTACATGAACACAAAATAGCATTAGCATTGAGGTTTAATGACCCAAGCTAATGTCTGCTGCGATAACGGTTCTTCTGTCTTATGGCTCCATAGCCCAGGTGCCCACAGGATGTTAATTTGGGTACATTATTCACTGACGGTGCCCAGCTCTGTTGCATTATTGATTGGTGAGATTGGGCGTTGAACGGTTGATGTTCATGTAGCCAGAAAGCTGATCAGGAAAAGCCTTGCCGCTGTTTCTTTGCTGAGGAACAGCGAATAGACAACCTGCACACATAAGGATGGTATGTTGTGCATCAATATGAAGTAGCATGAGACCAGGCATTATATTGACGTTCGTCTGTTGTAATCAATTACCATTCACAGTAACGTTTAGGAGAATTGATGACACAAATAGCACTTAGCGTTGCTTTAGCATCTGCTATGGATGCGTGATAAAACATCTACTGTATTTGAACATTTTGATTATGCTGCTTCTGTGTCACGACCATGATCCACTTTTGTTGCTTGTTAATTGATGTATTCTTGTTGTCTGTCGAGAATGCTACTTGATCCGCAGTGAGATCGATTTGCGGTTTGTGTCCACTATATGATGAGATAATCATGCGTATTGTAATGAGTCGATCAGATGCAACCCATATTGGTTCTCGTACACAGGTGTCGATTTGAGTTACTCACGCTGTCATCAAATAGACGCATTTGTCGCCCACTTGACAAATCAATGAATGATAAAGAGAGCTCGTAATCTTGGGCAACTGTCACATTGAATCAGAAGGTCCAGGATAAATATTGTGCGCTCCTAGTTGCATAGAATTGCCATTTAAACCAATATCCATGTTTATAAGGCCGATACATTTTCACAACAACAACCAAAATCTAATTATGCTACATACAGCTCAAATTCCCCCGGACTATTCAAATGTTATACACATGTCATTTCCAATACATAAAACTGACAACCTCATTCCACAACTTTATTGAGAAATGATAATTCGTTTTCAGGATTTGAGGTGCTGTACCTAGTATTAGGCGTGTAGTCGTTAGACCTGTTTAAAATAGCGAACTAATTACCCCATACATAGCACAACAGCGCAGGGATCTTAGAATGTATATATGGAAGCACGATTTTAGCGACTTATCATACGCTGTCAATCTGTCGATATATTCAAGAATGCTTAATTTTAGCGTTGTCTTCTGCTGTTGCCATAATAGGACATTTATCGCAATTGTACGGTTAACCTAAAATGCGTTCAAAATGATTCAAATGGTCCAATCGATAATGTACATATGTGAACACAATTTTTCCACTAGAGCAATAACTCATGACCATACGTATTGATCGGCACGATTCATGGCGAAAATTCCCGCGTTTAATGTATTTGTCAATGATGCACATGGAAGTTTAACCCGAACCAGCTGTCTGACTATAAGTTGGCACATATAATTGCCTCTACAATCGCTATATATTTTATGAGCGGTTGATGCAGTCAGGTTGAATTGAAAAAGTATCCGTCGACATATCAGCTGCTGCGCTTCAGGGCCTTTAGAAAAAAGGTCCCTTTGATGTTAATCAGGGGTACATTTATTCACTGTCGGTCCCCATGTTCAATTATTGATGTGTGGTAGGCCGGCGTGGAGAACGTACATGCGTTCTTGTATGTAATCAGAACAATGGGAACACGCGTGTGCAGGATATGTAACAGGTGTTGGGTGGTTTATTTAGTACATGTGCGTATTCTCGTAGATCAAGTATTATATATATACTCGTTGACGCCAAAGACGAGCCGTGAGGCGTGATAAAAAGAGGTGCCAACATGTCGGTCTACATAGTGATCAGCATATGTATTACCAACTACCGTCGATTCTCTGTATCCAGACTTGCTTGTTTACGCCGGAGTCTTGCTTCCGGAAATATGCTACCACAGCGTTTGCATTTAGGCATTGTTTGTGTCTGGGATGCTTCGTAAGATGCACAACCAAACAGTTTGAGTTTAACCTGCTATATCGGAGCCCTTAAGAGCGTACCTAGTGCTAGAACTACTTGAATGATAAGGTGCGGAATCCATCATTAGCGAACATCTATCAAAGCCCTTTACAATATCATATCAGTAATGGTTAGTTAAGGTCGAACATCATTGGTGCATTTGCTGAGTTGCGGTTACGGAGGATGTATCAACATCCCAAGAAGCCGCTATATCATGTATCAAGACTGATTGATTGATTTCTGCACCAGAACGCTATATCACGTTGGGAGATTTACACATTGCTGGCGTTTGCACTTGATAACTGCTCCATACTCGAAACGCACCAAAGCTGTACTGGAAAGATTACGCCAGAGTAAATATTTAACTCTTTGTTCCGAGCATGTACTTTCGACATTTAAAAGGTAACATAATACAATTCCATGATTGCAGAGTCTCATTTAATCACTATGATTATAATGGAATACTTATGTCATATCTGCAGCCGACACCATGGTGACCAACTCCCATGAAAAGTGTATAGATCTATTCTTATGATTTATGTCTGATACACGAAATATACCTTTAATGGTTTCCGTCTAGTTAAGACAAAATTAGGATTTCTGTAGTTGTTTTCTATTGACACTTGTTATGAAGTAAAATGCGTGATCTTGCTATCAAAATTTTGCGTGGCAGGTGTTAATGAGAACGTGGCCGATTTTCAGTTAAAAGGACACAAATTAGGAACACAGCAGCTGATTTAGCGAGGATTGACACAGTCGGGAATATATTTGGTGCAACTATTAATGTTTTGTGCAATGTATTATACAATATATAGCATATATGGTAATATTAGCTCCCACATTCCTGAATATTTATAACGGTGTTTCTATGTGACAAAATGGGTAGGATGTTTCGCAATTCAGATACTTACAGCTATTGAAACTGTAAGTATTTGTGGCAAATGAGTCACATCAAATGGTGTATGTCTGAACCATATTTAAACATAGACATGGTCTTGGAAGAAAAAAGGACCAATTTTGGCGTGCTCTTGCCAAATATTAATGACAAACTGAAGAACAATAGGACAAAAATTAGTTTGAACACTTAACAGAATTTTGGTATGGCAAGACATATTTGCTATATGTGCATCCATTATCAAGTATATGCAGCATTTCGTGCAGCAATATTGCCAAATTGTCCCTATTATGGTGATTATGCTGGGATATCCTTCATACTCATTTGTTCAGCGGTGAACGTCAAACACCATTTCTACGATTCAATAAGCATTTGGGTAAACATGATTGAAGCATGATTTAGTTGCATTAGGTAGATTCTGGGTAACAAGCAGCTGATGAATGGCAGGGAGATTACAGTCATGCATCATTTTGAGTCATCCTGTATATAAACATATCAAAAGCCTGGTCATTTGTCGTAATGACACGAGCAGATGTCTGTTGTACTGTATTTTGACGCAGTAGCACTGGTGTACACAGAGTGTTAATCACGTTGCATTACTCATCGACGGCGCACCCTTAAGTTGCATTATTGATATATCAGTAATTACGAAAGAGGGTAATGTGACTGTCTCTGGGCTGCTGCACAGTAAGACTTGAGACATTTCAAGGCAGATAAACCACCCCCCTTATCAGCAGAGTTTCAGTGCATGATGAGGGGGATGTTCAACAAGTATTGGTACTTGCATAGATATTTAAGTTGCATGAGGCGAGGCAAAAAGACAAATGCGTCATTCACCTTTACAAATTGAGACGATCTTCACTTTTTACATGTGTTTTGTTAGACTGCTGATTAAAACAAAGGCTGTGATGCATTATTGCGTTGACACCACAATGCCGCACCCACGTAATCACTCTGCTGTCCATTTTATTGATGGATTAAAGTTGCCTGTTGTGGCATTAATGCAGCTGGCTGACAGAACACAATGTTCACATTATAAACCCAGTTGTTTGCAACTGGTGAACATAGCAATAATACATATATGCCTACTGCATACTTGTTACCAATAAACACGATATGTGTGTGTACAATTACTTTTGTAGACAAACGTAACCGATGCCACAATATGAAGGTATCATCACTGGAGTTAGACCACTATTATCAATAGTATTATCCAACAGCATGTTCGTCATGAACAATTGACAACTGATTAACTATGTAAGCTGCTAGTGCGTGAAATTGCATCCTCATCATACAGCTAGTATGACTATCAAACCTCACTCGTTTAGCACTTCATTTCTCGTAAGATCAGACTAGGACACATAGGATTCCTATAGGAAAAGATATGTTGTAGACGGTAGATGGTAAATGCTGCGGTAATTGACTCCTACCATACACAAAGCTGTGCAATTGCTTTACCATGTCAGCGACTGAACCGTTCAAACATCATTTACTGCTCCACTAACAATGTTAACGTATGGGTGGTGTGAGCCGCGCGATTCTATGGGTCGAACTTGGTGGCTCCAGATTCCATATTTGTGGATGGCGGTGAAACGTTGTGTTAGAATTAACATACGTAATAGTCTTACGAATGTTTAACGTTTGGGTAGAAAAGATGACGTGGGGCAGCACCATAACACTCGATGTTCATTAGCACTGCACGCCTCATTAGGGATAGATAAAGTGACTGATTGATTGATTGATTTGCCCATCGATCACATCAAATCATGATAATTGTCCAATGTAATATTTCTAAATAGAGACGTCTTGCTTTATAACAATGTTGCTCATAATATTATTCAATATGGTTGTATAAGGCGTCTACAACGGGATATATAAACTTAATTTGAAATACCTGATGTTATTAGTAGAACAAACCTGGCTGTCGAACTGCTATATGAAATTGGCCCTACTTTCAACTCCCGGAGCTCGTATATAGATATGATTTACTCATCTGATGGCACAAAATTCGCCAATTAGGCGATCTCGATGAATATTACTGGCAGTACTTTCTACTATGCCAGGTACACAATACGACAGTGTCAATGCAGGTCATATGTATGTTGAAAGGGTTTTGGTGAAAACAACTTGCGTGCAATATTCGACACGTAGTCACAATATGACCGCCGTGTAATATTTTAGAAAGAATGTCGTTGATGTCAAGTGTTGAGGGATCGTGACAGAAAGGCATTGTTAATGGTTATATATGTTTTACAAAATCATAACACACTCCCGCAATGAGAAGTATCAGGTCCTGGCATCGGGAAATATTGCCGCAAATAACCGATCCATATATGCTACACCTCCTATTTAGAATAACTGAATGCACATTTTTTTGAAATGGCACAGAAATGAAAGACTCAACTCAGCTGTAGAGGAAATGATTTCATTATTCCAGTAAGGAACAATGGAGTTTGAGATGGCCTAGCCCTCCGGTGTTAAAAAAGTTATCCTTAAAGGGCGCCATCGACGCGCTAAGATGGTAATCTACTTATTAACTTGGCGAGTCGTAGGATGCTGGGAGGAACGCCGGATGTTTATTGTTTTATAATGCTTCAGTCTTGAATATATTAATCGCACTGACAATATGTTTAATTATGTGCTAGATGGACAGGGTTTCTTCTTCGCATTTTGTCTAAATGCAGGCTATGATACTTCGTGTCAACCAACTGGATTTTTAGAAGTATCACAGTCAACAACTCCCATGGCACAAACCACATGGGCACATTGTACAGACCATTTGCACAGTAGTCACAGTGCATGTTCGTGTTTTTGAGGTCAAAACATAGGTAGATCATACCGATATTTGGGGACAGATATTTACCAAATTTTGCTAATGCTAAAGTTTAAATTATGTGCTAGATGGACGGTTTCTTCCTTGCATTGTGTCGAAGTGCAAGTTATGTTACTTCTTGTCAACCAAATGGGATTTTAGAGGTATCCCAGTAATTGAGCATGTTCGTGTTTTTGAGGTCAAAACATATGTAGATCATACCAATAGCATAGATGGCGTATGGTGCAATTCATATAAAATCCATTCATATCAGGAGGGAAGCAATGTATACAAGAAGAGTAAATTCAATGTCAACGAAAACATCCGAACGTGGCGCCATCTGCATATATCGCTCTCAGACAGTTACTGTCTCGCAATAATCACACTGTCTCAAACTTAGGTTCAATGACACACCAACACTGATATGTTATACGGTGCCAACTAAAGCTGAGTTAATGTGAAGAGTTAAGATTAACCTCATTTAGCAACCGCCTTCTAAGATAAATGGGAACAATATAGAAAAACCACGTGGATGAAAATGAGCAAAACGATGGAAAGGATTAGAAAGTGAACGATTACCTTAGGGCATGTCACCACCAGGCGATTGACTGGACGAGGCTATTTCAGCTCCCGTCTTATTGATATCGAACGACACGAGTCACAACCCCCTGTCAGTCGCCTCTAACTAATTAAAGGAGGATACAGTCGTTACCCCTGGACCCACAGGAAGGTGCAATGTCTCGGAGTTGAAGCTAAGTTGAGATAAGTAGATCATTAGTTTCTGAGCGGTTATGATTGGCTCGATCCTGTTGATATATTGTGCCTGTTAAAGAAAGAGTAACAGGTCATTATTGAACACAAACAGGAACAAAAGTTACGTCATCAAGCTAATGGAACAAGAGAAAATACAGCATAATCAATGTATGACTAGAGTCAAGGTGAGATGTGAGGGATCATTCCCAACAACATTAACCATTTCCAGCAATTAATATTTGATCTTGATCATGTGTGGCTAACTATGATCCGTAGAGACATTGCTTTACGGGATATCATCACCGCGTCATGATCCAGATATTAAAACAAAATGGTTATTTGCCATTACATTGTCCCACTGTGCTTTGAGCGACCACAGTAAATACGTTTCATAACAGCGACAGCGCCTGATTCAACCAATATATGGCATATGTATGATAGGCGTCGTGTTAATGCACAATGTCTGGCTTCATTTCTGCTCCATTGATCAGTGCCGCCTCTTGGGTGCAATGAATATAAATGAATATAAATAAGACTTATTGTAGGATTTGTAGTACAGAAGAGCTCATTCACGCTTTACAGCTTTGTAGTGATTGTTATGGCTGCTAGGTGTTCATAGCTGGCAGAGATAACTTCATGTCATGAATGGTTAAGCCATAACATTAATAAGCCGGTGTCTATGTGATAGAACTAGCATAATCATCCTTGGCAGATACCAGCTGTATACGTGTGTACGCTTGGAAGATGATCGAGGACCACAGTGATTGTTTCATCATGGACTAACGAGGCCAGATGATAAACATTGTTATACCTGGGATCTAACTTATGCAACTTATGCTACAGTATCTACATGGAATATGGTATCGTCAATCTCACAAGGTGCATTTATACCGATTGTACGCCATCAATGCCTACTTGTCTGCAGTGGGCAGCTGTAACCGAAGGATTTCATTATTTGCGCATGAAATATATGAATGCGTTTGATAACAAATGAAAAATACGAGTACATATCCTCCGTGGCGCCATTTACAAATCGAGCTCTTAATCGATTTATTCAAAGATGCCGTCTGAAAGGGCATGGCAAGGCTGTGATATGTGATATGATGAGATTTCCTCACTTCGTGTCATTGACCTTTCGGCGTATGCGATCAGTCGCTTCCTGTGAGGAACTCCTCCACATCACTGACTGCGGCAAAGGTCGTAGTAAATAATGTGAAGCATAGGGATAGAGAGCTCTTGGAAACCAAATACATGGGGACATAGAGCTATTGGAATCTAAATGAAATAATTTGGGGTATTGTGATGAAATACATGAATGATAAGATCTATATCGGATGCGCTACGCAGTAATTTAAATGCGTTTTTATAAATGCGCAGTATAATGAATGCGAATGCTTGCTAACATGTAAAGATGCATTCGTAAATTATCACCTATATCGCACTATCAAATGAATATTTGTTATAACTGTACGGTGAGAGTAGCCTACGACACCTGAAGAAGCGACTAAATTCTGGTTAGTGACGGCGTTTTCCACTTGGTTCTTGATGTGAAGAAATGGTGGTGCCAACTGATATATCATGGATTATAATGATAAAGCAACAACAAACACAAGCTGGTCACAGCCATAAGGAATTCCGGGGAACGGTAATGTGCGTTCATTGTTTAATCCTTTGGACTATGGTGACACAGTAGTTGATTTTATCTCCATTTGTGGACTCCTTAAAGAAGATTGGCATTGAGAGATCGTTTTGATGATGCCATTTGTCAGCACGTGTTGTCAATAAACATCACGAAATGGTTATGAAACTCGATAGATCACAACTAGTGAGTTTGTCCTAATACTTTGCTCCCATACAGTATAAGATCCAGTTACCGCTCATCGCCTTAATACCTCCAACAGCATGTGACAAAATGCATCAAGAACCCTGATGGTTAGCATTATGACGATTCCAAATACAATATGACACATTACAATAGAGGTCTGATATATCATTGCATACAGTAATATTTCCTTCTCTCCCTGCTATATACACGCAACCACTGACCCTTATACACACACGCTGATGGTTTTAGCACTGCTTTTGAAACAGCCTTATGGTTGAATGCAGTAGCGGCGTTCATCATCATCGAAAACTTTCATTGCCCTGTCAATAATAGGGCATTAGTAATATATTCCCACCTCTAGGATGTTGCGACACAGTGTGCCAAGGCTGAAGTGTTGTTGTCATGTAGGTTCTAATATATATAGCAACAGCATCCGCTATTGAGAACTAACAGATCATCAGAATAGAATCATCTTTATGATAGTTATATCAACCGATATGTCAGCGCATATTTAAGTCACTGATAACCTGATAAATCTCATATATCGTTTGTATTTCAAGGAATGACTTGAGGGTACCGTTATCAACAATGTGCTTATGCGCCCTTGACGTCGTGTTTGGTGTCAACGTATGTCGATTTTAATCCAAAGACTTAAATTGTGAAAACAGAAATTGTTTGATGTTGACCAATTGATTAGGAGTGATGAGCACAAGAGTGCTCCTGCCTAGTCCATGTTAATTACGCAGTTGGTTTCAGTTGTTGCATATAATTTAAGTGTAAAGCATTTGTCTTCATTACCGATGCTTACGCACACATTTCAAACAGTACGCAGGGTTCGGATGGTTGCATATATTGTGGCTAATCTTCGTCGGGCCAAGACCGATGTGTGCCCCATGTTAGGATTGCAATAATCCGAGAACATTCAGTGGTTGATGAATGATATCTGTTTTACCAGACGAATCTTTGCCTCTTTGCACGGTCAGTTCTTTCATAGATAGCTTCAAAGCTGAATCAACACAAATGTATGGCGCTTCGTTATTGAAGCATAAATCAGGCATGATGTATTACTGTGAACTATTGTTCTAATGTATAGATAATTCCCACGGGAATATCCCCTTTGAAGGCGACCCAATTAATCAACTGATCCAGGCCATTGCACGTGGTGCAGTGTGGTGCTCTAGAGAAGGTGTGGCCAACCACTACTGGGTCGTGCTGCGTTGTTGCAGCAAAACTGCATGACTGTTGCTGATATTGATTCGTGTAAAAGTTTTGCCGTGATTGATGCTTCAGCAAGGCATCTTGCATATAATTTTATTCCGTAAGCTGATTTAGATTCTATTTGCTATAGATTAATTGCCTTCCAAAGCATGAACCACGAGAGTCCCCAAAACAACGACTCGCCATTGATCATGCGACCAATGTCTATACGGCTCTTTTTTTTCTTATGCTGAATAAAGAAGGACTGGAGATTTAATTGGGTTACACCCATGTGAGAGTTTGCATCAAGCCGCTTTCCGTTTATGCTTAACGCAATTACTGCTACTTCTCATCATACTTGTAACAGGGGGTGCGCAGAGACAAGGATGTTGTTATGGGATCGGAGCAAGCCATGAAACTTTAATTACTCACTCTCCGATTGCAATAATTCAAGAACATAAAGATGGCTGTTATAATGATATCTGTTCTCACAGACGCTTGTAGAGACGATTGTTTACTTCGTTAGTAGTTACATACATTGCTAAAAAGGTTGTGTAAGTGAAGCATAAATCAGACATGATGTGTAGTGTACTCAATTGTTCTAACGCATCGAAAATGACAGTTTGGATGGAAACATAATTAATTCGCGAGGCCAGGTCATTGGATATATTACAATGTGAATCAATCAAGCGTGTTGAAGACATAGTCTGGTACTGTCAGTGGGAGGCTGTGTCACTACAAAAGCAACTGCAATAGCATTCTCGATCTCGTTGTAAAAATCTGCTCTGAATGATAGAGCTGTTTTGTAGCTCCCAAAACTGGCCATTATCTTGTCCGATATGCAAATTTATATTATTAATTATTTGGTAATTTGGAAACATCTATGTTTAATAGGTTAACATAGAAATAAGAAAGGATGGATGCTTTCTAAATTTTCTTACACATAGAGGCAAAGATTCGATAAGGTACCTTGCTGACAATGTGTTGTATACAATAAACAACCAAATGCTGTCATTAATTTGTATTATAATGGAAGCATTAAGTTCAAGAACATAAAGAAGCTTCGATATACCATTTTCGTTGTTGAGCTGAATCCCTTTCTTTTTGGACTGTACTGATAATGAATCTGCAGCACATCATCACGTGGAGGTGGATGATTAAAATACATGAAACCCGCAGTAGAAAATGAAGCAGCATGAAGGATAAAGGGTGCTTAGTCCGTCATGCTTCATGTTATGTGCTGTGATACGGAATGTAAGCCTGCCATACTCACGCGAACCTGATTTATCTCTGATATCTCCCGGGATTCATGAGCCTACATTATCGACGGTCGTTCCATCGCTGATAAGTTGGCGACCCTGAGGGCAACATATTAAACCTATAACTTTCTATTGTGTCGGTGTGGTCCACAAGAAGGAACCGACCTGAAACGTACTGTTGGCTTAGCTTTTCGGTTACAAATATATTGACGTGAGAGCTGTAGTTGGTGGGATCCAACATAATGAACTCCTTTATCACAACTTTGAGATCAGTATAAAGATGGTTGCTGTCCTACCTGTGCATAAATGAATTGCAAATGAGTTTTCTTGTGTGCGATAGATATTCAACGTGTTCCCCCGCCTTCTGGAGTCACGCCATGTCATATAACGCTGATAGAACCGCAGTAGCACGACACAGTGGTTGTTATTTAGAGGTTATTTTGGATTTATTGTGGTTTGCAGTTGCTACTAACATGTCTGTAAATGACTATTGTAAGCAGTGTAGCACGTCCTTCCATCTAAAGTGCTTGATATTTCTATTTCTGTTTTCTGCATCATCGCAATCAGATGCTCAAGATTGTACAAGAAACTGACCCTCAAACCATTAACCTAATATTTAAGTTGACCGTAAGGGCTTCGTGTTTGTTAACCCCATCTCTCTCATAACTTTCCATCCGTTGTTGTGTTTTGTCGTCTTTATGTTTAAGGTTTTGTCCTAAACAGTCGACAACATACAAAACCTGGGCACGATGCTAGTTCCGGCATCAGATGCATTTAATTACAGAACTACGATATGCTGCCACGTGAATATAATACCTCTCTTTTTTGCACCTCCATTCGTCAATGAATGGGTTACATGGACGAACAAAACTCCTGTTGAAATGTTATGATGATTATTTTTAAGCATATGTCGAGTTAAAAGGTACATGATGTTATGTTATCTTTTGAATACCATTCTCAACCCGCTGCGCAAACAAATTTATCATTTGGAACCCCTCCTCCTCTTTATGTTATTATTTTAAAGATTATTGATGGACATTCTAGTAGATATTCAATATGGAATATCCTAAAAGCAATGTAAAGTTGATGATTAAGCTATTACGCTCATCGTATCATTTCATTGGCATCAGAAGGACTTAATTCACCGCATAAGTGACGTGTTCACCTTTGTCCGACTCGACCAGCAACGTTGTGGACAATATATATCTGGTACTTATTATATACCCCATGCAGCCTCACACATCACGCGCGCGAACAGCAAAAAATATAAGCACTAATCCTAACATAGTACAGTGCCTCTAACTTCATTAGCTGATTCAATGGCATCCTCTTAGAGGACAGGAAACAGAGGTACGATATACGATGTCAAGCTATTTACGCATTTTGTGACACATTGATCGTTAAGCGGATGTTATTATTCGTACTCTGCAACGGCACATGTTGATCTACATACGATGAGCTAGGACGAGACAATTATGTACGTAACAAGCCCACATAAGATGGCTATCAATCCAACATTTGTTAATTATCTTTCCTTTTACTATTGATCATTGACAGCCAGATATAGTTTATGATGAAAGAATCCGGTTGGAAGGAGGCTGCTCGAACGTCATTGTCATGAATAGTTAACCAAAGGTAAAACGCCTAGAGCACATGCCACCAACGTGGCCAAGAATGCTGAATAATGCAGCTGTTTATTGCATGCAGCTGTTTATTTTGTACACAATGCAGTAGAGTTACACTCGTGCTCGAGATCCTAAAACTTAGTGTACATGGTATTTTCGGAACTTCATCATGGTGCAATCACTACACAATACATTTAAAGCGGGAGCATGTAACAAGATACCGTCACATCGAAGACAACTTGATAATGTATGATCCTTATTTAGTCGATGTGTATTTGGAAACATTGCACCTGGTACGGCCAAGCAATATATAATTATTAACCACCTTTCATACCAGTCATAGTCAGCTTAAGCGGGTTTACAACTGCTACCAATAACCCAATACGATGCTTCATCGTTTTGAGAACATTTGACCAAACCTGGGCGGTTATAGATAGTCGTGACAACGCCAGTTGACCAGCAAATTGTAAATGTATTCTATAAACCGTAAATTTGCGTCACAGAAGTGTTCTGAACAACAAAAGATTCATACCAGCTATATCAAAACATTAAATGCAAATCACTTTTAAATAGAAAAATATTCCTGTTTAACTTGTACATACACTACTAGAACGACTGGTCGCGAATGGGATGTTTGACAGCCGGGTGAATTAGTTCCAAATACTTTGCGGTCAAATATAATTGACCTCTTAGGTAAGTTTGCAAAGAGATACACTACCGTCTCCCAGTACATACTACACTCCCATGTCCCTTACGCGTACAGCCTTTTGGCAAAGGTCTTCTGCCACACTTACTTCAAAGCGATCCAGGAGATCCAATCGATTGTAGGATGTAAATTAGCATTCCTATTCACGTCTCGGCCATTAATACGGTTGTGTATTTGTTAAAACTGGGTTACTTGAGAGAATGATAGGATATATGACTGATATCGATTAATCTGCTAACAGCGTCAACGTTTTCCAAGAAACAGTTTATTAGAAAATACTGTCTGCATAAAGTTTGGGGATTACAGGTAATGCTGAAGAAAGCGTTAAACCTGCAGACACTTATTTCTATCTAGACTTATCGTCGCTGTATTGAAATCAATGCAAACTGACTAGATATGATGAGGCTCTAACGCATCGAGGAGGATTCTCAGAACGGCTACCGACCGCAGTTTTAAAGGCATACTGAATATCTAATTAATGTCGATTGCGCTTTACCACACGAACGGAGGCGTATAAGGACTCGATAAAATATCACAGCAATTAACAAATAGTCAATAAAGACTTGACTACTGGACTAATACTACGATAGAGTGCATAAGTGAATACAATAATAGTAATCGCTGATTATCTTGAGTGTTCATCACAATTGCTGTCAATGAAGCTGGGCATATTCTGGATGGTCAGTGCTCGTCATCATGCTAGCGAATTTGTTTCCGGGCGCTTTACAATAGACGGTGGCTTTATTTTCGGGCGTTCGCAATATGTGTCCATTTGTCGATGCACTAATGATTGCTGTTATGAGATTGGATTGGCAATCCACATTCTTCATTGTTGTACCTTCGATATTATAACCAACCTTTGCCCGGCAGAGGGCATTCTGCGACAAATAAATTCGAGTGCAATAATAAAATATGTTAAGTTTGCTTAGGAATAACATTTTAAAAAAGTTGACTGTTGGAGCTGTTTTACCCCACAATGCGGTCAGTTCTTTCATTCATTGGAAAATGCAAATGTAAAATATGGCGCTGCTTAAATGCTGATGAAATCAGGTATGATGTACTGCTATGGACCATTGTTGTTAAGCATTCACCCGGGGATGTCACTTTTTATGCAAAACCAATTAATAAGCGGATCCAGCCATCGAATGTGTTGCTGTTTTGTGATCCACATGAGGTGTTGATTAATGGAGTGTGGTGGTGATAATGTAATTGTATTTTGACCTAGCACTTTCAGCGAGGTTCTGTTATGCTACAGCCACACAAGTGTTATTGGCTATTATAACTTGTGTTAAAGTAATGACGCAAGAGTTTAAAAAGCACGACAGCTCACAAAAATTGTAAATAATTGCCTTCCTCAATCCATTTGATATTCGTGAACGTCACATTATCTGGTAAATATGCATTCATTATATTAAAGCCTTAATGACTTGCCAGCCATAGGACGCTATCTACACGTATTATCTATAATGCATCATTACGCATAAATTGTCTGTAACATTATCGCCCAATGTATGTGCCAATTTTACGTTGATAACACACATATGGATGCCTACTGATATGATATATAACTGCAATGCCCTTCTTTTTCACCGAACAAATATTGTTGTTCCAAATTACCATAAGCATTAAACTGTCATGAAATAATTCCAACAATAATGCACCTTAAATATCACAGATTAGAATATTCATTACTGGATAATTTGCAATAAATAAATAGGTATACAAAAAGTCCCCTTTGGAGGGACTCTTCTTAGTCCTCTGACCCAGATCAGTGGTTGCGTAACGTAGAGACGCGCCACAGTCATTATTCGGGGTATATCAATCCCTTGAAGAATTGCAACTGTAATTGCGTATTACTAAAGTGAATTGCCGTCACTCTATTCGATTCGGATCTTGTTTGAATTTGCATTATTGTCGCAATTAATTAGTGGACTTACTACTAGTGGGACCGAAAAGGCCGAGAACTAATGCTACAAAGACAGCCATGCATTTGCGACACACACCCAGCAATAGTCGACATCATGCTTCTTTATCAATACAAGACAATTTCTTTCCTACGAGATGTTTTTGCTATCAATGATTCCTGGTATTCAGAAAATCCTATTCACCCATGTGTGATCGCAAATAAATGATTTAATTATCCAAACGTGAAGCAACAAATAATTCAAACGCATTCATGCATGACCCAAACAACCGAAATGTTTATTGATGAATCTTCTTTATGAGCAGATCCTGTGCAGTGCTTTTAATCAATTCATCCGAGTCTGCAATTGTGGTATGAGAAGCAAGTATAAGCATAACAGAGAGTCACCAAGTTGTTTACAAGTTATAAATGGCTTTTAAGCAAGGCTTTGTGCAGTATACGTTTTAAGTGCATTTCTAAAATAGTCCATATACTATGATTGTAAAAAGGGATTCGCTACGGTTAGTGGAAAGCTAAATCGCTAATTTGCATTGTCATATTTCATGAGTGAATAGGATATGGGTTGGGGTAGACTTATCTCTTTGATACTATTAAACCTTGCATCATGGAATCCTTTAGACAGCCGCAATTGTAAATGTACAATTAGAACTATGTTTGACCTAAAACGACGAATACTAATATTCTAAAGTCAGATATTTGTAGAATGTTGATTCGTTTTTTTCCTATTTGATTGTTATATCATTATTTGCAAGCGCATTTAATTTACCTCACATTGAACTCAGCTCTGCTACCAGGGAACATTCATTATAGTTGGAACATGTTACGAATGATATTGGTGATTTGCAATGTATATTTATTGTATTTGCAGCTCTTTACAACTGTATATCTATTTGATATATGAACCACCACGAAATAAAAACTATGCACTCTATGTAAACATAGAACACGTCCTTCAATGAAATTTACCAAGCACTAACAGAAACAAAATGCCTGACCACTAGTTTGTGGTTATTCATGGTACCAAACAAAAGTCATAGCATAAATTGCTGAAATATTGTGGCATTTTAGATTGGTGAATCATTTTAATAAGATATCAACGGATGGGGCCCATATCAAGCTCCTTGTGAAGGCAAATAGCAAAATTGTCCCAATCATTGTGACGCGGTTCATTCTTCTGATCCACACCTGATTCTGGCAAACCACATGTACCAGTGGATATATGCAATGACTATGGGTTAGTGTGCTGGATAAGAATAGTGATATCTCGTTTGGTCTATGTTGCGGAGTAAGCAGGTATGCATAAGAACAATATCACTCATCAGACACATAATTGTGTGCCTCATCAAGTACATAAACATAAAGTAGCCCTGGCATTGAGGTTTAATACCCCAAGCTAATGTCTGCTGGGATAATGGTTCTTCTGTTTTATGACTCCATAGCCCAGGTGTCCTCAGGATGTGTATTGGGATGCATTATTCACTGACGGTGCTGAGGAACAGCGAATAGACAACCTGCACATATAAGGATGGTATGTTTTGCTTCATTATGAAGTACCATGAGACTAGGCATTATATTGAAGTTCACCTGTTAGGATCAATTAAAAGTTTGGACAATTGATGACACATAAAATGAAATTAGGCGCTGCTTTAGCATCTGCTATGAACGCTGCTTCTGTGTCACGATCATGATCCACGTTTGTTGCTAGCTAATTGATGTATTCTTTTCATCTGCCGAGAATGCTACTTGATCCACAGTAGATTATAAGATGCTGTTTGAGGAGGTAATCGTGCGTATTGTGATGAGTCGATCAGCTGTATTTGATCACGTTTGTCGATTTGCGTTACTCACGCTGTCATCAAATAGACGCAATTGTCGACAAATTGACAAATCAATGAATGATGAAGAGAGCACATTTATTAGATAGGCTTATCAAGGCAAACGTAATCATAAGCATCAGTCACACTAAATCAGAAGGTCCAGGATAAATATTGTGCGCTCCTTATTGTATAGAATTGCCATTTAAACCAATAGCAATGTTTATTAGATCGATACATTTCCAGAACAACAACTAGGATCTAGTTATCCTATATACAGATCAAATTCCCCCGGACTGTTCAAATGTTTTACACATGTCATTTTGCAAATTTAAAGTTGACATCCTCATTTCACAACATTATTGAGAAATGATCATTCGTTTTCAGGATTTGGGTTGCTGTTCCTAGTGTTAGGCGTTTAGACGTTGGACTTTAGGCGTTTAAAATCGTGAACTAATTACCCCATACATATCGCAACAGCGCAGGTATCTTAGAAGGTACTTATGGAAGCAGCATTGGAGCGGCTCATCTTACGCTCTCAATCCGTCGATATTTTCAAGGATGTTCAGTTTAAGCGTTGTCTTCTGCTATTGCCATAATTGAGCATTTAACGCTATTGTACGAGCATTTTGTTACTGTTTTCTTAGTACTGGTGCATTCGTTTATAGTATTCAGCTGCGGGTTGATTGTCATTCGCTACAGATAATGAGCGTAATTCAAATACATGAACGGGCGAACATTTAAATCCGCATGGTGGATGAAGCCTTGTTCATCCATGTTAACGGAGTATCCTGTTAAAAATAGCTAACGATGCACGTTGACGTAACTGTTATTCATAATGATGGCAAATTCAAGAGCTTTATTTGCAGAAATCAATTGCAGAACGACTGAAATTACTTTATATATAACTAACCGACCTAAATGACGTTTATTAGCTAATTAATTGACGGGCAGCTATCCTACCTCGAGGCTAGTGGTGAGTTTTTGGCACAGTATTGCAGTTATACAAATAGCCTTCGGGAAATGAATCGGTGGTAGTGTTTGCACTAAATATTCAATATCAGCTGCCTCTCTGGCATTTCTTTTGCAAAGATATGCCATTCGGATTGAACAGCGTGCATAAAAACATGCTTACATTGACGCTAAGTTATGAGGATAATGCTAGGAAATACAACCGTTGCTATGGAAAACTATCGACCACAACTGTGATATAATTAATAATAGCTGATGTTGCGTTTATTATTTGTGAGATTATACCATGCTTAACTTAGCCACAAGAAACCGACTTTATGTTGATGGGCATCATTTATGTTGCATATTGTATGTCACAACGTAGCGCCTTCATATAATAGCACATAGATGTTGATCGCCTGTGAGCATACCTGAATGTGTGACTCAAGGAACACCATATATCATCATGCATTAAATTGAAAGCTTAACGTAGAAATTGCGGTTGATCATTGCTACGTACAAATAAATAATTGCCTCTACAACGCTATGTATTTTATGAACGGTTGATGCAGTCAGGTTGAATTGAAAATGTATCCGTCGAAATATCAGCTGCTGCGCTTCAGGCCCCTTAGCAAAAATGTCCTTTCATGTCAATTAGGGGTACATTTATTTTCTGATGGAGCAGCATGCCGGCACCCATGTTCAATTATTGATGTGTGGTGGACCAGCGTGGAGAACCAATATGCTTTCTAGTAGGTAATCAGATCAATGAAAACACGCGTGTGCAGGATATAGTGGGTGTTGGATAGTTTATTTAATACATGTGCGTATTCTCATAGTTAAAGGCATTGACGCCAAGGGGTAGCCATGACGCGTGATAAAAAGAATTGCCAGTATGTCGGTCTACACAGTGATCAGCATATTTATTAGCAGTATAAGTCGATTCTCTATATCCATGCTTGCTTGTTTATGCACGAATCTTCCTTCCGGAAATATTTTACGGTTGTATTTAGGCATTGTTTGTGTCTCTGGGATGCACTGCCAAACAGTTTGAGTTTAACCTGCTATATCGGAGCCTTTGTGCTTGAACTACTTGAATGATAAGGTGAGGAATCCATCATTTGCGAACATCGATCAAAGCTCTTTACAATATCATATTTTCACATCAGTAATGGTTAGTTATGGTCGAACATAATCGGTGCATTTTCGGAAATTTGATTGACGGGGATGTATCAACATCCCCTAATGCCGACTGTACGATCACCACTGCGCGATATCATGTATCAAGACTGATTGATTGATTGCTGCACGCTATCTTGTTGGCCGATTTGGGCGTTTGCACTTGATAACTTCCCCATACTCGAAACGCAACTGGAAAGAGTATGCCAAAGTTAAAATGTAACTCTTTGTTCCGAGCGTGTACTTTCGGCATTTAATAGGAAGAGGCGAATTCAACACATTTAGATTGTGCATGACATAGCAATTGCTACCTACTCCGGTGCAAATACCTCTATCAATAATGTTCAATTGCCTAATAAAATGTTGCATATGAAACACGTTAAGCACTGATTGGTCATATAGGTAGATTTGATTGATTAAATCCAAGATATTGTTTAATTGTTGTTTATCCGATAGAACTCCCAAGAAGGCCACCTGTACTTAAGTGGCACAATCACTATAGCAACGTTTTTCTTTCAATAAACTCCGGTTGACGGATTTGAAATGAAATAACACCTGGCTGGTGGTACGTTTAACGAATGGAATGACCAATAAGATAGGGAATGCTATTCAAGGCAAGTGAGAACAAATCTCTTTGATTATAGTGTGTCCCACGAGAGCATGCTTAGTTATATTCGAATGATTTAAATAAACAGAAAATAGGCTGAAAATATGAACATCGTTCCCGAATCGCCCACTCTGGCCTCGGATGAATGAGTTGATTGAGAGCTAGGCGCGTAGAGGGCGTCTCGCAAGGATATGCCTGTATGACTGTAGTTTGTCATATTTTTCAGGCGTGAATAATGAAATCATTGATCATTGTAGAAGTGCTGTGGCAAGCGGATCAATATTGCCACGTGTAATACACGTTATATAAAGGTGTTATCTTGATAACAGATATACTAGATAGCATTTGCATTATAAGACTCAATATCACTACCGTAAACAGTGGCCAATACCAGTTATGCTTATCAATCATAGCTTCAAAGTCTGTAAGCTGATATCCTAGCACATAGAGCGTCAGATACTAACTGAAATCGTCAATGTGCACACCGGATAGGATAACTCATTGCTTAATAGAATTTAGGAAATAATAGATGAGTTATAATGAAAGAATTATAACGAACACAGATCAACCAAAGATTCAATTGGTATGTTTATTATGCATTCAGGTTTTTGTCACATGTGACAATCACAGGAGCTAATCACCACAATCAGTTATGGCTAATTGTTGAGTTAACTGCAAAATACATTTTATAATATCTATTGTCGAGATAGCTCAATTGTAAAAGTAGCGATGTAGACTTTAACAGAATAAGCTGATGCAATATTGTGTTCAACAAAATGGCCTACAAACCTGATTTCTGGCACGGAAGTGAGACACTCGAGAGAGGAAAAGAACTTTATATTGATTGCACAGCGTGATAAAGTCTACTCATTATCAACAGGGATTGAAGCAACCTGACAGCTCTTTATTAATAACTGATTGTAATATGGTATACTTCTTTGTGGTTAAGGTTCTATACAAATGTCACGTAGCAGGCCAGATTTGAATAAGACACCAACATAACGTATGAAGATCTGACAGTGTATCAACACATGTCCGTTACAACTAGCTACCAAAGCAGAAGAGCCCAGGATATTACGTGGTTCCCCTGTACGTGTGAGATCCAAATCGCACGCACTTACATGTATCACAATAACAGCGCCAATAACAGCGACTGACGACATGTCAGGCATAATCAAACTTACTGCTAGACCGGATTGGTGAACAAGACGCCGGTCTAAGTCATCCAGGCTTGCCTCACGTTGTGAGTGATACGTCATGCATATGTACATATATTGCCGCAATCAGTAAATAATCCACCGTATTTCAATCATATGTCACATGTTTAGTATATATCTTTGTCACCGTTTTTCTCCTTATTGTCCCTATAGCCAATTCCTAAATATAAGGAGTTAGGCCCTCATTAAAGGAAGCTTTTGCACAAATGTTACAATCAATTGATTACCATAGTGCTGTCCTGACAGCGTATATCATTGCGGTCTGCTTAATGTTGTGTGTCATTACCTCACATCAACATGCGCCTTTATCAACAACACACCTCGTCGCATGATCTGGAGCTTTTATCATCATGGCCTACTGCCTCAATGGAAACCTACTGTAGGCCGTAAGTATGTTTGTGGTCGATCACATGTAGAGGGTTCAGTACAATCTTTTCACCCTTCTCCATTCGTTATCGACTCGAGATCATGCTATTTACTGTGTGACAATTGCTTATATATATACGTAGGTGATATCTAAGCTAGCAAAGAAAGGTGTGAAACCTAATTGAACGTCATTGCATGTTGTTTGTTCGTCAGCAGTAATTGTCACATGATGATGAATTATACTTATTCAACCTAGCCGGGGTTTTAGTCATGCATATTTACAATGCCAGAACCAGTGGCGGAGTTGTACAAAATGATTGACTAACGGGTGTGTAGAAACCTCAACATTAGTGTTCCTTCCTGCGATTACACATCCTGCAGCACCTATCAATCACGCACACCTTGACATATGTCACGAACATTGTGCGAGTGTTCAGACATCTCTTAATTTAAGCAATATATAAATACACACACACACACACACACACATATATATATATATATATATATATATATATATATATATATATATATATATATATATAATATATATATATATATATATATATATATATATATGTATATAATATATATATATATAAGTATATGTATATATACATACATATATATATATATATATACATATATGTATATATATAAATATATATTATATATATATATGTATATATATATCACATATATATACATATATTTATATTGTGCGAGTGTTCAGACTATATATATATATCATCATATATATGTGTGTAAATATATATATATACATATATATATACATATATATATATTATATGTATATATTTGTGTATATATATATATATATATATGTATATATATATATATATATATATATATATATATATATATATATATATATATATATATATATATATGTGTGTGTGTGTATTAGTGTGTATGTGTGTGTTTATGTGTGTGTGTCTGTGTGTGTCTGGGTGTGTCTATGTGTGTGTGAAATCTGGCGGAGTTTGAGTTCTAATGTAATGTGCAAAAGTTGTACAAAATGATTGACTAACGGGTGTGTAGAAACCTCAACATTAGTGTTCCTTCCTGCGATTACACATCCTGCACCACCTATCAATCATGCACACCTTGACATATGTCACGAACATTGTGCGAGTGTTCAGACATATGTGTATATAAATATATATACATATATATATACATATATTTCTAAATATATATACATATATATATATATGTGTATATATATGATTATGCATATATATATATATACATATATATATATATATATGTGTATATATATATATATATACATATATATATATATATATATATATATATATATATATATATATATATATATATATATATATATATATATATATATATATATATATATATATGTGTGTATGTGTGTGCTTTTCACACTCTGTGTGTCTGGGTGTGTCTGGGTGTGTCTATGTGTGTGTGAAATCTGGCGGAGTTTGAGTTCTAATGTAATGGAATTACGTTTGTGTAGTTTACTGACCCTCCACGCATTTGCTTAGTTTGTTCACAATAATCGGATGCTGTTTTCAGTCTTGGAATATTTGACGTAAAGCTTGCGACATTTATATGCTGTCAATTGATTATGCAACAATATAGAGAGTACAATGTCAATAAGCAATCAGCATTTTGTTGGTTCAATAAGACTTCAATCAGATTATCTTGAGCTTGTCCTTTACATGACCCTCAATCAATCAAATGAAATACCGATCTGGATTCTATAGCCTCGCATCACTAGTCCCCTTCCATCGACTGCCTAATTTCAATGATCGAATTTTCTCACGTTTTGTTGTTGACGAAGATATTGGAACCTTATTTCCAAACATAATTGATGAGAGATTGTCGTGTCAAAGATCATATGATCGGAGCATGAAAAGACACAATTGGTTATCGACGAATACAGCATATGTTCCCTGTACTAATGTCAAGTCATAGTTAATGTGGAATGTGATGGACAAAGTGTTGGGAAGAAGCATGGCAGAGGTCAGTAATATCATAATGGAAATCAAGTTCCTTTTCATGTTTTTGGAGAAAACTATTTTCAAGCATTTAGCGTAATAATTTACTATTGTGCAATTACGGGTCACATATGCAGTTATGGTACAGAAGATATGAAAAAGTTAGATACAATCGAATAAGTTCTACACATGGTGTTCTGACGAAATTGAATAATAGATCTTTTCATTCCAATCAATAACAGTGCGATGTCTGGTCATGTTATATTGGATATCAATCACCTGGAGTCAGGAGACAAACAGCATCTCAAAGAGCTATGATGAGGAACTGTAGTCAGACGTTATTGAGGTTGTCATGATAATATTAAGTATTTTTAGACAGGTGTCGAAACTAAGCTACTTGAACGCCCAATCCTTCCCTCTTCCGCCCTCTTCATGTCAATAACAATGATCTTAACATCAAAGATAAAAAGAAACATTATCAATTGGGTTTTTTTGTTTCAATTTATAAGTGGTTGATTGCAAGTGCTGAGGTCATGGCTTACAATGGCTTGATAACAGATGACACAGGCACAATATATCTACCACATTATGTCATGTGCGCTTTTGAGCGGTTTGAATAGTGTCCTGAAGAGTATACCATATCATGTGATTCCACAAAACGGCATCTAGCCATATTATTCCTCGTGTAACCAGATACTTATATATATGCTAATGATAGTGTAAGCTACATTTAAACAGAACAGGGCTGATACGTATACGCTTGGTTCTCGATGTCAGGCTTCCGAGCGCCGAGCAACTCTTGCCATTCCACGCTTGGAAGCGTGACATGGGGAACCGAGCGCCTGTGGTTAGCACCCAGCCACTACGGTAGCTTATGGAATAATATGGTACAACGAGCTCGCCTTTATTAGACATGAAAATAGCTGAATTCACAATTAGTGTTGTACTAATGCCAGGGCTACTATAAGATACACATGATAAACACTTTCATAAGATAACGCGGTTATATATAGCTGATATTAATCCAGACAAAGTGTACTCACGTAGCTTGTGGCAAACGTTTTTGGGCACAATAACTAGGTAATATCTGGCCATCACAGATCATTGCATATGTGCCTTATTGGCCCTGTGTACATCGGCCTGTTCAGCCAGCGATGTATCGCATGTTGCCTGATAAGCTTGTACATTAGGGTGCAATACTGGGTCATTGTGGCCTGAGAGTCGGTTGATAGCTGTCTGATTACATATGCCTCTGTTACTAATCGCATCTAGTGATAAGTAGTGCTTGATCACGTGGATATCTACGCTTGTTGCAGCATAACAACTCGAGGTGAAAGCGGTTACAGCGCTTCAAGGCAATCTGCTTACTTTGCAATTTGCGGCCTCCGCACAAGTGGTACTAATTCACCAAATAATTACTACAGTAGTGACAACCGTCTATAAGACCATTATAGATATTCCGCTAGAATGCCCATGATGTAACACGGTTATGCGGGCATTTTGAAATCGTGTTAGCCTGTCCTATCCATGCCGATCTGATGATGCTGATTTCGGGCATAATTGGCTTATGGCATGGCACGACTATGATATAGATATCGCAGAGACAAAGCACAAAATAATCAACTTATCCCCTCAATTCACAAAGACGGTTATGCATTATATATTACATGCACGCTTTTAAGGACGTCAAAGTGAACGGATGAAATTCCAGATGCGACGTTATGACAAGCATATTTCATGATAAAGGTGACATTGTCGTTGGTGATAATCATATCTACGATGTATCTTAAGCATATCTTAAGGCATTTGGGGTCTCAATTCGTGCAAGGCAGCGCTGTATCTGTAATCAAATACAGATTTTCTCATGATTCTGCTTATATATGACCAAGCTGTGGCTTCATACAGTGAGTGGTCAATGCTGATCCATTCGTGCTACCAAATGAATTTGGACACTGCTATAAACACCGCGACAGTTATATGAGGATGGGATGCCATCCTCAACTTTGTAAAAGTCATAAATGTATTAAAGTCTTAAATACGTACCACGAAATGGAATTGTTCACTTGGCATATTTCTCATCCTCTCATCCATATTACATCCTAGCAATGCTGTGATTTTAGTAATTTCCTGCGATGTTAGTCATGGTGGCCTCTATTCCAAAGCGCTGGTTACAGTCATGCAGGGAAGCACATTTACTTGGGCTAATTTAGCCACAACAAATGCTGTCTTCTTTATATCATTAATTGAGAAATTATGGTTATCATGTCTAAAACTTTTATATGGGGTCATTTCACACATCCGGCATGTTTTTACAAAGGAAATCACCGCCAAGCTAGAACGAAGTCTACATAGTAATGAGGCTCCCTCATCACTTAGTAACATCTGTTAAGATTCCGGCCCCGATTAAGTTTAAATACAATGCAAATTGACCCCGCGAAATCTAACATGTAAATGCATCGCATGACACCTCCTCTATACATGTTTCTATTTGTTCGAATTCGATTTCTAAGTCAGCTTCATAGCCTACAAATAAATGTTTCGCCGAGCTAGCAATTGGGCAACCCTCTACCTCAGTCAGATACGGCATATTGTCCAGGGCTAGGAGACCAGACCTTCTGTTGAGTTATGTATATTTACTCATGCGCATCAATATAATCGCACTTGTATATGATTAAACAATATCAAATTACTAAATGCACACATTGGTCAGAGTGACGGCCATCGCCACACTGGGGCCATGTCAACAGGCCAACTAAGAGGTCTGACCTTCACCCTAACATCTAAGTCATCTATGTCTGCATCTTTATGGAAACCAACCCAAGAGGCCCACATAAGTATCTGGATATTTGTTACCTTGCACCTTTTGAGGCAAATCCCGGAAAGAGGTTTCGCACGACGAAATTGAGTTTGCATTATTTATATCAAAACAGAGATAGTTAAGCCATCATGCAGGCCATTTGGCTGATGGAGGTCAGGCAACAGATGAATTAATGATAGCATTGAGCAAGCCACTCAAGCACACTCCTGCTATAGACGTCTGTCCATGTGAATACAAACTATCTATAATTATATCGCTGATGCTTTCATTTTATCTGAGATTGTTGCATATCATTAATATACCTGGCTACTAGTTTGCGTATGTTTCTTACAACACTCGCACGTCAATTGACGCTCATTTAATAGCTGTGTCTCTGATTCAACCGACCTGTTTATGTTTGATTCTCTTATTGCCTTAACCAATATATATTACTCTCTACTCTATCAGTATGCTTAACGAACATTTTGTTGACAGGACGCCATTAGTCATATACAATATAAAACAAACAAACGATAACTACATGCAATATGGGCTGCTATGTTATTATGGATTTATGTTCACTGAGTAGACATGCTTAACACATTCAAGCGCAAAATAATCAATTTATTCCGTCCATTCTTCAGACTGGGATGTGTTATATATTGTTTGTATACATCTAGGGACTTTTAATCAACATATAACATAAAACATGTCGCTGTAACGACCTGCTTTTGTCATGATAATAGCGGTATCATCGTTAACGGTGGTCATTGATATGACGTGTCTCTCGTATAGCACCAGACAATTTGTATTATACAATATTATAGCCACCGGGACAACGGCACCAGTACATCATTAGAGGATATTTGTAAAATATATGTGATGTGATTCTTATCGATTTGAATGCATGCATCTAGGCCACAAATATTTAACAACATTGCAGGATAACTGTTGTTCATTTAAGCAGTTCACTTTAGATTAATTCAAAATTGCAAAACCAGCGTTGTATAGATGTGTGCTTTCATTTTGCCGGAGAACTTGGTATAGCATTGCTGCTTGTCACTATTAAATAACCCTCTTTTTGCATGAAATCTGTCTCTTCTAAAGGGTCTGGCTTTACAGATTCCAATGCCGTTGCGATGCAATACGAATTTCGAATACATAAGCCGATTGGTTTTGCTAGAACCTATAGGATAAGTCAATTCCATAGCGTTCCCTGCTGATGATTTGGGAAAGTGGCAGAAATAATAGCTACATTCGTAGTGTGATGTGTTGAATCTTCATGAGATAAAGACCTCATACAAGTACACGAGGGAAATCAATACCACGCTTTCTTCGTGCCTTCCTTTTCAACTTTCTTCCAACATCCCTTCATTTGGTTTTTTCTCCAAGCATTCGTGACCACATTTCGTCATTCCTTTCTCCTCTTTACCAGTTCTCTACTTTACCCCTTCCCTCCTCATACCCTCTGATGCAGTCTTTCATTTCTTTGTTTGTTCGTATGAAAAGCCATCCCTCGATGTATATTGTTGCGTGACCATACCCATAAGCCTGTTGAATCTTTGGTTGTTTTTTGGGCTTTACCATAGCAACCTGAATCCGGTTGTCATTTCGTTCAGTTATCAAATGTCAGCAATATCACCTATCACACAGAAGATTGCTGTGGATATTGGGGAAGGGCATCGTTAAATATCACCACCTCTACCTCGGCTCATAAAACGCCTCGGGAGAGGCCGTGAATGAAGTGGCTTGTAAAACCTGAGCAACTTGTGGTTCTCAAAGCGAGCCGCTCAGCAATCACCCCTAGTCGCATCTAATTAGAACGCGCGCCACGATGGAGCACTCGAACGGAAATGGAAGTGACAAAAGCCTTTAGTTAATTCTTTCAGCGCCTCGCAATGTCCGTTTCTCTATTGAAGTTACGTAACAACGAAGAAAGCTTCGCCTGCGGTTCGCCCTTAACATATGCTGGTTAGAATGGGGGTAGGGGGTGTTAGCAGCCTTTACACCAATTGTCAAGTCATTGTTTGTGCTCACATTACCTTCCAGGAAATGTACAACTTTTGGTTCTAGCCGTAATATGTTTGAGAAATTGAGGTATTGTTATTAACCTGTCCAAGGACTGAGCGCTCACAACAAGCAGCAATCAACGACCTCATTTCTTTCGACACAAGCTCCATTGCCTCTGTCGATTTGAAAAGGCGTACAAAGGACACGATTAACGACGTTATCCTGAAAATATTATTGACAGAGGCTTAGGAAAACAAGCGGACCCATGCTGGTCTCCTTGCACATGACTGTCCATTAACAATCATTTGGTAAACAATTACATATTTGCATATAGATATGTGCATTCACTTCGTGTGTCGGGTGCAATATGCATTGTGCTATTTCATTTATCCTCATATCACGCTCAATTTATTCCTTACTGTTTTCTTATTTCGTATTTACAATTTCTTCCATGCAGCTTATTTACTTCGTGTTTAAGGTACATATATTACCATGAATACGGTGTGTGATTCGTTCATATCGGGTAATCATTTGTACATCATGGAGGTACGTCGTCGCATATAACATCTACACTCCCGTCTGACATAGTCTCTAATGTCAACTTTCAACGTTGAGTCATAAATCAATACATGCGTCGAATCCTTCCAATGCCTCTCAAAATTCAAATTATCTCGTGCTCTAATAGCCTGTTGTCACAAGATACCACAGCTGCCTAGATGTTCCAACAACATCATTTATAGAACAGCTTACAATACATCACGTGGGCTGCCGTGACGCTTTGCCTTCTTATAATACCACTGACGACGCAATCAATGATTTCATGATTCACATGAAAAGAGTGACGAACTGCAGCAATATGGACGCGGCAAGCTATTAATCACCTGAGACCACAGAGTGCTACGCAGTAATGCTATTCATATTTCAGCATTTGTCTGCACTCGTTGCTTCGTTCATAACTTAACATGCTCTTGTGTGATCCACAATATGACAAATATCGTCGGATTTATTAACGCCCATCGTCTATCTCTTACGTTGACCTATACGTGATCTCGCACGTGCAGCCGCGTCTAATGTTGCATTCGAATCCATTAACATGTGCCTACTTAATGAACAACGTTGCCTCTGTGACTGTTACGTTTCGCCATCATTATATCAGACTGCTGGCCAGTCAATATGCACAAAACTGCATAGTGGTAGCCAAATACTGCTGTGGAAAAAATTGTTTAGATCGTCTAATAATACCATCGCATTTTTTATATCTTCTTACACACAGTCTTTGAAGATGCACTACTTTCAATCCCATGAGAACTTTAGTGCATTTTAACATGTTGTTTTTTTACAAAGTTCTCAGTTGTGATTTACCCAGTTCTTCCAAAGAAAAAGGACGGACAATTCACTACTTGCCATTGACAAGAAGAATGACGGACAAGTTGCCAATGGCAGCACAAAATCATCACATCAAGGCAACTACATTGAACATCTCCACAATGTATCACTTCCATGTCAGCACCACAAGATAGTAGCTATTGTTTCCCTAAATGTGCATATGTCAATTATTCAGAAAAGCTCTACCGATTTTCAACCACGTTGCTTGGTTGGCACTTCCTTCATGTGTGACTTCAATCGGTAATGATGCTTTAACAATGAGGTATAGAACTTGAATGGCTTGCAAATCTTCCTTAAAGATATACAATGAGAATATAGAATAAGAACATGCCAAAAACCCATCCGACGATACAAACAATGACAGCAACCCAATAACGTGCTGAATATATGTTCTGTTTGCTTGGCACAATGTCCTTTACCACTGAGTACCATTTAGAAAGAGCTTAATAGAATAGCGTGAACGCAGGCTTTGGTGCTGTTGTCATGAGCACAGCAACGAACAGTCATAAAAATGTTGATATGCTACTCAAGCCATAAGTGAAGTAAGACCAATGAGGTTCGTGTATGTGCGAAATTGCGTTTACAGGAACCCGCATGATATATATTTATGATTTCTACACCACATTTCCCATATCGCATCACCACAGAGCATCACCGCTGTTCCCGCAGAGGTTAGAATCGTCTATCCCTCACCGGTTTTCAACGCATCTAGCGAATATGCTATTGTCAAGTCCGCCGTTGGAAATTCAACACCACACAGCATCTTTTACCGCATCATTCGACGAGAAAATGTAAATATTGTAATGCGAAGTTCGGGTCAGCCGGTGAGCTATTAATTAGGTCTTAAATCAATAACCTTAATGGTCGATTCACCAATATGTCATCCATGCTTCCCAATGTTAACTGAGTGTTACAGCCACATCATGCGATTAAATAAATCAGATTGTCCTTGACCGCTATTTGACCCTTTTTTAACAGACTCCACCATATTGCCATTACCTTACGCCCATTGTTCTTAGAGTATCAGGCCGCAACAACATGGTTTGATGGCGCGATCAGGCTGGTTTGTATCATGCGAGCAATCAATTCTGGTTATTTAAATAGCTAGCGTAGGGCAAGTAATCAGTTGAGAGAATAGGTGCTCCGAAGATCGGCTCAACATGCATACAGTCGTAGAATAGGTCATTGTTGGTATGACGTCATCTAAGACGCGGCGACTGAAAGGCAAGGCTCTAATGCAATATTGACAGCCATGCAGGTGTGTCAAATATTCAAGGAATATACGTCAAAAGCCGTCCATATTCCTCGACAAGGGTACGATTACGACAGGCATCAAGGGACCGTAGGAATATTTATTGCCATACTTAAGGAGATATATTCCTAAACAAACGGTGTTAGATCTTTTCAAATTGGCTGAACATTAAATACCAAGTCATCCTTGGATGGTCCTATAACAGATTGCAACATCCAGCATCCACATTCCTGTCTTATATAAAACTAATTGTCACCATACCCAATGCCAACGTTAAGTCTGAACTCAACACATAAATCGAATCCTTTCAATAACTCCTTGAATACATATTATCGCGCCTTTCTACAGCATTGTTGTTGCAAGGTACTGCAGCCGACCTAGATGCACCCAACAACATCATTCATACAAAGCCTTACAATGGTCTTGGTGTAGTATAAACGTACAAAACCTCATGCAGGCTGCCGTAATACTTTGCCAGCTTGCCATACCACTGACGAAGCAATCACTGATTTCATTGTTTACATGAACAAAATGATATATTACAGCTTTATAGGCAAGTTCCGACAGCGCCATTTATGTGCCAGTCTTAATCAACATATTCTCCCGAGGCCAATTGAATCACATCGGTGCATATTAATCTGCTTTCGTAGGATCCATATTAATCAAGGTATGGACGTGTTTGTCATCATGGAATAACGAAGTTTATCTCTTACGTCGACGTATGGATAAACGCCTAGGATATTTGGGTCTCATTTTGTATTCATTGCTTTATGCGTGCTCTAAGAAAATCCTTGCAAACAATGATTGTGCCTTTTCAAGGCAGATGATTTTGGGACATTTTGCCATCATTATAACATGCTGTTGCTTAATCAATTAGCGCAAAGCAGCTTATAGTAGTTCTAAGTGGTAACAAAATACTATTGGGAGTCTCGATGTTCATCAATTTGCGATATTTTTATCCCTATGATGATCTGAAGATTCATATTCATTCAGAAACCGTGATGAATGGCCATTTACCTGATTAAAGCCTATATTGACTGGTGGGTGCGGTTTACTAGGGCAAGAATATGTTAATGGTATCATTTATAGCAATGTGCACAAGTCGACTCAAGTGTTCGGTTCAAGCCAGGTTTTACTTTATTTTACTTTAAATGTGATAATACCATATTATTAAAATTATCATTTTCATTCGTATGTTTTATGGGAAGCACAACATATTTGACAGATATATTATCCAGCACCCAAGGATCGGTGGGAATAAACTGCTGCTCTTGATGGTTACAATTTGATAAGAAACAATGGATTAAACATATATCCAGGTAATTGGTTTGGTTTTAGGGTTTGCAAAAAAACAAAAAGAAACAAATCAACCCTCTCAGCACAAGGTTCAGTTTCGCAAGGTACATGTTTTAGCAAACATAGTTGTGCTCTACACTGCACGTTAGACAAGCAACGGAGTCCAGTTAGCCGCCTATTACATTCCAAGCGCATCAATAGCAGGTTTTGCAAACTTAGTTGCTGGCATATCAAACGATAATCGCTGCTGCTGCATTTCGACAATTGACGCAACCCAGCGATTGCGCTGCAGAACTATCTTATGATCTCATTATTTCCGTGTGCATGTGTGAAATGGACCAGTTGGCTACAAGATACGCCAGGTTCACTCAATACCACATTCATGAATCACACACCAGTTATACACGCATTTCCCGTAGATAACTAGCAGGCGCGAGGAGTTCCTACGACAGCATAACAAAACGGGTCATGTTAACTACCAGGCGACACGACAGGCGACAATCTCTTGCCACAATGTGAGACGACAGAATAATCCCGAGTATAATAGAGACGGCAAAACATGTCACCCACGTGTGACATTCTGCATCGGGATTTATAGTGATGATAACAATGGACTCTCAGCTTGCCACACGGCACACTTGATTGCTACACACAACAATATATGTTGACGTTTGAATCACACGGCTTGAGCTCCATGCATTAAAGCAAGCCATTTAAGCACCATCATTTTCCGAGAGCTCGTATAACAATTCAGACATTGAATTATATAACGATTATTGTAGCAATGCGCGATCACTGCATTTGAGTGTTAATTGAGCTCTCTGAATTTGAAAGGACATCATTGTGTTGTAGCGAGGTGTTGAACCAACATTGTTTTATCGATCCGGCGAAGCATCAGGTGTAAGCCCAATGTGCGTTTACAATCTTACCATATTGTTTGTGAAATGGCTTCTGATGCACGACTAGCAATCACGAAACCCATGTCAGAATTCATGCATAAGGTGCTTTTGATAGCACATAGATGTAAGCGCATCTACCTACTCAATGCAGAGCGGCTGTTGCTATCTCAGTGCTCTTTTCGAACACTCAGATTTTTTCATTACTTTGGGATCAGGTCTGTGTCTGCAAAGCGCAACATTGCTTTCCATGCACTTAATGAAACACATATCTTTTGTTACATCGTTCCGCATTAAGGCTAGCCATGTGGATTAAGATCAGAATTATGTATGCATAAATCGTGTTCAACGGTCAAAGTTACCTTGATTGGTTTGTGTATCTGCTAAATAAGGCGACAAATTTCAAAATGCGCATGCAGCTTAAAATACCACATTGCATGCGGAATCAATTATTCACTTCCTAACACAGAAAACAGGGTGCTATGTAGATGCCTAGTTGGGTGATGGTGAGCGATCGGGTTATTCACTCATGCGATTTAACACGTCTGAGGACAAATGAAAGGTATATATGCATAGCCTATGTGGCGCCTTTTACACATCGCGTTGTTCATCACCTCATTCAGGCCATTTCCTCTATTTGTGTCACTCTTCCCTTTCAGCGGATGGGATAAGTCGTTTCCTGTGAGAGGCCACTACAGCCATGTTCGAGATAGGTTTTCTGTAAATATAACTGATATAATGTAAGTATAGGGGAAAACGTTACACTTGATAAAAATATGTAATATTTAGAACTTATTTGGTCCGGATTATGCTAACAGGCCGAACAATAGGTCCAACATTCAGCCTTATATATAACTGATCTTTATATGCAGCTGTATTGAAACCAACCTAAGTGGTATCTGACACGTCAGCATTCTGCCAGTGATGTGCTACACTACACAGTTGGATGCAGACCCGGGGTATTGAGTTTGGATAGTTATTTCGAGACCTCGATTATTTAGTCATCATGCTGGTAAGTTAGATGGTGGCGTTCAGGCAATTCGATGAATTATTGATGGCTGCCCTAAGCAAGCATCACCAAAATCAAACGTGCGACCCATTCTTTATGTAATAACAAAGCATCTGCACCTCAAGTTTTGCAAAGCTTAACCTTGAATGTTTCTTGATGTACTGGTATAACATAAGCATAATTTATTTCACACTCGCCTATCATTTAATACTTATTCAAAAATTGATCTCAATATCACAATTCATCCCTGACTCTGTAGACACGTTTGTATTCTTCGACTCCCGTTATATACCAACCACATCTTCTAGCTTCTTGAGGGTTATACTTAACCATAGATTATATACTTGATAAAATGTCTTCAGTTGAATTTTAATTTAAGTAAAATGATAAAACGTTAATTGGGCAGGTATGCCGGGTTCTTAAATTATACTTGTTCGTCACCCCCTTGCCAGGATGATGAAGCTGCTCTGCTATTTACGTACTGGATTCTCAAGCGGTTTTCGCTGCTGCTTAAATGTATGTCAGTGGGTGTTTGGGTAGTGGTGGGTAGTTCACTAGGAAATTACTTCATTTCTGGATATGGGATTCGAAGGACTCGTTGAGATGATGTGAATATGCGGGCGGGGAACTAGCCAGGCTGTTGAATCTACATATAGAACTAGTTTTGCCATAAAAAACAAAAACCACAAGCGAGTATTGTGTTTGATAAATGCTGTGGTCGGATGGCCCTTGTGCACACGTGTCTTCATGCGCCCTCTCACCAAGCCTATTACGTGTAAAGACATTATAGACTGGGAAGGAGGACCATTTTATGATTCAAGCGACTGTTAGATGGCCAATGCCTGACGAGCTCTTGTCGATTGCTGGCATGGTGGATATGGCCGCATACTACATCAACATCCAGTGTATACATTGATCCATTTAGACAAAGTGTTAACTGTTCAAAATAATACAACAGTGTGAAGAACTTGGCGTCAGCTGCTAGAAATAAGGATGCACATTCAATGTCTTCCATAGATGTCTTTATCTGTATTTTGTATGTGATGATGTTCAAATCAATTTGCATACAAAGCGACTTGTGTCATTGACACGGTTAATTTTTGAAGTACGAATTAGCAAGGGCTATACACGTTTTGAATCACCACATACCCAAAGCAGCCAAGCAAGGCACAATGCCACATATATGAGGCATCTGTATTAAGTAACTTTGGACGTATTGTCCTTAGGGTATTTGCTGGCAGCAGCTTGGTCTGATGATGGGCTCATCTTCAAAATCTGTCCATGGTCGGTGACTTACTGACAATTCATGTAACATATAGTTACACTAGGGTAAGAAGTCATGAGAGATTGAAGGCGCTCCAAAGTTCGACGTCACATTGTCATATATGTAGTAAATATGCGTTGAAAGTCGTAAATATTTTTCGATTATGGTAGACTTTGGTACGAGCATCGAAGCTCGAGGGAACGTAGGAATATTTCTTTCAATTCCTCAGATAATATATTCCTAGAATTACGGTATGTTTGCTCCTTTCATTAAGGGTGAGTCGTTGCATCTGAGTTAACGGTATCTAGCATTCATATGACTTTCTTAATAATTACGGATTACCGCCATACTTTTATGTTAATGATCAGTCAAAAAAGACACGTACAATCCATTTACTACCTGTCTGTTTAGATTTGCCCTCTACAGTACTAACTGAACAACTAACAATGTATTTAATGCAGTATCTACGTATGTACACGTCTGTAGTACTATTTCCGCTTGCCATGCAACTGACAAATTGATAAATTATAGCATTATTCATCCATATAGACAATTCATGTGGCACCATCTATGCACCCCCTCTCAATCTACTAATTCACTCGGGCTGAAGGGAAACAATGTGGGGATTTTCAGAAAATGTCAATTGCCGATGAATTGAGGTAACTAAACATGACATTGTTGGAACTGTTTGTAAACGTTGATACCGGTTTGCCCTTCGCCACATTACGAACATTACTCTTACGCTGACGTATATGCCATCCGGTACGCACAAACGCATTTTAACTAATTGGCTCATTTTCCATTTACACCTTGTGTGACCATGAAGAAAATCCTTGTTTTAATGAATGTGACATTTAAGGACAGGGGGTTTTGCAACGTTCCTTCATCATAATATATGGCTGCTGTGTGGTCAATTTGCAAAAAGCGGTTGCGTTCTTAGTGGTACCTAAATAGCATCATTTAAACCTATTATTTCAGAATATAATGTGTTACCTATAGACTGCATGACTAGACCAATTGGATATTGTTGCTTGACCATTCTCTGTAAAGACCTTAATGGCTGTTCTATTGGCCTATGTACTGATTAAAACGTGATTGGCCAGTGGGAGGATAGAGAAATGGAATCCTTGATATATCCGCATATCCGCCTGTTGCATATGTCTATTAAGCATCATGGCCATGCAGTGTCATCCGTAAAGCTCTGCTGATCATTTCATGACATGGATGATTGGGCTTGAAGGCATTTGAATCGTTCAGGAATAGATTTGTTATAGCCTCTGCAAGTCAGACGATCGAGCAGCATGTGCGCTTCTGGGCGGTGTTTTGACAATGTCGAACAGTCATATTTTCCAAATGAAAAGGGATTCATTTCCATATCTGTGAAGCACAACAATTTTTGCATGCGCATCATCAAAAACACAAGTATTAATTGGTGACAAATAATTGTTGCACAACAAAAAGGTCAATTTTTGTCATTCTGCACGCAATACTAAAAATAGCAACAGTAGCAGCAATCAGATTGACAATGAAGTTAGGGAGAGAGATTCCATAACCTAACCAATTTACTTAACCAAGAACAATAAAATAATAACAAAATATCCTCCTAAGAGTATTACAACTGCGTAGGAACGTTGATGATACCCATGGACACATGGCGTGAGGCAAGTTAATAGCTTCACTATTGTAACTGCACAAAGAAATAAACTACTTAATCATATTTTGAGTTAGTCCATTTAATAAATCGGCTTCACGTCTGGTATACATAAGTTGATCGATCGTGCCAACTCAGCAATCGGCAGTATTAATGTGTCTTATGTGAAGCCTGCAGTTCTATATGCTGATCTCTACGATCTCAGTATTCACATTGACAGACCCCTCAGTCTGCACACCGCAACGAATACTCCCGAGGCATGCTGATGCTCAATGATTTAACGATTCTTGGTCACAAATGGAACATCGATGAGAAATATCACGAGATCGTCAGTAGAACGGCATGCTGAAATGGATACAATCAGCAGAACGGCACGCTGAAATGGAGATAAATAGCAGAACGTCACCCTGAAATGGAGATATTCAGCAGAAAGGCACACTGAAATGGAGATAATTAGCAGAACGGCACGCTGAAATGGAGATATTTGTATCTGACTCAATGAGCATTTATTGATGAACACCACATTCAAGCAGTTTTCTTGATTGAAGAATGCACCGGTGCATCTCTGTTGATAATAGCACACAGGAGTTATATTGCAACAGTCAAATGATTGTATAATTTGTGAAAGTAGAAGAATTTGAAATAAGTTCAATGTACCACGTTCACATTACTGGTATGGTTAGTAGAACGAGCTGTCGCTTTGGATCTACCTTGAGCATAACACACCTATTGAATGCATTTAAACAGCTCCACAGATCTTTCATTATAGCACATTTTGGCAATGATAATCTAGCCTGTTCATGTTCGATCAATGCAAATATAATGCAATGTCAGCACAACGACCTGGTTCCAATATGCCATGTCTCCTGAAATAATATGTGTGCAAATATACTACAATGGGCGACTGTAACACATATGCAGCAGCCAAAATAGATGATTCCACTATTCGCCACTGAGACAATGGCTATTCAATATGCAGCCTCTCACCCATTGGAGTTTATACAATAACCTTGAGGGCGCTTTCGAAGCGCCAGGCTTGTCATCAACTTCTACCTTGGGGAATTGGTTGGGTGCTAAGAGGGGCATCCAATATGTATTCGCAAGAAAAAGCTACCATTTTAAACCTCTACTGCATGGATGAGGCCTGGTTTTTATTCCTGACATGATGAACAACTGTAGGTTGGATGGTTTATGTCAACTGATGTTGTTTTTAGACGATTCCCAGTAACCAACATCCCACTGTACCCCACCTCCCTCTACCCCCACTATCACCTCCACGTGGCACAGTTCATCCCGTGAAATCGATTGACACCAGGTACGGCCAATAAATATGCTGGCTGCTTTATGTACATGTCAACTACAACCATTAGCAGAAAACTCTTGAGATGTAACTTCTATAGTGAGTAACATGTGATTGATGAGAGAGTATATATATATATATATAGTATATATATATATATATATATATATATATATATATATAGAGATATATATATATATATATATATATATATATATATATATATATATATATATATATATATATATATAAAGGTATATAGATATACAATTTCATATTCTAAATGAGCTGATTTCCATATTTGGTTTCATTTAGATCATTTAGCAGATATAATCGGTGGTGACAAAAAATGTAATAAATATATGAAAGTATGTAAAAAGGAAAACTTGATACGCTAGCTAAATACCAAGAACAAATGAAATAGTGCGGTATATGATTAATCAGACCAATGTCGTGTATGGTGAATACTTTAAGCTATATGTTAATGACAGTTTGCGGTTATCAGTTGATCAGATCAGCTGTTGTCGTTACCAGTGAATCAGCATGCGTTAAACACGCTTTTCGTTACAAATGCTAGGCTTCTGTGATCATTCGATGCTTGTAAGGATATACACAAAATCAACTTAAAGGCTGTTTTAATGGCTATTGAACTGATTACTCCCCATGTAGCCCGATGGACGAGTTTTATCAGGTTTAAGGAACCGCCCGATTAACGCCAGCTCGTAACGTATTTTTCTTTTCACCAAGGAATTGTTTTGATCGTGTTGCTAATTGGTCGATGTGATAGGATTATGGTACACGATACGCTTCAGCAATGCATCAAGGGATGGATTTGTAAACGGGCGCACACCACAACTAATGAATGAATGAACGAATCCGATTATGTAAATACGGAATAAGCGCACAAACTGCCGGTTAGTGCCTCCAGCTCCTGACAATGTGTACTAATTGATATAAGTAGAAGATTTAGGTAAAATCGCACTATTAGCAACAGCATCAGCTACATGATCAAGTCAGTAATGCGAACGACTCCTCTTAACGAGACGGAATCGACCAAAAAACAAACATCGAAGCTTAAAGAACATGCTTATTTGATCAATTTCCAAGCGAAACCCAGGGTCATTCTAAAAATGCCAGGAGCAATCCGTATTCTCACGTTTATAGCCGCAACAGTTAGCTCAGCGCGGTTAGTATCATAACTATTCGACTGGTCCTCCAGACATTACAAAGATTTTGATCATCGGAACTAAACACCATTTAGATCTGCGATAAGTGCGCGAATAACTAAGTCAGCATATTGCCTTGAGGTGCGGTAACCGCTGGTAACTCGAGTGGTCATGATGCAACAAACGTCGACGTTAATGTGCGCCAAGCGCTACTTATCACTAGACTCGATCAATAAAACATGCATGTGTTATCAGAGAGCTAGCTACCGACTATCAGGCTGCAATAACCACGGCGCTGATAAAGGCCTCCATTCTTGATTGATGGGAGAGCTCCAATATTGCGCTCTGATGCCAATGTCATTGACACATGAAGCCACTTACCATGTGCATCTCATACAAAGCCTGTCAATACGAAAACACTAGGCGCAGATCATTGGAGGTTATATCTAATTAGGGCGTGTATATTTTACCATATCACTACCATTACATACCTCACTGTCGGTTTGTTTACACGATGTGGTGGCAACATCTAATGGGTAGATGCTCTTCCGAACACAGAGACTAAGAAGAGTTATGAAAAGAGCTTCACATTGAGACACACAGTATATGGACGTTGAAGCGTGGGATTTCTTCAATGGAATGCATTAGCCGTCGGCCTGTACCAACTGTTATCAACCCTTGTAAATCATAAAATATGCGCGTGTTATCAGCCACTCATAACGAGAAAAAAAGCAATGATTGATAACGGCTTCTGTTTATCTTTGATGTAAAGGTCATTATCATTTACCTGAACAGGACACGTGTTAGGCCATTCTGTCGAGCGTTCCGACCAGTGGCGATATTTATATCTTACTGATAGGGTCACGTAGTTGACCTAATAAAGCAATTCAGGAACAATGATACCAACAACATGATGTCGCATGGTTAGCAAGATAATCATTTACTATGCAGCAAAGATTCGACCTTCACACGTAATTGGGTATCGATGAACCTTATCAAAAACTGCTGTTTCATGATATAATCACTGTTGATAAAATCAGATGCCTATAACTAAAATGCAACAAGCATAAAAATATTACACCTGCCGTTCCGCAAACTATGCACAAAACAAATCATGCGGAGCTGGTGGGGAACAAATGAAATGATCCGCCCTGATGAGATCTGGATTAATATGATAAAATCAGTGCTTGGTGGTAGCATTGACTTTCAATGACACCCACGCCACAAGCTCAAGGAAGATATAAATCATAGCAGTGAGCATTGCAAATACCATCAGCAGATTTGACACCAGTTCCCTTGTCCTAGTTACAGCTACTATCTCATAAATACTCCCTGCAAATATATCCACTTACTATATGTCGTCATTATAGCTAATAAGCAATGCTGATGCCTACATGCGCTCCCCTTGATTGCGAGACATTTCGCCACAAAATTTTGGTTTTACGAATTGGTAATACATTTGTACATATTACTCACTTGTAAACCTGCTGGAGATATAAAGCAAAAGACTGAAGGGTTGAATTAATGTGAGGCAGGGTGTGATCATCGATTGTAGAAGACATAGATTGATGCACTAATGCGCAGAAGTTCAAATCACGGTCATGGGTAAATCAAGCTGTCTGTCTGAAGAGACTATTGATTCAAGGCGTTATGACACAGCCTAAACTCGACATCCATTGTCCAATTATTTAAGCCGCATCGGAACGCCGCATTCAAGGCTTATCAAGTGAGATGTTTATCCTCCTTGAACGTAATGAAGCTTCCCCGATCTCAAGGCGGGCCCATTGAAACGGAACACATAAGATGACTCAACACCTAGCGTAGATTAGTTAACCCATTGTCCCTATATATTGATTATGAATACAACAATGGAATCTGACATCGGAAGGGAGTAAAAAGCATAATGCAAATTATGTTTGATGTAAATATGTAAATATACATATATGTATTACTTTATGTAAATAATTTAAGAAGAAATGAAGAGAGGAAGGAAAGAAGAAAGGAAGGGAGGACTGAAGGAACGAAGGAAAGAAGGAGGGAAGGAGGAAAGAAAGGAGGAAAGAAGGAGGGAAGGGAGGGAAGAAGGAGGAAGGAGGAAGGAAAGAAAGGAGGAAGAAGAAGAAGGAAAGAAGGAAAGGAAAGGGCCAGGAAGGAAGGAAGAAAGGAAGGAAGGAAGGAAGGGAGGAAGGACTGAAGAATGAAAAAGAAAGAAGGAAAGAAAGGAAGGAAAGAAGGGGAAGGGAGGAGGAAGAAGGAAGAAGGAAGGAAAGAAGGAAGGAAAGGAAAGAAGGAAGGAAGGGAGGAAACGAAGAAGGAAGAAGGAAGGAAAGAAGGAAAGAAGGGAAAGGAAAGAAGAAGGAAGGGAGGGAAGGAAGGAATAAAAGAAGGAGGAAAAGAAGAAGAAAGGAAAAAGGAAGGAAGGAAAGGAGAAAAAAAGAAGGAAGAAGCAAGGAAGGAAGGAAGGAAGGAACGAAGCAAGGAAGGAAAGGAAGCTAGGATGGAGGAAGGAAGGAAGGAAGGAAGGAAGGAAGGAAGGAAGGAAGGAAGGACGGAGAGTATTGATTTCTCTAACCATGCTAGATGCAGCACATATGTGAAATCTTCCCAGCATCAACAACGTTTAAACAAATAACTGCGAGTTCAATACTGCTCCTGAACTGAAATATCTTATTGCATCCCTGCATGCATTAACGATAACATTAATTCTACAAAACGTCTGCAAATAAATGTCTTTATTGTGATATACAGAGCCACATCCCTGCGAACACACTTGTATGCTAGAGCTTATAACGCAAGGAGGAAGAGACGTGAGATGTTTACTCACATAGAACAGGACATTCGTGGATTGAAACAAACCGTACAAAACTCAAACAACCATGACCAAATTATCAGCGCTAGAGTGAAATATGAAAATGAGGATAAGGAATATCCCTGGTGCAGTATGGCATCTTATTATATAATAAAGGCTGATGTTCAGAATTGTTTTTGTTATCTTTAACCATATTTCATCATGAAAATATCAGTCATTTCATCTCAGCTTCATTTCATCTCATAAGATGTACACCCGAAATACAATTGCACAACGTCATCTCAATGTTGAAAATGATGATTAAGCCAGTTTTTCGCTTCGTTTTCATTCCAAGTCCTTCAATAGTACGGATCATTATACTCGCTGTAAAAATGTGGTAGGCTATCATTTGCATAATCTCTTTTTGCAATATCATGTGGATCCAAACATTGACACAGTGCTTTTTATAATTTTTACAATAAACCCTTTGCGTTTGACATTTGCGAGCAAATCCTCCATCGTAACGAACGCTGGTGGGGGCCATTCAAAGGATGATCTAAACTAAATATGTTAAGTGAATGAAACGCCATCTATCCCAAAGTTTGACCAATGTTTGGAATCTAGGGAATATCCTCACAGAAGATAAACTTGGACATGGTGTTTAGACACTACGCATATAATACCAAATGGTTCATCAAGCGCCTATGCTAGAGACACGTCTTACCTAAACGTCCACAGAAGGATGTAGATCCTATTTCTGCTAAACACATACCCTGTTTGATAAACGAATATTCCAGTGAAGAAAGATGATACTTCAGTGCAGTTCCCTTTACTGTGATATGCAGAGAGCTGGTACGATATGGTGGTATGTCTCCGTGGTGTATAATAATCCATAATCATGGGATGTCATTAATAAAACAATGTTCGAATTAGGGTTACATCACATCGGCAGGGCTGGGGGAGGGCGAATAGGCTTTCTGTCAAAATATCTTTCGGTAATTACTCACATGGACTCAGGGTTTTAGTTAATATCAAGGTGCAAGGAAGTGAATTTTGTGAGACAAATAAAAACATCAGACATGCATACGTCTGTAGATCCGAATGTTAGGGTTGACATAGTTATCATTCGGTTTGTCAGATGACGGGCGATGGTAAAGACAATATGTGAGGACAGTAGTCATGCAAACCACATCTCGGATGACTTTAAACGATCCCCTACGGAAGTATTGAAACCCCTTGTACATTGTATTAGGGAAATGACAATATGTAGTGTGTCTGAATGAAGGAAAGAAGCCACAGTTGTATTTTCAGCAGCCTCTCACTCCGGTTAAACATCAACTTTCATGGCAAAGAATTGACAGTTAAACGATAACCGAAAAGAAAATATTCTATTGAACTGGTGTCATATAATCACTTGTGAATGTGCTGGGTCCTTCTACCGATGCCCAGGTTAACGTGTATATTAATGTATGTACATGCTAGCATCATTTGTGTTCTAGTCATTTATCTGCAATGATTTCCTAGGCCTTAGATAACGATCAACAGTGCAGCATCATTGACATTGGTTATCCATTGTTATCCCTGGCAAATAAAAAATTCCAATAGGCAGGATGCAACGAACGTAGGAACTCACGGGAATCAAGCTCTACTGCCCACTTGCCGCAGGTGTTATCAGGTAGCTATCAGCAAACACACGGGCTACAATCAGCTCAGGGAGGATACAGGTGAACATTCCCCTTTTGGAGGGAGTCATGGCGCAATAATGCGAACGGAAACAGTATTACACCAGACGTCGGCCTACATTTTAGGCTTAACAGGTCTATTTATTTGTCCATAGTATTCATCATTATTAATAGTTCTATTATAAAGACGCCAATATAATTGTAGTCGTGAATGGTTGCTACTGACTACGCATGGTGCCTGTGCCTGATTCTATGCTTTCTTTTGCCAAGCAGGTCCTAGCGGCGTACACCCTTAATACCTCGGGTATCGATAGAGCGAATTCAAAACTAGGGTACGCCATCAGCTATGTGTTAACATGTTCATGCATAACATTGTCACATTCATTTCTAATGTTTCTGATGTTTACATCATCCTTAGAAGAGTTGTCCGATTGCCGGTATAACATGCGTTTACATTAGAGCTGTGTTGTTAGTCGTTGTTATTCGAGGAACACGATGATATCGAACGATGCCAATTATTAAAGGTGTTCTATCGTGACATTGAGGGCGTTAAATCCACAATGATTAAATATCATTAAAGATTGATTAATCAGGTGCCGATATATTTAATAAGCTCATGTTGTTATTACATCGGGGTTACAACACCAAACCCCACTTCATCTCATTACACCGATGATTGGATTGCAAATACGATCCAATCAATTTCAATATCCAGCCATGATTATGCTCCACAAATAACGCGCACATCCTAATCACTTATCCGACATTGGCTGGCTCCAGAATGTAATTCGCACTGATGAGCTTCCCTGATTTAATAGGTTGAAATAAGAATATGCTTTAAGGATCCTATTTACTTCCTAGTATGTCCGCGCCACATGTTCCACGAAGGAATTGCTTCACTGAGGCATTTAAAATGCCATTAGCAGAATTGGAGCTATGATTCCCCTTTGCTACTGTATAATAAATATCTATCCCCTTACTGTAACTGGCCGTCTGCATTCCTCGTCACAGCTGTTAAAACATGTTGATAGCAAAGCGATCAAAAACTATGCATGTTTTAACATATGTGCGATTCTATTCCACGCGAGAGTCTGTCAGAGGTCGAAAGGCAAAAGGCGGAAGGGTGCGATAAGGGATGGGACACAATATCGATTGGTTCACTGGCGCCTACTAGCGATAAAACGGCAATTCACGAACATGGCAAATTAAGCAGTCTGTCTCCTCCAAAATGTTGGCGTATTAACGAATTTAAACTGTGCTTAGACAGGAGCGGTTAAAGTGCCCTATTGACCCAAGGTCATATGGCACAACTTAAATCAGACACCCATTGCCTAATCAAGTAAGCCGCATTGGAATGCCACATGTAAGGGTCCCCAATAGCGGGTTTTATCCTCCCTTAACGTTATATTGCATGTGTCTGTCACTGCAACGACTATCCAACTTGGGATATGCTGACAATGCAATGTTACTGTACTTCATGCGGCATACGTTGAGCCTATAAATAGTCTCAAGCCTAAGTCAGCATCTGTTCATAATTCATGAGGCGTTGTCGCCAGTCCCACTTCAAGAATGACCCCAGAGCTCCAGACCCCTGAAAACAGTCAACTTTGTTATGGAAGGATGGGTTTAACGATTATGTTTGCTGAAGGAAAACATCTTTTGCGTGTGGAGGCAAGTTATGTTGCGCGTGTGAAAGATATGAAAGAAGTTTTGGAGTTGCCTGCGCCTTTGCCTACCATTTATAATCAGATATGAGTTATGTGGCATGGGGGGTGGCAACGGAATCCTAGCGGTGATAGCTTGGTGCTTGTTCAGATGGCCCAGTCGATTGAACGGTTTTATATCAATGTTTCCTTTTCTCTAAAAGCTTACTCGTGGATCTGATATTTGTCGATTCCCTTGAATGAGTTCTCAATACAAACAACGATGTGACTGTTTGGTATAACGCTCCGACACAACAGCACCCCAACCCCTCTCATAATCGTGTGGCGTGTGACGATGCTGACATTTCACTCCATGAATCGTCCTTTGAAATCAATGACTTAACCAACCAATCAACAGCTGAATGAATGAAAGCACGAATATACACATGATTATGAAAGGAAGAACAATACAGAAACGAATGAATCAATCAAAAGGCAATCGTGAGAAATTGAAATGATCAAGAGAGGAATGAAGTTGAGAATGATTCAAGGTAGAGATGACAGGATGGAGTACGAAAGGGAAGGAAGTATCGCATTCCTGTACAAGGCCTTGTAATGATTTGGCATGACAATGCCTAAGACTCAAGGCCGTCTGTCTATATATTTTCGTTGAGCAAACAAATGTGCTTCGATATATAATTCAACTACAAGGTGTGAAAAGAGTGGCAGTTTATATGTTTCGATGAATAAACAGAATCCGACATGAATAGGTCTGTTGTGTTAAGGATAAGTGTTAACGAGGCTAACATGTGAATGGGCGTCATATGACGTGCGAGTGTGAACAACAATATAGAAAGGTTCTAGTAACAAAGGTACGTGAATGATTACGACGATCTTAGATGATATGAAACTTTGTTACTTTATAGGGCATCTGACGATTAATTTTACCACATTCTAAACTACATAAGTATGATGAATAAAATGCCGTTCATATCTGATGTGCAAGATATTTAAGCAAAATCATGAATAAATGCTGAAACAAACAGTTTTAATGGCTTCCAGTTATTGATGCGCCCTCTGAGAACATTTCGCTGCACAAATTGTATCACAACCTGCCTGGGGCTACACCAGAGACACACAGTTGTATGCTTCTCATTAACGACTACATACTGCCTTTATCACGATAGAAGCGGGTCATTATAGTGCATATTTCAATTCATAATCAACCTTTAATACTCAATGCATACCCCACTTAGTCAAAGATTCTTACGAGAATTTGTACTGTTTTCGTTGCCTTCGCTATGCAGGATGATGTCTTGATGTAGTGGTACATCCAAGTATATTAAACCATAATCATGGGATGTTACACGTACAATATGCGCAAATAATGGCATCATCACATTACAGTGCGATGGCCATGGTATAAGAACTCAGTATAGAATACCCTATCAGCTTAAATTATTTGGCATGAGATTGTGCTTAGCTATAGATCTTCTGTCATTTTATATCGGCAAACAAATAAATCAGCTCACGGTCAGATTCAACCATAAGATGTGAGAAAGTGTGGTAGTATGTATTTTGAGACGATGAAAGAAGCCTTGTTTGTTATGTCAGGGATAAGTGTTGACAGTCTGTCAATATTTGAATGAGCCTAAAATGATGATCAAGTGTGAACTGTAATGTACGTAAGGCTGTGGTCACAGAAGTGTGATGATCTGCAAACTGTTTCAAATACCAAAGCACACTGGCTAAGCTATTAACGTTTTAAAATAGATAATGCAAGCACAATGTCTTTGCACAATACTGAATCCTTAAAGAGACTGTTCAGCCACATATAAGGCAATCAGGGATCATTTCGTTATTACATTACTGCGCTTAACGCAGACGTAAGTAATGACATCTTCTAATTTGTGCCGCCGAGTTTACATGATGGAAGTTATGTTGATAAGTTTTTAACATTATTATTTGACTGGAAATGTTCATGATATACTGTGGAGATCTGTTTTATTCAGTTATGTCGTTCCATCGATAACGGTGCCTCCCAACCATGAACTACACGAATGTTAGCTGTAAATCATAACGCGCTCTGAATTTACCTCGCTAACGATGTGTATTCTTCCGCTTTAGTTACATAATGTAGATTTCATAAAATCTTCACTCATTCAAGTTGTGGGCATAATTGTGCACACATTAGACCGACAAGCAGGAAGGACAATGTCCGACAACATAAATGGCGACTGTCGAAGCAAGGATCTTTTTTCTGAGACCACAGCGCCGCGTAGCGACTGAAAGTCTGAAAATGTAACATTTTTGGTTTCCAAGGTGCTGTTACCAAGCAGCTTGCTAGGCAACCACTTTCCTTATATGGGGCTGAACAGTCTCTTTAATATGTACATATATCAGTACTGACGACGGTTAAATCACTTTTACTGTTCGTGTTGGCTTCTACATAGCTAGGACCACCTATACATGATTCGCGCTATCAGACCTCTTGCTCGGGTTGCCTACAAGACCTGAATGCAGTGAAGGCCACAAACAGCACCAAAGGTTGCACTGACATAGTAATATCATTCTAATATGTTATGATCGTAGCATGTTAATGATTCGTTTCATATCAACATCGTTATTGTTCATTGAACAGATTGCATTCACCGGTCCCAATTACCTGGTATTATTATATCATCAACATAATGAAATCAATCAATTAACGAAGATGACACGCTTTTATCATACATGCGCAATTGGGTGGCCCTCCATTCACGAGACGGTCCCCTCAGGACGGAACACCTGACGCCCAGCTCACGTTTCTTAACCAACTGTCCCTTGGTCCAATGCTATCTCTATGTTTCTGATCTAAGCTCATCCTTCTCACCATGGGCGTATTCTGATGGGTATATATATATATATATATATATATATATATATATATATATATATATATATATATATATATATATATATATATATATATATATATATATATATATATATATATATATATATATATATATATATATATATATATATATATATATATATATATATAGCGGTGGAATGGTGGAAGGAATAAGGTAGGAAGGTAGGAGAGTGGCGAGTCCGTTATGAAACCAAAAACGCAGCTCATCTAGCGAGTAGTGTAAGTACTTACAAAATCAATAGCATTAAACATTTCAAGGTTGACGTATTAACATTTCACATAGATACAAGCTCAATATTGCTTCATATCTTTGTGACTTCATGGTTACTAGCGAACATGAACGATATAGTAAATGCTGCATTGAGTATGGATCTTTACCTAGGTATGCAAACAATGATATATTAATTCATTGGCGTCAGCAGAACCTGATCAAGGTCAAGAAATCCCAGGCACAAAAAGCTCTTTCTTTTGTTATGAAAACTGCACGGGAAAGTTCGTGTTGACATTAAGGGAAATACCGCCATTATCATGGTGTAAGCAGATCGTAACGTTGCATGTCTAATGCCATCATATGTTTACTTACAAGTCGATGGAAATATGTAGGAATTATATAAGGCATACCCTTCTTAATTAATGCAGATAATAAGATGTATGCTTTGTGCTGCTGGCATTTCTTTGCTCTACACAGTGTGGTACATCTTATTTCAAATAATTCTATGTGATTCATACCAAATGCAAAGTCAATGGCAGATTCACATCAGCCATTAGCCCGTATAAATCTACTTGATTCAACGCTCCGTCTTAATTGATCGGTCAATATAAGTTTGCAAACAAACACACCAGGCCGAAGGTATAATTCAACAACAATGTGTGAGAAAGTGAAGTAGTTTAGACTGAGAAACACGAACAGGTTTGTTGGGTCATGGATAAGTGTTGACACACAATCAATAGTTGAATTATCGTCAATTGACGGCCGGGTGTGAAACACAATATTTGAATCTTGTAGTAATACACAAGGTGAGCCTAGATGTTAAACCTCAATCACAGATAACTTGGAAAAAAAGAACACCTATAACTTATCGAAATCCGTAAGGAAAGACAGATATAGCAGTAATTCCGACATTGGAGAGCTTTTCTGAAAGCAGAAGAACATTGTTTATCATTATTGCATTTTGCTGCTTAAACGCCATAAACTAAATGATCATCATGCTAGCTGAACTAATCAGATATTTTTAATGCACAAATGCACATTTCTACTGTCTGTGTCCTTGAAAAGCACGCTGACAAATGTATATAACTGAAACCACAGCAGTGTATATACCACTGAAGCTTCTCTGGTTGGTTGTTATATGAGTGTATATACCACTGACGCTTCTCTTGTTGGTTGTTATATAAGTGAACACATAATGTATTGGCACAGCTTTATTGATGCCATCGCAAGGCTAGGAGCCAATTATACAAGTATTCGGTGACATTCACGCTGTTCTGAGCTCTACCGAATGTTATTCTAACGCGTGGATGCACCAATTCCCTGACAGACAGCTGCTGGTGTTGCTATGTTGTGGGTTCGAGCAGAGCGAAAATATTACAGCTTTGTGCAGAAAAACACCACCATGGCTGCATTATATCGCAGTGATGATACCCTCATGTTGTGGCATCGGTAACGTGGTTTTATCCCAGTGATGATATTCTCATATTGTGGCATCGGGAACGTGGTTTTATCCCCGTGAGGATACCTTCATATTGTGGCATCGGTAACGTGGTTTTAGGCCAGTGATAATACTCTCATGTTTTGCCATCGGCAACGTGGTTTTACTACAGTGATGATACCCTCATGTTGTGGCACCTGTAACATGGTTTATTCCCAGTGATGATACCCTCATGTTGTGGTATTGGTAACGTGGTTTAACTCCTGTGATGATACCCTCATGTTGTGGCATTGGTAACATGGTTTTACTCCAGTGATGATACCCTCATGTTGTGGCATTGGTAACATGGTTTTACTCCAGTGATGATACCCTCATGTTGTGGCATCGGTAACGTGGTTATATATCGTGCATTGGAGGCCATTAAACGAACTCCCACACAGACACGAGCGCGCAATTGTGTGCTATTTAGATGTGAAGCGCCCAATAAATGTGGAGCGCTTAACATTGAACATATGAAAAGTTATCACCAACATCCTTCTGCATTTGAATGACTGGATATACCCGGTTACTTTAATCACTCACTCATGTTCCTGACGCTGCTGGCATGTGACGTTCAGCAGCATGACTCAATAGGCCAGTTTGTTGCAGATTCACAGCTTTACCATTTCAGTTACATTATTTTTGTCGCCTCACAATGTGACAAGGGTATTTTACGATTGGTAGATAATGGATGCAAAAAAAGCAAATAATTAGATATAGTTTAACCTTATTGACGCGTTCGCTGTTTTTGTACAAACGCTGCGCTTAGCTGGAAAACCATTGAGGAGATATGATTCGTAGCAAATGTGGTTTACCATCGGTGACATATCAGTATGAGCATCACATTCGTAATGACCAACTAATGATTTTGTGAATGTTAGCGTGAAAGACATTTGGTTGAGATTATTTTAATTAACAAAATGACTTGCGCCACCTAGGATAGTTATTGATCAATAAATAGCTAACTTGACCTTGTGTATGCTCTTGCTTGTCTTCTGCAGCACAAATGCAATATTATTACCTGCCTCCATCCGTACGAGACCACCCGTTCATAGTACGTACTTCAGGTATGTGTTTCGCACCATATGTGCCAGTAGATAATGCCTGGATAAACATTAATGCCTTCAAATTGAAATATGTGGCTCTGACGTTGTTCTCAAAATGTTCTCTGTGTTCGAGAGCAGTTGTAACGTAAATACTGGGCTTCCCGGAAACCAACGCACAGGCGTAAATGAGTGCGTTATGACATGGAAGTAAGAACTCGGACCTTGATTAGATTTATGCACCAGGTATATTATTTTGAAACATCAAGAATCATAGGAAACATACTCGTTGTTCACACAGGTGCAAATCAATTGTAAAAAATACTCGACTAATGAGCCGTATTTTGCCATCCTTACTTATATGAAGTAGCAAAGTCACCGGGCGGCATCAATGAGAGGGTTCGTACATAAGTCCAATAATACCAAGCAAACACTCAGCTTAATACAATGCAGTCATCTAACAATAGTTGAGTTAATACGCGTTCCATCAAACTAAATTAGCCCAATGCGACGTGATTCACGTCCCTGCTTGATCTGTTATCGTGAGGGGTCCATTATTTGTACGCATATATAACATTTGAATCAGATCACAAAGTAACACACCTGCGTTATCCGTGTTTTGGAATAAGGCAAATTCAACGAAATTTTGATTGCACAAGACATAGCAATTGCTACCTATTTCGGTGCAAATAATGAGCAAACACCTTACCTCTATCGAAAAAAGGTTCAGTTACCTAGTAAAATGTTGCATATGGAACAAGTTAAACACTGATTGGTAATATAGGTAGATTTGATTGATTTAATCTAAGATATTGTTTTATTGTTGTTTATCCGATAGAACTCCCAACGAAATGTCACAAGACCACCTGTACTTAAGTGTCATAATTACTATGGCAACATTTTTCTTTCAGAAAACACAGGTTGACGGACTCGAAATGAAATAACACCTGTCTGGTGGTACGTTTTACGAATGGAATAACCAATAAGATAGGGAATGCTATTCAAGGCAAGTGAGAACAAATCTCTTTTATTATAGTGTGTCCCACGAGAGCATTCGAATGATTTAAATAAACAGATAATAGGCTGAAAATATGAACATCGTTCCCGAACAGCCCACTCTGGCCTCGGATGAATGAGTTGATTGAGAGCTAGGCGCGTAGAGGGCGTCTCGCAAGGATATGCCTATATGACTGTAGTTTGTCACATTCTTCAGGCGTGAATAATGAAACCATTGATCACTGTAGAAGTGCTGTGGCAAGCGGATCAATGCTGACACGTGCATTACACGTTAGATATTCTAGATATCCTTTGCATTATTAGACTCAATGTTACTACAGTAAACAGCGTTCAATCATAGCTTATCACTACAATCTCGCATACATTTCAAATATAAATTTCTTTTCCTCTCTCGAGTGTATCACTTCCGTACCACAAGTCAGCTTTTTAGACCATTCATTGAGCACAATGTTGCATCAGCTTATTCAGTTAAAGTCTACATCGCTACTATTACAATTAAGATATCTCGACAATAGATATTATGAAATGTATGCAAGAAACATTCATATTTTGCAGTTAACCTTAACATTTAGACATGATTGATTGTAGTGATTAACTTCTGTGATTGCCACATGTGAAAAAAACCTTGGTATCCTTTGTTGATCTGACCTGGTTATAATCCTTTCACTGCAGCTCATCGAGAGAGGAAAAGAACTTGATATTGCTCGCAGAGCGTGATAAAGTCTACTCTACGCATTATCAACAAGGATTGAAGCAACATGACAACTCTTTAATAATGACTAATTGTTATATTGCATGTATCCTTGTGGTTAGGGTTGGATACAAATATCACTTAGCATATATGAATAAAACACCAACAACACATGTCCGTTACAACTAGCTACCAAAGCAGAAGAGGATATTACGTGGTTTCCCTGTTCGTGTGAGACTCTAATCCCGCGCACTAACATGTATCACAATAGCAGTACCAATAACAACGGCTGACGACATGTCAAACATAATCAAACAAACTGCTAGATTGGATTGGTTAACAAGACGCCGGTCCAAGTCGTCCAGACTTGCCCCATATTGTGATACGTCATGCATATATGCAAATATTTCCACAATAGTAAATAATCCACCGGATTACCATTATGTGTGACATATTTAGTATATATGAGTCTTTGTCACGTTATTCTCCTTACTGTCCCTATAGTCAAGGCCCGAATGTAAGGATTTTCAGCATTAAGGCTATAATTAAAGGAGCTTTTGCAGAAATATTACAATCAATTGATTACCATAGTGGTGTCTTATGTGTGTATGTGTGTGTATATGTGAGTGTAAATATGTGTGTGTCTGTTTGTGTGTGTCTGAGTGTATGTGATATCTTGTGTTGTTGGAGTCCTAATATGATGGAATTACGTCTGGTGTTGTTGGAGTCCTAATATGATGGAATTACGTCTGTGTAGTTAACTGACCACACGTTTGCTTATTTTGTTCACAACATTCGGATGCTGTTTTCAAAACGCCTTCTATCGATAAATTATCGATTATTTTGGTGTTCCTAATACTTAAAACAGGGTACAATTGGGTCATTTTAGCAACTGCACCAAAAAAGGAAACAAATTACAAATGGAACCTGGGACAGACCAAATGCACCTTTAAATATTTGATGTAAAGCTTGTGACATTTATACGCTGTCAATTGATTAGGCAACAATATTGAGATTAAAATGTTAATAAGCAATCAGCTACTTTGTTTGTTCGATATGACTTCAATCCCATCGTGTCAGATTATCTAAAGCTTGTCCATTACATGATCCTCACTCAATCAAATGAAATGCCGATCTGGATTCTATAGCCTCACATCACTAGTCCCCTTCCATCGACTGCCTAATTACAATGATCGAATCTTTCACGCTGTGTTGTTGACGGAGATATTAGAACCTTATTTGCAATGGACCTGGAAAATCATTCCAAATATAATTGATGATAGATTGGTTCTGAGGTCACGGAACATATTGGCGGCGCATGAAAAGACAGAATTGGTTATCGACAAATGCAGGATATGTTTCCTGTAATAATGACTTGGTGAATGTGCAATATGATGGACAAAGTGGCATTTGGGCATGTTGCTTAACTACATCACGTGGCATTTAAACCAATTAAGGGAGAACATATACCAATGTCTTTGATAGCGTCAGAGGTCAGTAATATCATAATGGAAATCATGTTCTTTAGGCTTTTCATGTTTTTGGATAAAACTATTTTCAAAGCATTTAGTGATATAATATACTGTTGTGCCATTACGGGTCGCATATGCAGTTATGGCACAGAAAATATGCAAAAATTATAGACTTAGGGGTCTACATCGTAATGGGGTTCTGACAAAATTCGATAATAGATCTTTTAATTCAAATGAATATCAGTCCGATGTCTGGTCATGTCATATTGGACATCAAACACCTGGAGTCAGGAGACAAACGAGTGCAAACAATGCACTTATATTCATCTATAACTAAATTTGGTTGTCATTGGCTATGTGGTCTCTATCGCATTTGATGATCATATCTTACATTATGAGACACAATGCAATACAATCAGTAATGGATTACTGTGTGGCTCTCGGCAACCAGTACTTAAAATAATGTTTCTCTCTTCTTTATTTCTAGTGAAATAATCACCCGGGGCATTAATAATACATACTTAAATGCATTCAAATATAGAAAGAAGTTGGTAACCGTCTACACTGTGAAGTGGAACGTACTGAATGTCTTTCATGGGCGATCTCAAGTGGCAGCTGGTATGGGCAAAATATGTCTAAACTGGCCCTATCACATGAACAATGGCTGAAAGTCATGACTTGTCCGTCCATAATCTTGTACACGAAGCAATAAGCCCAATAAATAGTTAACATTCACTACACTCCTTAACGTACACACATCTATACTTAGCCATAGCCTCGTTCATCGTTTATAATCATGGCAATGAGATTTGGTATAAGTCAACAGACCAGACAGTCTGGCCTTGTGTGTAATATCCCGCAGCCTATCATACATATGCGCCTATATTGGCTGCATCAACATACATTCCTCCCACACCGTCCATGTTATGGCAGGCAGTGACTACAGTCACTCGTTGAACAAAACCTCAAAGTGATAAATATTTTTATGCTTTGGTAACACGTCGTTAGAAGACCTTTTATTGTCTTCCACTTAAGCGAATACATCCCGCGCCTTCCAGAAACGCAATAATCTGCCCAACGGTTCAAATATACATGCTTATTTAGAGCTTTGCGGTTAAGATAAGAATGACCTTTGACATATGACACAACACGATTGCTGATTAATGAAGGCATCGTTTGATATAAGGGTATGCAACCCGATTATTTTGATCAGGTCCGGAATCTTTGCAGAAGCAGATAAGCAACATAAGATCCTCCCCATTACATTAAACTAACCTAGGATAAAATGGCTGCTGAAATGTGCATAACACTACAGCACTATAAGCTTTTATTATCAAGTTTTATTTTTGGACGAAATATGAAAAATGAGGCACATTTCTCGCTTATTACTTTCTTCATTTTATAGCTTTTATTTGTGTTACACAGGAAAACACAATCGCAGCAGCTATCACAAACGTCCCCTTCTATATGGCCATCACACTGCGACATCCTCCTCCTCACGGGAACAACTTATTTATGTGAGTTATTTCTTGCACATAGCTTGGTTCAGATGCTGCCAATGACGATGTTGAGACTAATTAATTATTGTCAAGTTCATGAAGATGCGATTAAATTACACGGCCGTATTCCACATAGATCTCTGCAAGTATGTTTGCTTCATATATGATAGTAAGGATTTTAGAGTCTGCGCAATAGGACGGAATAATATCCCCCCTGATTGCGTGATGTGTGCATATTTATTGGATCCAGGTTTCGTGCAACAACATGTAATAAGTCAATGTTCCAATTCCTCCGTTCCTGCTTGCCATCACTCTTTCTTTCCTTCACTCCTTCTTTCCTTCACTCCTTCCCTCCTTCCTTTCTTCCATCCTTCACTCTTTCCCTCCTTCCTTCCTTCCACCCTTCACTCCTTCCCTCCTTCCTCTCTTCTATCCTTCATTCCTTTCTTTCTTCGCTTATTTATGTCTTCGATCTATCTTTGTAACCCCGCTTTTTCTCTTCTGTACCCATTTCATATGATTCATTCATTTATCAATTTGTTTGCTCGAAAAAGTCATCCCTGAATATTACGCTGCACAAACTGTGGCTTTAAAATTTATATCTTGGTGTAAAGTAGCAGCACTCAGATGACTGATGGAGGGCTAAGGGGGGGGGGGGGGGGGTGGGTGGTAGTAGCTTTCCTTACACATTCAAGAAAATATAATGAGGAATCAGAACACAAGTGTGACTGAACTTTACTTGCAAAAAGCTGTCCAGACACAATCATTCTATGAACAAATGTATAATTGTTTATGAATAAATGTTAGATACAATTTGTCTGGTCTTGATTCCTGACTTTCGTTATCCGATACGACTTGCAGCATGCTTTGTCTTCCTTTAACGTGTAAACAGCTACTGTCTATTAAATCAATTGTAGTATTCTGTTTTATTCACTTCGTATATGGGGCTTGATTGCTGCTTTCATAATATACCTATTATCATCAAAACACAATTTTGATGGTCGCTTATGCACACCGTAAGACGACGCATACCATTACCCCCCACCACGCTACCTTGGCCGTGAACGTGATCTACACACCCAGAACCTAAACTAATCTGACCCTTAACCAAAGTACACATGATCACAAACATATTGACAAACTATCCTAAAGGCGCTGGCTTTCATGTACAAAAGCTCAACAGCTCCATAACTTTTATCTCCCTACCACAAGCATAATATTTTAATCCTGCACCTGACAGAATGATTGAAAGCAACAGATTTTACCAGTTACAGCACAGCCCTATTTATCGCAGCGATTAAGTCATTACAATATCCCTCGTTCATAACAAAGTGGGCTGATGGTAGCAGTACTAGGAGTAGTAGAAGTAGAAGTAGAAGTAGTAGTAGTTGTAATGAAAGTAGTAGTAGTAGTAGTAGTCGTAATAGTAGTAGTAGTAGTAGTAGTTGAAGTAGTAGTAGTAGTAGTAGTAGTAGTAGTAGTAGTAGTAGTAGTAGTAGTAGTAGTAGTAGTATAGTACCGTGTTTTCCCTCTGAATTTCAGTGTCATTTTTGAAGGGAAGCGAGACTTACAATAATTCCTTGGAATTTTACACAACCGGGTGTTTTCTTGGGCATTATCAGGTGCTAGACTTGGGATGGATCCACCGATGCCGCGTCACGTGCCGTTGCACTGCCTTGTGAGTTAATATCTAGATGGATTATCATCGATTACAGTGACAGACGCATGACAAGTTTGATGGAGATTGGCTACCTGATAATTAGATTAGGCTCAATTGACGGAATGCGTATAAGGAGGGTATGATGAGACAAACAAACACACAGATAGCATTGTCGAGTTTGAGGGACAGCTGATAAAGATAGGCCTGCTGCGTGTTGAATTACGTTTGGTGTTACGCTTTGAGGGGAGCGACTTGTGATTGGAGGTGTTTCATAACGTTTCGTCAGGATAAACATCTCACTTGATAACCCTGTGAATGTGGCGTTCCAACGCGGCTAAGTGTCATAACGCCTACTGTCCCTTAACCGCTCGTGTCTAAACACAGTTATTTCGTCAACCTCTTGAAGCAACCAGACAGCTTAATTGGCCTACGTCCGACATTTGACCTTTTTTTGCATGTATTCCATCTCGAATACACATGTGTTTCTCGCACCAAGCATTGGGTTTGCGTGTTTGACATATCACAAATAATGAACGCATCGTTTGTAAGGGGCACGATCTCCATTTAGCTATCAGCGTCTCAAAGAGCTATGGTGAGGAACTGTAGTCAGACAATTTGTTTCGTTATTGAGGTTGTAATGATTATGTATTATGATTATATAATTAAGTATTTTTAGACAGGTGTCGAAACGAGGCTAAGTGAACGCCAATCCTGTTAATGCGTTTCTAAATACTCACCACACTGATACGTTTCCATGGCAACATGTAGCATGAACTTAAGTTAAAGACGCTGTTTTTCTCCTATTGATTCGGTAGCTCTCTTAATGGTGGATTGCAACTTACGCTCTGTCAATATCAAGTGGCTCTCTTAATACTTTAATTATATAGCTACCCTGTAAGTCTCCATAGATTCGGGGGGGGGCTCTCTTAATGACTGATTGAAACTTACGATCTGTGAATAATATCAATATGACTGAAATAGTTCTTTTTGGTTAGTTTTGAGCTATATCGAAACACACTTAATTTGATCGATAGTAAAAACATTGGTGAATCAAGATGGCGTGAGTTCGTGTGGTTCGACCCTGATGTTTACGATGCTATGGGGGATGGTTCTTGCAGACTGCTTATGGGAAATTATATCAAAGGTGCATTGCAGCACATAATCGTTCAAATTCTGCAGTGAAGGGCACTTTCAGCATTAACAGCCTTAACAATATGTGAATAAATTAAGCCTCAATTGACCGCATGGATAAGATCATGAAGCCAAACATTTTTCTAGAGAGAGATCCGTTACATATAAAAGGATAGGAAACGGAACGCAGTGAAGCCTTTTTTTAAAGTTGCAGTTAACATATCGTGTTGAACATGCAATTATAGTGCGACAGATGGATGAGGAAGTAACCTAAAAAGTGCTTCACAAGCGCCAATCTATGGCTGGGTTGCTAACTCCCGTTGCAACAATCGGTTTGTGGTTGGATGATAACCATAACAGAAAATCATCATGGGAACGGAATAATATATTTTCAAATCCGTTTGTTTGAGATATTGCAGCTCTCTTAATGAGAAGTTCGATTCCGTATGGACGCGAATCTTCCCTTCCTTATTAGAATCACAATGGTCGAGAAATTGGCATTATTATATACCTGTGTGCAAGTTATTTCTGGCACGAGGTCGGGTTCTCCAAATGCCAACGGCGGTATTGGTGATAAATCGAGGTGTTATTGGCAGACTTATTGTAGCATTAACCTTATTGTTGCTGTATGTTAGTACCCAATAAGACATTCCAGCGCAGAAGCAGTATGGAACTTGCAAGTGTATATTTAACTGTTGATATGTCAGTTTTGGAAGGCTTCGGGTTAATGATTGTGGACAGTGCTTTACACCCGCAAATAATATCTACACCATCTGCGTGATGGACTGCATCTCGCTCGGCTGAGTACCTTATACAAGAGTACCATGAAGGCGATTTTCTCCTTTCTTCCCTTCTTCCTTCCTTCCTTCCACCCTCTGCAGGTCAATGATAATGATCTTAACATCCAAGATAAAAAGAAACCATTATCAATTGGGTTTTTTTTTTTCAATTTATAAGTGGTTGATTGCAGGCGATGAGGTCATGGCTTACAAGGGCTTGATAACAGATGACACAGATAATATATCTACCGCAGCATGTCATGCACGCTTTTGAGCGGTTTGAATAGTGTAGGTCCTGAAGAGCATACCATATTGGATGATGCCACAAAACGGCATCTAGCAATCTTATTTTGCGTTTAACCAGATACTTGTATGTATATCAATGATAGTGTAAGCTACATTTAAACAGAACTGGGCTGATATGTGTGCGCTTGGTTCTCGATGTCAGGCATCCGAGCGCCGAGCAACTCTTGCCATTCCACGCTTGGAAGCGTGACATGGGGAAGAAAGCGCCCGTGGTTAGCACTCAGCCACTACGGTAGCTTATGGAATAATATTGTACAACGAGCTCGCCTTTAATAGACATAGAAATAGTTGAGTTCACAATTGATGTTGTGCTATTGACAGGGCTACTATAAGATACACATGATAAACGATTTCATACGATAGCGCGGTTATATAAAGCGGATATCAATCCAGAAAAAGTCTACTTTCGTAGTTTGTGGCAAACGTTCTTGTGGACGATAACTATTTACTGTGTGGCCACCACAGATCATTGCATATGTGCCTTATTGGCCCTGTGTACATCGGCCTGTTCAGCCAGTGATGTATCGCATGTTGCCTGATAAGCTTGTACATTAGGGTGCAATACTGGGTCGTTGTGGCCTGAGAGTCGGTTGATAGCTGTCTGATTACATATGCTTCTGTTATTAATCGCATCTAGTGATAAGTAGCGCTTGTTAAATGTGGATATCTACGTTTGTTGCATCATAACAACTCGAGGTAGAAGCGGTTACCGCACCTCAAGGAAATCTGCTTACTTTGCACTTTGCGGCCTCCTCATAAGTAATATTAATTCACCAGATATAACGAATACTGACTACAGTAGTGACAATCGTCTAAAAGACCATTATAGATATACCGCTAGAATGCCCACGATGCAACACGGGTGAAATGTATGCTCCATCAAGTAAAAGCATGTTATGCGGGTCTTTTGAAATTGTGACAGCCTATCCTATCCATGCCGATCTGATGATGTTGTTTTTCGGGCATAATTGGCATATGGCATAACACGTATGCCAATTATATCGTAGAGACAGGCGTAAAGAAACAAAGCACAAAATATTTCAACTTATCCCCTCAATTCACCAAGACAGTTATGCATTATATATTACATTCACGCTTTAACGGACGTCAAGGTGAACGGATGAAATTTCAGATGCGACGTTATGACAAGCATCTTTCATGATAAAGGTGACCTTGTCATTGGTGATAAGCATTTCTACGATGTATCTTTAGCATATCTTAAGGCATTTGTCGTCTCAGTTCGTGCAAGGCAGAGCTGTATCTGTAATGAAATACAGATTATCTCATGATTCTGCTTATATATGACCAGGCTGTGGCTTCATACAGTGCCTGGTCAATGCTGACCCATTCGCAATACCAACTGAATTTGGAAGATGCTATGGACACCGCGACAGTTTTATGAGGATGGGGTGCCTTAACAGTGCACCCTAAGCACCCTCATCAACTTTGTACAAGTCTGTTGTCGGGTAGTAACTCCCATCCAGTTCACGGAATGGCACTGGTACACCATTCGGCCGAGGTTGTAGGTCAGATAAAACAGGAAATCTTTTTAGGAACAACACCAACCATTTGCAAACCAGATGACGTAAGCAGTATGTTAGATATATTGCAGCCTATCAGAATATCACCTGGCTTGAAAAGTAAAATGTGATCTGCGCACTGAAATGTACTCAAACTAAGATATATAAACTGATGCTAATATGTTGAAGTATGAATGAGTAGTAACACAAACAAAACAGGTTCAATAATAATTACATAAAGATATTCAAGGGCTTAATTAAGTAACATGAAATGGAATTGTTCCTCTGCCATATTTCTCATTCTTCCCATTCTTATTACATCCTAGCAATGCTGTGATTGTAGTAATTTCCTGTGATATTAGTCATTGTGGCCTGTATTCCAAAGCGCTGGTTACAGTCATGCAGTGAAGCACAATCACTAGGGCTAATTTAGCCATCACAAATGCTGTCTTCTTCATATTATCAGTTGATAAATTCGGGTTATCAAGTCTACAACCTTTATATTCGGGTCATTTCATGCATGAGGCATGTTTTTACAGAGGAAATCACCGCCAAGGAAATCCAAGCTTGAACGATGTCTACATAGTAATGAGGCTTCCTCAACTATCACTTAGTAACATCTGTTAAGATTTCTGCCACGATTAAGTGCAAAAAAAACCCATGAAATTTGATATAGAAATGCATCGCATGACTACAAATGTTCTATTTGTTCAAATTCTATTTCTAGGTCAGTTCCGTAGCTACAAATAAATGCTTAGCCGAACAAACAAAATGCTATAGCAGTTGCGTTTAGCAATGTGGCAATTGGGCAATCCTCTACCTCAGTCAAATACGGCATATTGCCAGGACTAGGAGACCAGACCTTCTGTTGAGTAATGTAAATTGACTCATGCGCATCTATATAATTGCACTTGTATATGACTTAACAGTATCAAATTACTAAATAAACACATTGGTGCCGGTGGCAGCCATCACCACACTGGGGCCATGTCAACAGGCCGACTAAGAGGTCTGACCTTCGCAATAACATCTAAGTAATCTATGTCTGCATCTTTATGGAAACCAACCCAAGAGGCCCAAATTAGCTTTTTGATAGTTGTTACCTTTTGAGGCAAACCCAGAAGAGGTTTCGCACGACGAAATTGAGTTTGCATTATTTATTTCAAAACCTAGATAGGCCATCATACAGGCCATTTGGCTGATGGAGGTCAGGCAACAGATGAATTATTGATAGCATTGTGCAAGCCACTCAAACATACTCATGCTATAGACGTCTGATCATGTGAATACAAACTGTCGATAATTATATCGCTGATGCTTTCATTTTATCTGAGATTGTTGGATATCATTAACATACCTAGCTACTAGTTTGCGTATGTTTCATAACACACAACCGTCAATTGACGCTCATTTAATAGCTGTGTCTCTGATTCAACCGACCTGTTTATGTTTGATTCTCTTATTTCCTTAACCAATATATATTACTCACACCTCTATCAGTATGTTTATCGAACATTATGTTGACAGGATGCCCTCAGTCATATACAATGTAAAACACAAACGATAACTACATGCAATATGAGCTGCTATGTTATTATGGATTTATGTTCACCGAGTAGACATGCTTAACACATTCAAGTGCAAAACAATCAATTTATTCCGTCCATTCGTCAGAATGGGATGTGTTGCATACATCTAGGGACTTTTAAACATATAACACTAAACATGCGCTGTAACTACCGGCTTTTGTCATGATAATATCGCTATTGTCGTTAATGGTGGTCATTGATATGACGTGTCTCTCGTATAGCTCCAGACAATTTGTATTATACAATACTATAGCCAACGGGAGGACGGTAAATGACAATGGCATCAACACATAATTAGAGGATATTTGTATGATATATGTTGTGTCATTCTTGTTGATTTGCATGCATGCATCTAGGCCACAAATAATTAACGACATTGCAGGATCACTGTTGTTCATTCAAGAAGTTCATTTTAGATTAATCCAAAATTGTAAAACCAGCGTTGTATAGATGGGTGCTTTCATTTCGCCGGAGAACGTGGTATAACATTGCCGCTTGTCACTATTCAATAACCCTCTTTTTGTATGAAATCTGTCTCTTCTAAAGGGTCTGGCTACACAGATTCAAATGCCGTTGCGATGCAATAAGCATTTCCAAGACATAAGCCAATTGGTTTTGCCAGAACCTATAGGAATATATATATATCAATTTATAGCTTTCCCTGCTAATGATTTGCGAAAAGTGGCAGAAATAATAGCTACACTGTTAGTGTGATGCGTTGCATTTCATGAGATAAAGACCACATACAAGGACACGAAGGAAATCAATACTACCCTTCCTTCATGCCTTCCTTTTTACCTTCCTTCCGACATCCCTTCATTTGCTTTTTTCGCCAAGCATTCTTGACCACATTTCGTCATTGCTTTCTTCTCTTTACCAGTTCTCTACTTTCCCCCCTTCCCAACTCATTCCCCTTGAAGCAGTCTTTTATACCTGTGTCCCCTCGATTAATATTGTTGCGTGACAACACCCATAACCCTGTTGAATCTTTGGTTGTTTTTCCATAGCAACCTGCATCCGGTTGTCATTTCGTTCAGATATCAAATGTCAGCACTATCACTAAACAAACAGAAGATAGCTGTGGATATTGGCGAAGGGCATCGTTAAATAACACGACCTCTACTTCGGCTCATAAAATCGCCTCGGGAGAGGCTTTGAAGAAGTGGCTTGTAAAACCAAAGCGACTTGTGGTTCTCAAAGCGAGCCGCTCAACAATCACCCCTAGTCGCATCCTATCAGAACGCGCGCCACGAAGGAACACTCGAACGGAAATGGAAGTGGCAAAAGCCTTTGGTTAATTCATTCAGCGCGTCGCAATGTCCGTTTCTCTATTGAAGTTACGTAACAACGAAGGAAGCTTCGCCTGCGGTTCGCCCTTGACATATGTCAGAGCCAGACCTCGTCTGGTCGGCGATATAACTATGCTGGTAAGAATGGGGGTAGGGTGTGTTTGCAGCTTTTACACCGATTTTCACGTCATTGTTTGTGCGGGATATATACAACTTTTGGTTCCAGCAGTAATCTGTTTGAGAAATTGAGGTATTGTTATTAACCTGTCCAAGGACTGAGCGCTCACAACAAGCAGCAAGCAACGACCTCATTTCTCTCAACACATGCTCCATTGCCTCTGTCGATTTGAAAAGGCGTACAAAGGACACGATTAACGACGTTATCCTGAATATATTATTAACAGAGGCATCGGCAAACAAACGGACCCATGCTGGTCTCCTCGCATATGACTGTCCATTAACAATCATTTGGTAAACAATTACATATTTGCATATAGATAGGTGTATCCACTTCGTATGTCAGGTGCAATTTGCATAGTGCTATTTCATTTTTCCTCATAACACGCGCAATTTATTCCTTAGCGTTTTCTTATTTCGTATTTCAGGTACAATTTCTTCCATGCAGTTTCTTTACTTCGTGTTTAATGTACAATTTTATTCCACGCTGTTTTATTAATCCGTATTTGTGGTACAATTTGTACCATGGGGTTTCCTGATTTATATTTTGGCTACAATTTGTACCATGGTGTTTCCTTACCTCTTGTGTGAGCTCCAATTAGCATTAATCTTCCATGGCATGTGGCATATTAAGTTATTACATTCCTCTTCAATGCACAGTTTTACACGTACGCTTTGGTTAGGAGTTTGGCTGTTTGTAGTCGTACAATGTAGACTATAGTGGAAACCTGCCCACAACTGCCTCCCTTGCTAACCAAGTATCTGTATTAATGCTCTTACACAAGTAGCTAAATTTCTGGATTCATTCAGTTCCGTTATGGCTTTGTCCAAGGTTCCTGTGTCTAAATATAATGATAGTAAAGTCATACAAGTCAAATAAATAGAATTATGTATGCAACCGATGGAGTCGATATCTCGATTTGGAACACGAATCATCGACAGGGACAACGATATCAGTTTCATGCAAGCATTGTAACAAAAGGAGCGATATGCTATTTACATATTCACATCAGTTGCAGATATGACATGATATCAAAGTGGACTGGGTATTGGCTGGAAATTGAGTTTGATAATGGTCATTTCCTGATGATGAGGTTTTTAATACTCCTTATCACGCTTATTTCCAATGTAGAACCAATGATAAAAATGCCAAAGCATCAGTCGCCATAACTACATACAGGACTAGTTTTGATGGAGTTGGATAAGGGGCGTTTTTGGACTCGAGTGCCCATGAGAGGACCAGTACCTTACATGTTCATGCCTCCTGCCTTAATGATAGATTATTGCCGTCCATTGTGTAACATAAACCCAATCGGACAATGTGCTAATTTATATTAATAAAGATAATATTACAGTGGGATGACCATGCTGTTACCTGGTTAGAATGGTGTTGCACATCCAGTGTCTTCTAAAGATATTCACATTAATTCGCCATCATTGAAATGAACAAGCAAACCAATCGCCTCGACATGCCTTTATTATTCAACCAAGTAACTGACCCACCAGGGCTATCAACCTGTGGGATAAACAAAAGCACAACCCACAGCAGCTACGCCCATTGTAACATAGACGTTTCATCCAAGGTAAACTAGTTTGACCGTATTGTCCGTGGACTATATGCCAAAGCATCATGGCTTGGTGGTGGGATTGGGATGGGTATCCAACACTTTGTGGTGAAATGCTGGCAATTATTGCTGGTGACATAAATAGCTAGATTGGGGTTAAAGAAGGTACGCTACGACGACACACCTTGTCATTGAGGGTAAACTTTAAACTTTGGACAGGCCTAGGGGATCGCGGAAAAACGTAGTAATATGTGTATCCAGTATTCAGAGCATATACTACTACCATGAATACGGTATGTTATCTTTTCATATCGGTTAATCATTGATACACCATGGAGGTACGTCGTCGCATATAACATCTACACTCCCGTCTGACATACTCTCTAATGTCAACGTTCAACGTTCAGTCAGAAATCAATACATGCGTCGAATCCTTCCACTGCCTCTCAAAATCCAAATTATCGCGTGATCTCAAAGCATGTTGTCGCAAGATACCACAGCTGCCTAAATGTACCAACAACATCATTTATAGAACATACATCATGTGGACTACCGTGACGCTTTGCCTTCTTACAATATCAATGATTTCGTGATTCACATGTAAAGAGTGACGAACTGCAGCAATATGGACATTTCCTGATGGTGCCATCTACGGGGCAAGCTATTAATCACCTGAGACCACAGAGGGCTACGCAGTAATGTATTCATAATTCAGCATTTGACTGTACTCGCTGATTCATTTCTAACTTAACGTGCTCTTGTGTGATCAACAATATGACAAATATCGACGGATTTATTCTCGCCCATATGGAATAACGCCGTCTCTCTCTCTCACGTTGACCTTTACGTGATCTCGCACGTACAGCCGAGCAAGATATATTTGTCTAATGTTGCATTCGAATCCATTAGCATGTGCGTACTCAATAAACAACGATGCTTCGATGATTGTTACGTCTCGCCCTCACTATATCAGACTGCTTCCCGGACAATATGCACAAAACAGCATAGTAATTAGTGGTAGCCAAATACTGCTGGGAAAAAATATTATTTCAATATGTTCTATGTAACCATCGCATTTTTTACACATTTTATTTGTTGCTGCACTACTTTCAATCCCATAAAAACACTTGTGCATTTTAGCATGTTTCTTTTTTAAACAAGCCGATGAATTCAACAAAGAAATTCAATTTGATATTATAAGAATCATTTGTTCGTATTTTTTCAAAGAAATAGTAGAATTTGAAATACCAAATCAATTAGGTGTTAAATGTCAGTCCCATTTTCTTGTATTGCTTATACTTTGCAATATACATATTGATGAGCCATTTGTAGGTAATACATCGTGTGCGTTCTGAGTTGTGATTTACCCAAGAAGAATGACGGACAACTCACAAGTTGCCAATGGCAGCTCAAAATCATCACATCAAGGCAACAGCATTGTACATCTCCACAATGTATCACTTCCATGTCAGCACCACAAGATTGTAGCTATTGCTTCCATAAATGTGCATGTGTCAATTATTCAGAAAAGCTCAATCAATTTTCATCGATTGGTTGGCACTTCCTTCATGTGTGACTTCAATCGGTAATGATGCATAAACAATGAGGTATAGAACTCGAATGGCTTGCAAATCTCCTTTAAAGGTATAAGATCACGCCCAAACCCATCCGACGATAGCAACATTGACAGCAATACAATAACGTGATAAATATATGTTCTATTTGCTTGGCACAATGTCCATTACCACTGAGCACCATTTAGAAAGAGCTTAATAAAGTAGTAGGAACGCGGGATTTGGTGCTGTTGTCATGAGCGCAGCAACGAACAATGTTGATAAGCTACTCGTGTGTGTGCGATATTGAGTTTTCAGGAAACCGTGTGATATATATGTGTGAGGTCAGAATCATATACCTGTCACTGGTGTTCAACGCATCCAGCGAATGTGCTATTGTCAATTCCGCCGTTGGAACTTCAACACCACACAGCATCTTTTACGACATCATTCGACAAGAAAAAGCTATTTTTCAAATAATGAATAGCATATATTCTTGGTTTTCAAAGATTTCGCTATGATACAGATACAAAATCTGAAATTCTTTCATCTGCAAAGGTTCACCCGGTTTCAGGCAGGATCACAATGACACAGAGACAACAAACATTGTGCACAATTTGTCTTTATTCTTCTTTTGAGACCTATTTGTAACAAATGATATACATATCACTGAATGAACCAGTAGTTCCATAATTTATTTAAGACATCTGTTAAATGTTTATAACCTTAGTAATAGTATTTCTATCCCCCCCCAAAAAAAAAAGTTTTTAAAAGATGCATAATGTTTTCCGCACGTATGCTATCAAACACACAAGGATCATTGATGGTTAATTGCGAAAACCACATCCTGCCAAATAATCAAAGATGTCAATTTTCATATCGGACAAGATTATTGCCTGTTTTAGGAGCTACACTGCAGCTTTATCATTCAGAGTAGATTATTACATCGAAATAATGGGTGCTATTGCAGTTTCCTTTGTAGTAACACACCTTTTGCTGACAGGACCTGACCCTTGTACAGTTACCTTGAAACACGCTGTTCAATGGCCTTGCCTCGCCAATTAATTATGTTTCCATCCAAACTGTCATTTTCGATACGTTAGAACAACATTATTACAGTAAACATCATGTCTGATGTAAGCTTCACTTAAACAGCCTTCTTGGCAATCTAAGTTATAACTAACGAAGTAAGCCGGTCCCTACAATCGTCTGTGAGCAGAGATATCATTAAAAGAGATATCTTCATGTTCTTGAATTATTGTATTCTAGAAGTGAGGCATTCAACATTTATGGCTGGGGAAATTTAACAATATCTAGATTACCAATCCAACCCCATTACAACATCATTGTCTCGGTGCACCCACTGTTATAAGAATGCAGTAGCGGTAATTATGTTTAAACAAAACCGAAAAGCGGCTTGAAGCAAAATCTCATATTGGCGTAATCCAATTGAATTTCCAGTCTTTCTTTATTCAACGTAATACATATAAGAACCGTATAGGCATTAGTCACATGATCAACGGCGAGCCGGTGTTTTGGGGGCTCTCGTGTTTCATGCTTTGGGAGGCAATTAATTTATAGCGAATAGTATCTCAATCACCTTGAAACTGCCTGAATCACGGCAGTCTAGATCAGCAACAATCATGCAGTTTTGTTGTAGCAACTCAGCACGAACCCAGTAGTGGTTGGCCACCCAGCCATTTCTTTATCATCACCACGCGGTATAAATCTACACCTCCTTCAGAGCACCACACTGCACCACGTTCAATGTCCTGGATCCGTTGATTAATTGGGTCGCCTTCAAAGGGGATATTCCCGTGGGAATTATCTATGCATTAGAACAATGGTTCACTGCAATCCATCATGCCTGATTTATGCTTCAATAACGAAGCGCCATACATTTACGTTTATGCAGCTTTGAAGCAATCTTTGAAAGAACTGACCGTGCAAAATGTAAAAAGGGTCCTGGATTCGTCTGGTCATACAAATATCATTCATCAGCCACTAAATGCTCTCGGATTATTGCAATACTACATGGGGCACACATCGGTCTTGGCCAGACGAAGATAAGTCATAATATCTGCAACCATTTGTAACACTGCGTACTGTTTAAAATGTGTGCGTAAGCATACGTACCAATTGCAGCTCCAACGAAGACAAATGCTTCACACTCAAATAATATGCAACTGATGGACTCAAATGCGTAAAAAACATGGACAAGGCAAAAGCTGTGTCACCTACAAAAAAATACTTCCATAAACGAATAATAGTGCACCATTCCAGAAAACACTCTTGTGCTCATCACACCCAATCAATGGGTCCACATCTAACAATGGTTGATTTCACAATTTAAGTCCTTTGATAAAACTCGACATACGTTGACACCAAACACGATGTGAATGGCGTTTCAGCTCATTGTTGATGCAATTCTCGATAGCTAGGACCAGCTTGTGTTTGTTGTTGCATTATCTTTTTGTATGATCCATAATCCATCAGTTGGTACCACCATTTCTTCATATCAAGAACCAAGTGGACAACGCAGTCACTAACCAGAATTTACACGCTGCTTCAGGTGTCGTGAACGTTGGCTACGCTCTGTGGCTTGTTTGCAGCGCTGTCTAGAGCAAGACGATACACAACTACATTATTTATACAGATTAACAACCATGGCCATTATCGTACCATGTGATATGTGCATTTCACACTGCCTGTGTAAAGCGATTATATTCCAATAACCTTTTATCTCCCTTTTAACTAAATACCCTCATCATCAGCTGTTGCTGGTAATTTTCATGTATACCAAATATTCAATTGATGGTGCGATATAAGTGATAATTTGAGAATGCATCTTTACACGTTAGTAAGCTTTCGTATTTATAATACTGCGCATTTATAGAAACGCATTTATAATAATGCGTAGCGCATCCCATATAGATATAATCATTCAAATATCTCATTACATCACCCCAAATTATTTCATTTGGTTTCCAATAGCTCTATTTCCCCATGCTTCACATTATTTACTACGACCTATGCTGCACTCAGAAGTTTGTCAGTGATGTGTAGCAGTTCCTCACAAGAAACGTCTGATCGAATATGCCGAAAGGTCAATGACACGAAGTGAGGAAATCTCATCATATCACATATCACAGCCTTGCATGCCTGGTATCTGCCAAAGATGTTTATACTAGCCCTATCACATAGACACCGACTTATTAATGTTATGGCTTATCTATTCATGACATGAAGTAATCTGCCAGCCAAGAACACTTGGAAGCCATAACAATCACTTGTATACAAAGCTGTAAAGCGTGAATGAGCTCTCCTCTACCATATATGCTAAATAAGCCTCATTTAAGAATCATTTATCACATCTCACTTTCACCTTAGTCATACATTGATTATGCTTTATCTTCTTTCGTTCCACCAGCTTTGTGACTTAACTTTTGCTCCTTTTTGTATTCAATACGAGTAAAACCTGTCCCTCTTTCTTCAACAGGCAAAATGTAACAACAAGTTAGAGCCGATCATAACTGCTCAGAAATTAATGATCTACTTATCTCAACTTAGACATTGCGCCCTCCTGTGGGTCCAGGTAGGTAGAACAGGTCCATTGTATCCTCGTGCAATTCGTTGGAGGCGACTAACAGGGGGCTGTGACGCGTATCATACGATATCACTAAGAGCTAAAATTGTCCAGTCAACTGTCTGGTGGTGACATACCCTAAGATAGTTGTTTACTTTCTAATCCTTTCCATCGTTTTGTTCATTTTCATCCAAGTGACTTTTCCTCATTGTTCCCATTGATCATAGAAGGCGGTTGCGAAATAAGGTTAATTTTATCTCTTCATATGTACTTTAATTCTGTAGACACCGTATAACATATCAGTGTAGGAGTGTCGTTAAATCCAATATTGAGAAAGTGTGGGTATTGCAAGACAGCGACTGTCTTAGAGCGATATATGCAAATGGCGCCACGTTCGGATATATTCGTTGACATTGAATTTACCCTTCTTGTATACATTGCTTTCTTCCTGATATCAGGCTCAATTATCTCATACATATAGAGATTCCTAGATAATGAATATAATATTAATGCTTTGCGTAGCAGCATCATCATCCAAGGTATGTTTTGTTTAAAATGTTACAGTGATGTATAGATTTCTTGGTGTCACAAATCACTGTCGCCTCACTAGCAATATTGATGATGTATCAGCACTGGGCCGTATAATGCATGTTGTTTGATGTAAACTGGTTTATAATGGACAATTATTAACACGGACATGCTCAGTGACTACTGTGCAAATGGTCTGCACAATGTGCCCATGTGGTTTGTGCCATGGGAGTTGTTGACTGTGATGCTTCTAAAAATCCAGTTGGTTGACACGAAGTATCATAGCCTGCAGTTAGACAAAATGCAAAGAAGAAACCGTGTCCATCTAGCACATAATTAAACATATTGTCAGTGCGATTAATAATTTCAAGACTTAAGCATTATAAAACAATATGCATCTCACGAACCTCCCAGCATCCTACGACTCGCCAAATGAATAAATAGATTACAATCTTTGCGAGTCGATGGCGCCCTTCAAGATAACTTATTTATCCCGGGCGGTCTAAGCCATCTCAAACTCCATTGTTCCTTGCCAGAATAATGAAATCATTTCCTTCATCTGGAGATTTGACTGTCGTACATTTCTGTGCCATTTCAATAAATTTGCATCCATTTATTCTAAATAAGAATGTGTAGCATATTTGGATCGGGTATGACCGGATGCCAGGACCTCATACTGATGGGATCACTTATCATTGCGGGTGTTATGATGTAGATTTATGATTATTAACAATGCCTCTCTGTCACGATGCCTCTACACTTGACATCAACGACTTCATTCTTTCTAAAATATTACAAGGCGATCATTTTGTGACCTCGTGTAGAATATTGCACGCAAGTTGTTGTCACCACAACCCTTTCAACAGATATATGACCTGCATTGATACCGCCGTAATGTGTACCTGACATAGCAGAAGGTACTGCCTGTAATATTCATCGAGATCGCCGGACGTTTAAGAAATGTGTGCCATCAGATAAGTTAGTCATATCTAATCGTATGACTGTCAGTACCGACAGAGTATGTCAATGTATGTCCATTTTAATACATTAGCGGATACGAAGTTGAAAGTAGGGCCCATTTCATACAGCAGTTCTACTAATCATATCAGGTGTTTTAAATTGAGCTTATATATCCCGTTCTAGTACACCTTATACAACCATAGTGATTGATATCATGAGCAACATTGTTATGCAGCAGGGCGTCTCTGTTTATAACTTTTCCGTTGGACATCTATCAGAATGTGATGTGATCGGTGGGCAAATCGATCGATCAATCAATAACTTGATCTATCCCCAATGAGGCGTGCAGTGCTAATGAACATCACGTCATCTTTGTTACCCGATCGTTAAGCATTCTTAACATTATTGAGGATGTGAATGTCTCTGGGGGATCTGGTGATGCACCTGAACACCACGTTACAATACATATTGATGCCATCATGGTGTTCCATCGGTTACGTGAATTTACCCAAGTGATGATACCCTTATGTTGTGGCATCGGAAACGCATTGGAGGCCATTGCACACGTGACAAGGGCTTTTTGCGATTTGTAGATAATGGATGTAAAAACCAAATTATTAGATATAGTTCACCCTTATTGTCGCGTATGCTGTTTTGTGCGAATACTGCGCTCAGCTGGAAAACCATTGAGGAGATATCATTCGTAACAAATGTGGTTTACCATCGGTGACGTATCAATATGGGCATCACATTCGTAATGTCCTACTAATGATTTTGTGAATGTCAATGTGAAAAATATTCGGTTGAGATTATTTTAATTGACCAAATGACTTGCGCCACCTAGGATAGTTATTGATCAATAAATAGCTAACTTGACCTTGTGTATGCCCTTGCTTGTCTTCTGCAGCACAAATGTAATATTATTACCTGCCTCCATCCGTGCGAGACCACCCGTTCATAGTACGTACTTCAGGTATGTGTTTTTCACACCATTTGTGTCAGTAGATAATTCGTGGATAAACATTTATGTCAATCCAATTGAATTATGTGGCTCTGACGTTGTTCTCATACTATTCTCTGTGTGTTTGAGAGCACGTGTGACGGAAATACTTGGCTTCCCAGAAACCAACACACGGATAAAAATTAGAACTTTCGGACATGAAAATAAGAACTTGGTGGACCTTAATTACATTAATGCACCAGGCATATAATTTCGATCCAGCAAGAATAATAGGCAACATACCCGTTGTTACACGAGTGCAATCAATTGTTAGAAATACTCGACTTAAGAACCGTATTTTGCCAGCCTTAGT
>CM067347.1:10720959-10738459 GCA_034190875.2 Urechis unicinctus
TTTCAATTTATAAGTGGTTGATTGCTAGCGCTGAGGTCATGGCTTACAAGGGCTTGATAACAATTGACACAGGCGCAATATATCTAACGCAGCATGTCATGCATGCTTTTGGGCTTTTTTAATAGTGTATGTTCTGAAGAGGATACCACATCGGGTGATTCCACAAAACGGCATCTAACCATATTATTCCACGTTTAACCAGATATTTATATGTATACTAATGATGGTGTAAGCTACATTTTAACAGAACAGGGTTGATATGCATGCGCTTAATTATTGATGTCAAGCATCCGAACGCCGAGCAATTCTTGCCATTCCACGTTTGGAAGCGTGATATGGGGAACCAAGTCGGTAGATAGCTGTCTGATTACATATGCTTTTGTTATTAATCGCATCTAGTGATAAGTAGCGCTTGTTAAATGTGGATATCTACGTTCATTGCATCATAACAACTCCCGGTAGAAGCGGTTACCGCACCTCAATGCAATCTGCTTACTTTGCAATTTGTGGCCTCCTCACAAGTGGTATTAATTCACCAGATATACCGACTAGTTTCTACAGTAGTGACAAACGTTTAGAAGACCATTAAATATATACCGCTAGAATGCCCACGATGCAACACGGGTGAAATGTATGTTCCATCAAAACACAGATTGTAAAAGCATGTTATGCGGGCATTTTGAAATAGTCCTATATATCCATGCCGATCTGATGATGCTGTTTTTCGGGCATAATTGGCATATGGCATAACACATATGCCAATTATATCGTAGAGACAGGCGTAAAGTAACAAAGCACAAAATAATCAACTTATCCCCTCAATTCACAAAGACGTTTATGCATTATATATTACATTCACGCTTTAACGGACGTCAAAGTGAACGGATGAAATTTCAGATGCGACGTTATGACAAGCATCTTTCATGATAAAGATGACCTTGTCGTTTGTGATAAGCATTTCTACGATGTATCTTTAGCATATCTTAAGGCATTTGCTGTCTCAGTTCGTGCAAGACAGCGCTGGATCTGTAATAAAATACAGATTTTCTCATGGTTCTGCTTATATATGACCAAGCTGTGGCTTCACACAATGCCTGGTCAATGCTGACCCATTCGCAATACCAATTGAATTTGGACGATGCTATGGACACCGCGACAGTTTTATGAGGATGGGGTGCCTTAACAGAGCACCCTAAGCGCCATCCTCAACTTTGTACAAGTATGTTGTCGGGAAGTAAAATCACAACCAATGCACGGATGCCACTGGTACACCATTGGCCGAGGTTAAAGGTTAGATAAAACAGGAAATCTTTTTAGGAACAACACCAACCATTTGCAAACCAGATGACATAAGCAGTATGCTCGATATATTGTAGCCTATTGGAATGTCATCTGGACTGAAAGGCAAAATGAGATCTTCGCACTGAAGTGTAACCACACTAAGATAAAAGAACTGATGATAATATGTTGAAATATGAATGAGTAGTAACAAAACAAAACAGTTTCAATAATTATTACATAAAGATATTCTAGGCCTTAATTAAGTAACATGAAATGGAATTGTTCACCTGGCATATTTCTCATCCTCCCATCCTTATTACATCCTAGCAATGATGTGAAGGTAGTAATTTCCTGTGATGTTAGTCACTGTTGCCTGTTTTCCTAAGCGCTGGTAACAGTCATGCAACGAAGCAAGATCACTTGGGCTGATTTAGTCACTGCAAATGCTGTCTTCTTTATATTATTAGTTGAGAAATTCTGGTTATCATGTCTACAACGTTTATATGGGGTCATTTCATGCACGAGGCATGTTTTTACAGAGGAAATCACCGCCAAGGAAATCCAAGCTTGAACGATGTCTACATAGTAATGAGGCTCCCTCATCACTAAGTAACATCTGTTAAGATTTCTGCCCCGATTAAGTTTAAATACAATGCAAATTGACCCTGCGAACTTTGATATAGAAATGCATCACATGACACCTGCTCTATACATGTTCCTATTTGTTCGAATTTCATTTCTAAGTCAGTTCCGTAGCCTACAAATAAATGTTTCGCCGAGCAAGCACAATGCTATAGCAGATGCGTTTAGAAATGTGGCAATTGGGCAATCCTCTACCTCAGTCAGATACGGCATATTGTCAGGACTAGGAGACCAGACCTTCTGTTGAGTTATGTATATTTACTCATGCGCATCTATATAATTGCACTTGTATATGATTAAACAATATCAAATTACTAAATGCACACATTGGTCCGAGTGACGGCCATCGCCACACTGGGGCCATGTCAACAGGCCGACTAAGAGGTCTGACCTTCACCCTAACATCAAAGTAATCTATGTCTGCATCTTTATGGAAACCAACCCAAGAGGCCCACATTAGCATTTTGATATTTGTTACACCTTTTGAGGCAAACCACGGAGAGAGGTTTCGCACGACGAAATTGAGTTTGCATTATTTATTTCATTTGGCAGAGATGAAGGTCAGCAACAGATGAATTATTAATAGCATTGTGCAAGCCACTCAAACATACTCCTGCTATAGACGTCTGTCCATGTGAATACAAACTATCTATAATTATATCGCTGATGCTTTCATTTTATCTGAGATTGTTGCATATCATTAACATACCTAGCTACTAGTTTGCGTATGTTTCATATCGCAATCACTCATCAATTGACGCTCATTTAATACCTGTATCTCTGATTCAACCGACCTGTTTATGTTTGATTCTCTTATTTCCTTAACCAATATATATTACTCACACCTTTATCAGTATGTTTAACGAACATTATATTGACAGGACGCCCTCAGTCATATACAATGTAAAACACAAACGATAACTACATGCAATATGGGCTGCTATGTTATTATGGATTTATGTTCACCGAGTAGACATGCGTAACACATTCAAGCGCAAAATAATCAATTTATTCTGTCGTCCATTCGTCAGGCTGGGATGTGTTATATATTGTCTGCATACACCTAGGGACTTTTAATCAACATATAACATTAAACATGTCGCTGTAACGAGCGGCTTTTGTCATGATAATAGCGGTATTGTCTTTAATGGTGGTCATTGATATGACGTGTCTCTCGTATAGCTGCAGACAATTTGTATTATACAATACTATAGCCAACGGGAGAACGGTAAATGACAATGGCACCAATACATCATTAGAGGGTATTTGTAAGATATATTTGGTGTCATTCCTGTTGATTTGCATGCATGCATCTAGGCCACAAATATTCAACGCCATTGCAGGATCACTGTTGTTCATTCAAGCAGTTCACTTAAGATTAATCCACAATTGCAAAACCAGCGTTGTATAGATGGGTGCTTTCATTTCGCCGGAGAACGTGGTATAACATTGCCGCTTGTCACTATTAAATAACACTCTCTTTGCATGAAATCTGTCTCTTCTAAAGGGTCTGGCTAAACAGATTCCAATGCAGCTGTGATGCAATATGAATTTTCAAGACATAAGCCGATTGATTTTGCCAGCACCTAAGGGAACATGTCTATGTCAATTCATAGCGTTCCGCGCCAATGATTTTGGAAAGTGGTCCCAGGCAGAAATAATAGCTACACTGTTGGTGTGATGCGTTGCATCTTCATGAGATAAAGACCTCATACAAGGACACGAAGGAAATCAATACTTCCCTTCCTTCCTGCCTTCCTTTTTACCTTCCTTCCGACATCCCTTCATTTGCTTTTTTCTCCAAGTATTCGTGACCACATTCGTCATTCCTTTCTTCTCTTTACCACTTCTCTACTTTCCCCCTTCCCTCCTAATACCCTCTGATGCAGTCTTTCATTTTTTTTTGGTTCTTATGAAAAGCCATCCCTCGATGAATATTGTTGCGTGACCAAACCCATAACCCTGTTGAATCTTTGGTTGTTTTTCCATAGCAACCTGTATCCGGTTGACATTTTGTTCTGATATCAAATGTCAGCACTATCACTTATCACACAGAATATTGCAGTGGATATTGGGGAAGGGCATCGTTAAATATCACGACCTCTACTTCGGCTCATAAAATCGCCTCGGGAGAGGCCGTGAATGAAGTGGCTTGTAAAACCTAAGCGACTTGTGGTTCTCAAAGCGAGCCGCTCAGCAATCACCCCTAGTTGCATCAAATCAGAACGCGCGCCACGATGGAGCACTCGAACGTAAAACTCCAAATCAAGTGGATAACAGAGTGCCTTTATTGAGCGATACTACGGATGGTAATACATATATATATATATATATATAACCGGATGCACAATTCAAAAGGTCAGTCTGAATAATCTAAGAGGTAATGTGACGAACTAAACTACGGAAGTAAAAAAACAAATTGACGTGCGCTCGCTGCTGTGGTCAAGACCAAACTGAAGAGAGAGCGGGCTGGATATATCGAACTTTACGATTTATCCCGGCTTACGCCCAATAGGGTCCCCTACCCTACCACCAATAAAACGGCTCCCCTGGGGGAAGCATCTTTGATGGGAGAGCTCTCCACGGGGGAGGGCTCGGCAGAAGCAGTTAACTTCCGAGTTGCCTACCCCGCCCATTGACATACAAACATAGGTTTCCTGTGACGAGAAGGCTACAAAGGACGAGGCACACTGCGCTCCCTTGATTGTTGTTTTACCGGATTCCTATATCAAGGAAGTGGAAGTGGCAAAAGCCTTTGGTTAATTCATTCAGCGCGTCGCAATGTCCGTTTCGCTATTGCAGTTACGTAACAACGAAGGAAGCTTCGCCTGCTGTTCACCCTTTGACATATGTTAATGCCAGACCTCGCCTTGTCGTCGAGATAACAGGGCAGGTTAGAGTGGGAGTAGGGGCGTTTGCAGCTTTTACACCAGTTGTGACGTCATTGTTTGTGCTCACATTACTTTCAGGGAAATGTACAACTTTTGGTTCCAGCCGTAATCTTTTTGTGAAATTGAGGTATTGATATGAACCTGTCCAACGACTGAGCGCTCACAACAAACAGCATGCCACGACCTCTTTCCTCTTAACGCAACATATATTGCCACTGTCGATTTGAAAAGGCGTACAAAGGACACAAATTTAACGACGTTGTCCTGAAGATATTATTGACAGAAGCATCGGAAAAGAAGCGGACCCATGTTGGTCTCCTCGCATATGACCTTCGATTAACAATCATTTGGTACACAATTACATATTTGCATATAGATTTGTGCATCCACTTCGTGTGTCAGGTAAAATTTGCATTGTGCTATTTCATTTTTTTCTCATAACGCGCGCAATTTATTCCTTACTGTTTTCCTATTTCGTATTTTAGGTACAATTTCTTCCATGCAGTTCTTTACTTCGTGTTTAAGGTACATTTATTCCATGTTGTTTTCTTATTCCGTATTTGTGGTACAATATGTACCATGGGGTTTCCTTACCTCATGTGTGAGCTTCAATTAGCATTAATCAACCATAGAATAAGTCATGTGGAATTTTTTGCTGTTATATTATTCAATGCACAGTTTTACACGGACGCTTTGTTAGGAGTTACATTTGGCTGTTTGTAGTCGTACAATGAAGACTATAGTGAAACCCTGCCAACAACGGCTTCCCTTTCTAACCAAGTATCTGTTTTAATGCTCTCATACAAGTAGCTAAAATTATGTCTTTGTCTGAGATGTCGGTGTCTAAATAAAATGATAGTAACGTCCTACAAGTCACATTAATGTTTCCATGCCGAATTAGGCAACCGATGGAGTCGGTATCTCGATTTGGAACATGATTCATCACAAAGCCAACGATATCAGTTTCATGCAGCATTGAAACAAAAGGAGCGACAAGCTATTTACATATTCACATCAGTTGCAGATATGACATGATATCAAAGTGGATGGAATATTGGCTGATGAAATTTTTAGAACTCTTTTCACGATTATTTCCAATGTAGAACCGACGATAAAAATGCCAAAGGATCAGTCGCCATAACTACATACAGGACTAGTTTTGATGGAGTAGGATAATGGGGCGTTTTTTGCCTCGAGTGCCCATGAAAGGACCAGTAGCTTATAAGTAGATGCCTCCTGCTATAATGATAGATATAACTGCTGATTATTGCCGTCCATTGTGTAACATAAACCAGAACAGACAATGTGCTAATCTATAATAATATTATAGTGTGAAGACCATGGTGTTACCTGGTTTTATTATTCCACCAAGTAACTGACCCACCAGGGCCATAATCTTATGGGATCAACACAAGCACAACCCAGAGCAGCTACGCTCATTGTAACATAGACGTTAAATCCGTGGTAAACCAGTTTGTCCGTATTGTCCGTGGACTATATGGCAGAAGCATCATGGCTTGGAGGTGGGCTTGGGATGGGTGGTGATATGCTGGCAATCATTGCTGGTGACTTAAATAGCTACACTGGGGTTAGACAACATACACTTAGTCGTCAACGTTCAACGTTCAGTCAGAAATCAATACATGCGTCGAATCCTTCCAATGCCTCTCAAAATCCAAATTATCGCGTGCTTTCATAGCTTGTTGTCGCAAGATACCACAGCTGCCTAGATGTACCAACAACATCATTTATAGAACAGCTTAAAATACATCATACCGTGACGCTTTGCCTTCTTACAATACCACTGATGACGCGATGAAAAGAGTGACGAACTGCAGCAATATGGACATATCCTAGTGGCGCCATCTACGGGGCAAGCTATTAATCACCTGAGACCACAAAGGGTTATGCAATAATGTACTCATAATTCAGCATTTGTACGTATCCGTTGATTCATTTATAACCTAACGTGCTCTTGTGAGATCCACAATATGACAAATATCGATGTATTTATTTTCGCCCATATGGAATAACGCTGTCTCTCTCTCTCACATAGACCTACACAAATCTCGCACATAAAGCAACATAATATATATTTGTCTAATATTGCATTCGAATCCATTAACATGTGCATACTTAATGAACAGGTTTCTTCTATGATTGTTACGTTTCGCCCTCACTATATCATGACTGCAGGCCAGTCAATGTGCATAAAACTGCATAATACTTAGTGGTAGCAAAGTGCTGTTGTGAAAAATATTTTTTGACCGTCTAATAAATCAATATGTTCCATGTAACCATTGCATTTTTTATATCTACTCACACACAGTCTTTGTTGCTGCACTACTTACTTTCTATCCCATAAGAACTCTAGTGCATTGTAATATGTTTTTGTTTTACATAGGTGAGTATATGAAACAAGCCGATGTATTCAACCTGAGGATTTTAAACAGCTTAGTAAAAAGTTCATCGAAAAAGACAACGCAAAGAAAAGACAACGCAAAGAAATTCAATATGATCTATAAGAACCATTTGTTCATATTTTTCACAGAAGGATTAGAATTTGAAATTCCAAATCAATTCGGTGTTGAATGTCATTCCCATTTTCTTGTATTACTAATACCTTGCAATATAAATGTTTGTGAAGCAATTGTGGGTGTGAGTTTTGAGTTGTGATTTACCCAGTTCCTCCCTAGAATAATAGCGGACAACTCACAAGTTGGGCAAAATCATCGCATTAAGGCAACAACATTGAACATCTCCACAATGTATCACTTTCATGTCGCACCACGAGGTTGTAGCCATTGTTTCCATACATGTGCACATTTAAATAATTCAGAAAAGCTCTACAGATTTTCAGCCACGTTGCTTGGTTGGCACTTCCTTCATGTGTGACTTCAATCGGTAATGATGCTTTAACAATGAGGTATAGAACTTGAATGGCTTGCAAATCTTCCTTAACGATATACAATGAGAATATAGAATAAGAACATGCCCAAACCCATCCGACGATACAAACAATGACAGCAACCCAATAACGTGCTAAATATATGTTCTATTTGCTTGGCACAATGTCCATTACCACTGAGTACCATTTAGAAAGAGCTTAATAGCATAGCGTGAAGGCGGGCCTTGTCATGAACGCAGCAACGAACAGTCATAACAATGTTGATATGCTGCTCAAGCCCTTGGTGAAGTTAACCCAATTAGGTTCGTGAGTGTGCCATATTGCGTTTACAGGAATTCGTGATATATATATGTATGATTTTCACACCACATTAACCGTATCGTATCACCACAGTGCATCATCGCAGTTTCCGCAGAGGTTAGAATCATCAACCAGTTACTGGTGTTCAACGCATCCAGCGAATTTGCTATTGTCAAGTCCGCCGTTGAAAATTCAACACCACACCGTATCTTTTACGACATCATTCGACGAGAAAAACCTGCCAATCGCGAACGCATATATAACACTATTGTCGAATTTCAATAGCGTATCTTGCCCCTATTTTTCATATATTGAATAGCATGTATTCTTGATTTCAAAAAATTCGTTAGGAGACAAATACCAACATGTGAACCTCATTCATCCGCGAAGGTACATCCGGTTTCAGGCAGGATCACAATGATGCAGAGACAACAAACATTGTGCACAATGTGTTTTATCTTTATCCTTCTTTAGAGACCTATTTGTTACAAATTATATACATATCGGTAATTGAACCAAAATTTCCATAATTGATTTAAATATTTATAAATTAAGCAATAGTATTTCTATTTGAAAACAAAAAATCCATTCAAGGTTTTAAAAGATGCATAATAATTTCCGCACTTATGTTTTCAAACACACAAGGATCATTAGAGAAACCAAAAACTGCTCCTGTTACTTCTTATAGAGCTCGTCACTATAGCATGAAAGTTCAACCAGGCATTATGTACTCTTGTTTGTGGGTAGACTAAACCACACAAAAAACAGCCAGTCTGAAATGCACCCCTACTGCAGGAGTTTTTGTTTCACAAGGCACACGTATCGAATACAGATTAACTCATCTATCATGATAACCTTACGGCGAGTGCCATGCGCAGATCGTAGCTACTCATATCACCGCATGGAGGAAAGGGCTTGGTGGTATTTGAATTGTGCACTATGCATGCTTTGGAGAGGTGTTTGTCCCATGTCGAACACGAATATTGCTATAAGACCAGTAGTTAATTTGCTTGTCCGCGAAGTGCAATATATCCCGCATGTATTTTATCAAACACCCAAGAAAACACATATGTGGGCATAACACAAAGGAGCACTATTGCCATTTCGCAAGCATTTACAAAAATAGCAACATTAATAGAAGTCTGCTCGGCGTCCGGGCGGAAGCATCGCGTGTATGAAATGTCAGATCATCGTGGACGTCACAAAATTTAAGCTAAATCGGGGAATTTAGGCCCGCTTTTCCAGCTCCAGCTCAATATTTTTTATGTATAGATTACTTTTAGGCATCCCATAACGGATTTGTTTCATCAATTGAATTATTATAGAATATTGGCGATGACTGTATCATGCGATTGTATATTTTTTTCTAACAATCATGCTGTCATCATGTCGTAGCCTGTAGGTAGTATTTAATATGGTAATCAACCCTTAAGCTGTTTATGACTTTTATGTAGCGTAAAATCACACTTAATCTAAATATAGCACATGTGGAACGGACATCAAGAAGTTAACGGCTAAGCAGTTATAGGTGCTCCACGAAATGACGGCTGTAACATTTTATGGGTTTATACATAAGATAAATCGGTTTCTACTCCAATAAAGGTTAGTTGTTAGATCATCCTTATTCAGCAGCGGGCGATATTTATGTGTCTTATGTGATGCGGTTTGATATGTCTGACTCTGCGACCTCGACATTATGACTTGCAGATGATGGTGAAGAGTTTCGGTCTCCATGTAGAGTACAGCCTATTGTCTAAACATATCCATACACACCATATCCGCCAGAGGTGTCTTATTGCTCAATCATTTAATGATATTGTCACAACTTGATAAATTGATAACCAATACGTTTTAACATATCACGTGATAGACAATAGCGCCCCATGACCTAACAGTGAAAGATTTGTCCCGGTTGCAATGAGTAATTGATTGATGGTTAGTTGCGCAAATCGCATCCTGAAAATTATTTTCAAGGAAGATTAAATCGGAGCATTTCACTTTATAGCACACCAGAGAGTAACATGATATATTGGCAATATGATTGCATTTTGGTTAGTAAAACTGTGCACACAAAACGTGGTATTGACGCAACGACTTGTACCTAATAGGACATGCCTTCTATCACAAAATAAATATGAGAAAATGTACTGCATTGACTAGGCAATAGGTAAACATCTGTAGCAAAAATAAATAATTACACGCGTACGGAACAATGGATATACTAGATCTTACCTGTCTGAGGATAAATAAGAGGAGCACAGACATACTCTTTGTGGCGCCTTCGACAAGCAATACTCTTAATCAACTTATTGGCTAGTGTAGTTGAAGGGTACCAGGAGGGCCATTTCACAATTATTGTCTCAATAAAGCTATAGTTCTTATAATATGAACCGCACTGAGCATGTTGAACGAATTGTTTTGTTTCGTGACAAACGCGGGTTGGGTTATTTATATAAACTGATTTTGTTGGTAGACGCGCCGCAGTATCCACCCCACGTGATACAAACAGGGCAATGACATCGGAAGTAGCTCATGCGAATGGCTGTTTAGTGTATTTGTCGACGACAAAAACATGCAAAAACTTGTATGCTAACAAATATCTCCTTAATTGATTTTTATGGAGAGAAAATGTAAATGTTGTAATGCGAAGTTTTTCGGGTCAGCCAGTGAGCTATCAATTAGGTCTTTAATCAATAACCTTGATGGCCGATTCGCCAATATGTAACACATGACTCCCAGTGTTAACTGAGTGTTACAGCCACATCATGCGATTAAATAAATCAGATTGTCCTTGACCGCTACTTGACCCTTTTTTAACAGACTCCACCAGCGTTTCTACATATTGCCATTACCTTACGCCCATTGTTCTTAGAGTATCACGCTGCAACAACATGGTTTGATGGCGAGATCAGGCTAGTTTGTGACATGCGAGCAATCACTTCTGATGATTTAAATAGGTAGCCTCGGGTAAGTAAACAGTTGAGAGAATAGGCGCTCCGAAGATCGGCTCAACATGCATACAGTCGTAGGATAGGTCATTGTTGGTATGACGTCATCTAGGACGGAGCGACTGAAGGGCAAGGCCCTAATGCAATATTGACAGCCATACCGGTGTGTCAAATATTCAAGGAATATACGTCGAAAGCCGTCCATATTCCTCGACAAGGGTACGATTGCGACAGGCATCAAGGGGACGTAGGAATATTTATTGCCATACTTAAGGGGATATATTCCTAAACAAACGGTGTTAGATCTTTTCAAATTGGCTGAACATTAAATATCAAGTCATCACTGGATGGTCCTATATCAGATTGCAACATCCAGCATCCACATTCTTGTCTAACATAAAACTAATTTTCAACATTATCAATGCCAACGTCCAGTCTGAACTCAACACATAAATCGAATCCTTTCAATAACTCCTTGAATACATATTATCGTGCCTTTCTCCAGCATTGTTGTTGCAAGGTACTGCAGCCGGCCTTAGATGTACCCAACAGCAACATTCATACAAAGCCTTACAATGGTCTTTGTGTTGAATAAACGTACAAAAACTGATGTAGACCGTTATACTTTGCCAGCTTGCAATGTCCATGAATTTATTCTGAAATACCTGGCAATGATTTTTCTAGTTAGCGACATTCAAGTTCCATAAGCAACTGTTAGAATGCAATACTAATGCGTCATTCTAACAAGGAGTTTGATTCCTTTTCCGGACCAGGCTTTATAAAAGATCACACTGAAGAGAATCAATGCTAAGTATTAGTGGAAGTCATCCAGATATAAGGCAGCATACATTGTTATGAAAGCTACTTAAAGCAAGATCAAAATGCAATTACTTTGTCAATTGTGTAATGGATTATATACCGCACGTTGTCAGCAATCTTTGTCTCTATGTGTTAGCAATTTAGAAAGAATCCATCCTTTCGTATTTCTATGTTAACCTATTAAACATAGTTGTCACAAAACTACCAAATAATCAATAATAATAAGATGTCAATTTTCATATCGGACAAGATTATTGCCTGTTTTGGGAGCTACACTGCAGCTTTATCATTCAGAGTAGATTATTACATCGAAATAAAGGGTGCTATTGCAGTTTCTTTTGTAGTAACACAGCTTCTTGCTGACAGTACCTGACCCTTGTGCAGTTACCTTGAACCACACTGTTCAATGGCCTTGCCTCGCCAATTAATTATGTTGCCATCCAAACTGTCATTTTTGATGTATTAGAACAACATTATTACAGTAAACATCATGTCTGATGTAAGCTTCACTTAAACAGCCTTCTTGGCAATCTAAGTTATAACTAACGAAGTAAACCGGTCCCTACAATCGTCTGTGAGCACAGATATCATTAAAAGAGATATCTTTATGTTCTTGAATTATTGTATTCTAGATTACCGATCCAACCCCATTACAACATCATTGTCTCGGTGCACCCACTGTTATAAGAATGTAGTAGCGGTAATTATGTTTAAACAAAATCGAAAAGCGGCTTGAACCAAAATCTCAAATGTGTGTAACCAAATTGAATTTCCAGTCTTTCTTTATTCAACATAAAACATATAAGAGCCTTATAGACATTGGTCACAGGATCAACGGCGAGCCGGTGTTTTGGGGACTCTTGTGGTTCATGCTTTGGGGGGCAATTACTTTATAGCAAATAGAATCTCAATCACCTTGAAACTGCCTGAATCACGTCAGTCAGATCAGCAACAATCATGCAGTTTTGTTGTAGCAACTCAGCACGAACCCAGTAGTGGTTGGCCACCAAGCGTTTTCTTTATCATCACCACGCGGTATAAATCTACACCTCCTTCAGAGCACCACACTGCACCACGTTCAATGTCCTGGATCCGCTGATTAATTGGGTCGCCTTCAAAGGGGATTTTCCCGTGCGAATTATCTATGCATTAGAACAATGGTTCACTGCAATCCATCATGCCTGATTTATACTTCAATAACGAAGCGCCAAACATTTACGTTTATGCAGCTTTGAAGCAATCTTTGAAAGAATTGACCGTGCACAAATGTAAAAGGGGTCCTGGATTCGTCTGGTCAAACTGATATCATTCATCAGCCACTAAATGCTCTCGGATTATTGCAATACTACATGGGGCACACATCGGTCTTGGCCAGACGAAGATTAGTCACAATATCTGCAACCATTTGTAACACTGCGTACTGTTTAAAATGTGTGCGTAAGCATACGTACCAATTGCAGCTCTAACGAAGACAAATGCTTTCACACACAAATAATATGCAACTAATGGAATCAAATGCGTAAAAACATAGACAAGGCAAAAGCTGTGTCACCTACAAAAAAATACTTCCATAAACGAATAATAGTGCACCATCCCAGAAAGCACTCTTGTGCTCATCACACCTAATCAATGGGTCCACATCTAACAATGGTTGATTTCACAATTTAAGTCCTTTGATAAAACTCGACATACGTTGACACCAAACACGATGTGAATGGCGTTTCAGCTCATTATTGATGCAATTCTCGATAGCTAGGACCAGTTTGTGTTTAGAGCAAGACGATACACAACTACATTATTGATACAGATTAACACACGTGGCCATTATCGTACCATGTGATATGTGCATTTCACATTGCCTGTGTAAAGCGATTATATTCCCATAGCCATTTATCTCCCTTCTAACTAAATACCCTCATCATCAGCTGTTGCTGGTAATTTTCATGTAACAAATGCTATCGTGTTAGATACCGTACAGTTATACCAAATATTCAATTGATGGTGCGATATAAGTGAAAATTTGAGAATGCATCTTTACACGTTAGTAAGCTTTCGTATTTATAATACTGCGCATTTATAGAAACGCATTTATAATACTGCGTAGCGCATCCCTTATAGATATAATCATTCAAATATCTCATTACAACAACCCAAATTATTTCATTTGGTTTCCAATAGGTCTATTTCTTTATGCTTCACATTATTTACTATGACCTTGCTGCACTCAGAAGTTAGTCAGTGATGTGTAGCAGTTCCTCACAGGAAACGTCTGATCGAATATGCCGAAAGGTCAATAACACGAAGTGAGGAAATCTCATCATATCACATATCACAGCCTTGCTTGCCCTTACAGACGACACATTTGAATAAATCGATTAAGAGCTCTATTTGCAAATGGCGCCACGGAGGATATGTACACATATAGTTCATTTGTTATCAAACGCATTCATATATTTAGGGATTTCATGCGCAAATAATGAAAACGTTCGGTTACAGCTGTCCACTGCAGACAACTAGGCATTGACAACGTACAATCGGTATGAATGAACCTTGTGAGATTGACGATTACATGTAGATACTGTAGCATAAGTTGTGTGTGTAGTCTATCTTGGAATTGTCAAGCTGAAATGCAAACAAATCATGTCAACTTAGGACATCGTCGCGGAATAGTCTCACTGACCAATCAAAGTGATAGGTGTTTTTACACAAACTATTCCGATTCTGATCTACAACTACAAGTCACAATGAAGATTGGAGGCCAGGCCAAATGTCTAAACAGTGAATGTTTTCTACAAGTCCGAGAAAAATGCATCACGGTCATAGGCCTGTCTTGCCTGGATCACAGGTAAACCAATGTTTATTTTCTGGCCTCGTTGGTCCATGATGAAAAAATCACAGTGGTCCTTGATCAGTTTCCAAGCCTACACACGTATGCACTTGAGCTAGAGTGGCAGCTGGTATCTGCCAATGATGTTTATACTAGCCCTATCACATAGACACCGACTTATTAATGTTATGGCTTATCTATTCATGACATGAAGTAATCTGCCAGCCAAGAACACTTGGAAGCCATAACAATCACTTGTATACAAAGCTGTAAAGCGTGAATGAGCTCTCCTCTACCATATATGCTAAATAAGTCTCATTTAAGAATTATTTATATTCATTGCATCCAAGAGGCGGCACTGATCAATGGGACATAAATGAAGCCATACATCGTGCATTAACACGAAGCGTATCATACATATTCGCATATATTGGTTGAATCGGGCGCAGTCATGTTATGGGACGTATTAACCATGGTCGCTCAAAGAACAGTGGGACAATTTAATGACATATAAACATTTTACTAAATATCTGGATCATGACGCGGTTATGATATTCCGTAATGCATAGTCCGTACGGATCATAGTAGGCCACACATGATCAGCCTCAAATATTCTTTGTTGGCAATGATTAATGTTGTTGGGAATGATCCCTCACATCTCACTTTGATCTTAGTCATACATTGATTATGCTTTATCTTCTTTCGTTCCACCAGCTTTGTGACTTCACTTTTGTTCCTTTTTGTATTCAATACGAGTAAAGACCTGTCTCTCTTTCTTTAACAGGCAAAAGGTAACAACAGGTAAGAGCCGTTCATAACCACTCAGAAATTAATGATCTACTTATCTCGAATTAGCTTCAACTCCGAGTCAAAATGAGGTTAATTTTATCTCTTCATATTTACTTTAATTCTGTAGACACCGTATAACATTTCAGTCGTTAACCCCAATATTGAGACAGTGTGGGTATTGCGAGACAGCGACTCTCTTAGAGCGATATATGAAGATGGCGCCACTTTCGGATGTGTTCGTTGACATTGAACTTACCCTTGTTGTATACATTGCTTTCCCCCTGATATGAGGCGTTGCTCTCAATTATCTCATACATACAGATATTCATAGATAATGAATATAATATCAATGCGTTGCGTAGCAGCATCATCATCTAGGTTTTGTTTAAAATGTTACAGTGATGTATAGATTTCTTGGTGTCACAAATCACTGTCGCCTCACTAGCTATATTGATGATGTATCAGCACTGGGCCGCATAATGCATGTTGTTTGATGTAAACTGGTTTATAATGGAAAATTATTAACACGGACATGCTCAGTGACTACTGTGCAAATGGTCTGTACAATGTGCCCATGTGGTTTGTGCCATGGGAGTTGTTGACTGTGATGCTTCTAAAAATCTAGTTGGTTGACACGAAGTATCATAGCCTGCTGTTAGACAAAATGCAAAGAAGAAACCGTGTCCATCTAGCACATAATTAAACATATTGTCAGTGCGATTAATAATTTCAAGACTTAAGCATTATAAAACAATATGCATCTCACGAACCTCCCAGCATCCTACGACTCGCCAAGTGAATAAATAGATTTCAATCTTTGCGAGTCGATGGCGCCCTTCAAGATAACTTATTTATCCCGGGCGGTCTAAGCCATCTCAAACTCCTTTGTTCCTTGCCAGAATAATGAAATCATTTCCTTCATCTGGAGATTTGACTGTCGTCCATTTCTGTGCCATTTCAATAAATTTGCATCCATTTATTCTAAATAAGAATATGTAGCATATTTGAATCGGGTATGACCGGATGCCAGGACCTCATACTGATGGGATCACTTATCATTGCGGGTGTTATGATATAGATTTATAATCATTAACAATGCCTCTCTGTCACGATGCCTCTGCGCTTGACATCAACGACTTCATTCTCTCTAAAATATTACAAGGCGATCATTTTGTGACCTCGTGTGAATATTGCACGCAAGGTGTTGTCACCACAACCCTTTCAACAGACATATAACCTGCATTGATACCGCCGTAATGTGTACCTGAAATATCAGAAGGTACTGCCTGTAATATTCATCGAGATCGCCGTACGCCTAAAAATTAATTGCCGTCAAAGTTAATCATATCTAATTGTATGACTGTCAGGACCGATAGAGTATGTCAATGTATGTCCATTTTAATACATTAGCGGACTCGAGCTCCAAGAGTTGAAAGTAGGGCCAATTTCATTTAGCAGTTCGACACTAAAGCCACAGTTTGTTCTATAATCATATCAGGTATTTTAAATTGACCTTATATTCGTTCTAGTACGCCTTATACAACCATAGTGATTGATATCATGAGCAACATTGTTATGCAGCAGGGCGTCTCTGTTTATAACTTTTCCGTTGGACATCTATCAGAATGTGATGTGATCGGTGGGCAAATCGATCGATCAGTCAATAACTTGATCTATCCCCAATGAGGCGTGCAGTGCTAATGAATATCACGTCATCTTTGTTACCCGATCGTTAAGCATTCTTAACATTACTGAGTATGTGAATGTCTCTGGGGGATCTGGTGATGCACCTTAACACCACGTTACAATACATATTGATGCTGCCGCCCAATAACCGCGCGGTTTGACATGAGATATCTTCACACCACCCACACGTTAAAATCCTTCGTAGAGCAGTAACCGATGTTTGAACTGTTCAATCGACGACATGGTAGAGTAAGGACTCAGCTTTCTTGATGCCCTCGCTAGGGTTATGGTCCATTTACGTAATGCATACCATTTACAGTCTACAACATATCTTTTCCTGTACGAATCCTAAGTGAATGAGGCTAGTTGATGATGATACTAGATGCATGATAATTATGAAATATTATAC
>CM067347.1:10743459-10773459 GCA_034190875.2 Urechis unicinctus
CAGCCATCACAAACGTCCCCTTCTATATGGCCATCACACTGCGACATCCTCCTCCTCACGGGAACAACTTATTTATGTGAGTTATTTCTTGCACATAGCTTGGTTCAGATATTGCCAATGACGATGTTGATTATTGTCAAGTTCGTCAAGATGCGATTGAATTACACGGCCGTATTCCACATAGATCACTGCAAGTATGTTTGCTTCATATATCATAGTAAAGAATTTAGAGTCTGCGCAATAGGACGGAATAATATCCCCACTGTTTGCGTGATGTGTGCATATTTATTGGATCCCGGTTTCGTGCAAGGACATGTAATAAGTCAATGTTCCAATTCCTCCGTTCCTGCTTTCCATCACTCTTTCTTTCCTTCACTCCTTCTTTCCTTCACTTCTTCCCTCCTTCCTTTCTTCCATCCTTCACTCTTTCCCTCCTTCCTTCCTTCCACCCTTCACTCCTTCCCTCCTTCCTTTCTTCTATCCTTCATTCTTTTCTTTCTTCGCATATTTATGTCTTCTATCTGTCTTTGTAACCCAGCTTTTTCTCTTCTGTACCCATTTCATACGATTCATTCATTTATCAATTCGTTCGCTCGAAAAAATCATCCCTGAATATAACGCTGCGCAAACACAGACTGTATCCAGTTGTCGCTATGTTCCGAATATTTATATCTTGGTGTAAAGTAGCAGCACTAAGATGACTGATGGAGGGCAAAGGGGGAGGGGGGGGGGTAGTAGCTTTCCTTACACATCAAGAAAATCTACTCAAGAAGAAGCACACCATTACCCCCCACCACGCTACCTTGGCCGTGAACGTGATCTACAGAGCCTGAGCCTAAATTTATTGACCCTTAACCAAAGTACACATGATCACAAAACATATTGAAAAACTATCCTAAAGGCGCTGGCTTTCGTGTACAATAGCTCAACAGCTCCATAACTTTTGTCTCCCTACCACAAGCATAATCTTTTGGCCCTTAAACTGACAGAATGATTGAAAGCAGCAGGTTTTATCAGTTATAGCATAGTCCCTATTTATCGCAGTAATTAAGTCATTAAATTATCCACCGTCCTAAACAAAGTGTGGCTGATGGTATTAGTAGTAGTAGTTGTAGTAGTAGTAGTAGTAGTAGTAGAAGAAGTAGAAGTAGTAGTAGTAGTCGTAGTAATAGAAGTAGTAGTAGTAGTATAGTACCGTGTTTTCCCTCTGAGTTTCGGTGTCATTTTTGAAGCGTTACTTACAATAATGCCTTGGAATTTTACACAACCGAGTGTTTTCTTGGGCACTATCAGGTGCTAGACTTGGGATGGATCAACCCATGCCGCGTCACGTGCCGTTGCACTGCCTTGTGAGTTAATATCTAGATGGATTATCATCGATTACAGTGACAGACGCATGACAAGTTTGATGGAGATTGTCTACCTGATAATTAGATTAGGCTCAATTGACGGAATGCGTATAAGGAGGGTATGATGAGACAAACAAACACACAGATAGCATTGTCGAGTTTGAGGGACAGCTGATAAAGATAGGCCTGCTGCGTGTTGTCTTACGTTTGGTGTTACGCTTTGAGGGGAGCGACTTGTGAAAGGAGGTGTTTCATAACGTTCTGGGAGGATAAACATCTCAATTGATAACCCTGTGAATGTGGCGTTCCAACGCGGCTAAGCTGCTTGGCCAATATGAGTCTGATATAGGCTGTGTCATAACGCCTACTGTCCCTTAACCGCTCGTGTCTAAACACAGTTCAAATTGGTTATTTCGCCAACCTCTTGAAGTAGACAGACAGATTAATTGGCCTATGTCCGTGATTTGACTTTCCACAGCCAATGGGCGCTAGTGTTCTAATCGATGTTTTTTGCATGTATTCCACCTCCAATTCACATATGTTTTTCGCACTGGGCATGCGTGATTGATCTAGCACAAATAATGAACGCATTGTTTGTCAGGGGCACGACCTCAATTTAGCTATCAGCATCTCAAAAAGCTATGATGAGGAACTGTAGTCAGACAATTTGTTTCGTGTTGATTCGTGTTTCTTTATCCGATACACCTAGCAGCATGCTTTGTCTTCATTTAACGTGTAAACAGCTATTGTTGTTTTCATAATCTGCCTATTAAATCACAGTTGTAGCCGCCTGTTTTATTCACTTCGTATATGGGGTTTGATTGCTGCTTTCATAATCTACCTATTATCATCAAGGCACATTTTCGATGGTCGCTTATGCACACTGTAAAATGAAACACATCATTACCTCCCACCACGCTACCTTGGCTTTGTACGTTATTGAGGTTGTCATCATTATTATATTGAGTATTTTTAGACAGGTGTCAAAACGAGGCTAAGTGACCGCCAATCCTGTTAATGGATGTCTAAATACTCACCACGCTGATACGTTTCCTTGGCAACATGTAGCATGGACTTTAAATGAAAACGCTGTTTTTTTCTCCTATTGATTCGGTAGCTCTCTAAATGGTGGATTGCAACTTGTTCTCTGTCAATACCGAATGAATAATATCAATGCGTGGGTAACTTACAGAGCGATCCTTTATCGATTCACGACTCACATAGTCATAGATTTGAGTTATATCGAACTACATTTAAATAGATCGATAGCAAAAACATTTGTGAATCAAGATGGCGTGAGTTCGTGTGGTTCGACCCTGATGTTAAATGTTACGAATTACGACGCCATGGGGGATGGTTCTTGTAGACTGCTTATTTGAAATTATATCAAAGGTGCATTGCAGCACATTATCGTTAAAAATCTGCTGTGAAGGGCACCTTCAGCATTAACAGCCTTGACAATATGTGAATACATTAAGCCTCAATTGACCGCATGGATACGACAATGAAGCCGAACATTTTTCTAGAGAGAGATCCGTTACATATAAAAGGATAGGAAACATAACGAAGTGAAGCATTTGTTTTAAGTTGCAGTTAACATATCGTGTTGAACAGCGCAATTATAGTGCGACAGTTGGATGAGGGAGTCACATTGAAAGTGCTTCTCAAGTGCCAATCTATGGTTGGGTTGCTTACTCCCGTTGCACCAATCGGTTTGTGGTTGAATGATAACCATAATATAAAATCATCATGGGAACCGAATAATATATTTTTAAATCCGTTTGTGTGAGATATTGCAGCTCTCTTAATGAGAAGCGCGATCCCGTATGGACGTACAATAGTGGCTTGCTAACGTGTTGACCGCGAATCTTCACTTCCTTATTAGAATCACAATGGTCGGGAAATCGGCATTATTATATACCTGTGTGAACGTTATTTCTTGAACGAGGTCGGGTTCCCCAAATGCCAACGGCGGTATTGGTGTAAAATCGAGGTGTTATTGGCAGACTTATTGTAGCATTAACCTTATTGTTACTGTATGTTCATTCCGACGCAGGAGCAGCATGGAACTTCTTAGAGTATATTTAACTGTTGATATCTACACCATCTGCGTGATGGACTGCATCTCGCTCGGCTGAGTATCTTACACAAGAGTAGATTGAAGGCGATGTTCTCCTTCCTTCCTTCTTTCCTTCCTTTATTCCTTCATTCCTTATTTGTTCATTTGCACTTGAGAGAAATCGAAGAATTGTAATGAATCTATCCCATTTGTATCGTTCTGTTTCCTTATAAATTATATTAGTTACAATTGGTATGTTCATTTAACGTATAATATACAATTTGTATTATGTTTTTTCTTTAATAAATGTATCAGTTACAATTTGTATGACCTTGTGTCGTTATGCCACGTATCAGAAATGGTATGTATCGTGTGCTCAATAACATTTATAGCAGTTTAGCACGATTTGTATCATCTTGTATATTCTGTTCATGAGCCAGATGCACTTTGTATCGGGCTGATATACATTTACTTACATGCATCGATTGCCAACACAAGCAATTTGATCGGTGATAATTATATGATCGGTAAGCCGTTTGCTTCTAGTTTGCTTCGTTGAGCAATTCAAACAAACTTTTCAAAATCACTAAAGTTTCGATGATTAACTGTTCTGAATACCACGATAACACTCATTCGAGATGTTTTAATAACTGGACTAGACTACATAGCATTATGACGCCACCCTGTCAGTTGAATATGAATAACGCCAAGGGCCAGAGCTCTCGCCCAAAGCGCTCAGCGGGCGCCCTCTTCAGGTCATTGATAATGGTCTTAACATCAAAGATACAAAGAAACCATTATCAATTGGTTTGTTTTTTTCAATTAATAATTGGTTGATTGCAAGTGCTGAGGTCATGGCTTACAAGGGCTTGATAACAGATGACACAGGTACAATAGCTCTACCGCATCATGTCATGTGTTTGAATAATGTATGTCGCAATATCCTGAAGAGCATGCCATATCGGATGATGTCACGAAACGGCATCTAGCAATTTTATTCTGCATTTAACCAGATACTTATATATATGCTAATGATAGTGTAAGCTACATTTAAACAGAACAGGGCCGATATGTATACGCATCGTTCTCGATGTCAAGCTTCCGAGCGCCGAGCAACTCTTGCTTGAAAGATTGACATGGGGAACCAGGCGCCTGTGGTAAGCACCCAGCCACTACGGTAGCTTATGGAATAATATGGTACAACGAGCTCGCCTTTACTAGACATTAAAATAGTTGAGTTCACAATTGATATTGTACTATTTACAGGTCTACTATAAGATACGCATGATAAACGATTTCATAAGATAACGCGGTTATATACAGCGGATATCAATCCAGATAAAGTCTACTCTCGTAGTTTGTGACAAACATTCTTGGGCAAGATAGCTATATAATATATGGCCACTACAGAACATTACATCTGTGTTTTATTTGACGTGTAAACATCGGCCTGTTCAACCAGCGATGTGTCGCATGTTGCCTGATAAGCTTGTACATTAGGGTGCTATACTGGGTCATTGTGGCCTAAGAGTCGGTTGATAGCTGTCTGATTACCTATGTCTTTGTTATTAATCGCACCTAGCGACAAGTAGCGCTTGATACACGTTGATATCTACGTATTTTGCATCATAACAACTTGAGGTAGAAGAGGTTGCCGCACCTCAAGTAATCTGCTTACTTTGCAATTTGCGGCCTCCTTACAAGTGGTATTAATTCACCAGACAATTACTAAAGTAGAGACAACAAACGTCTAGAAGACCATTATAGATATACCGCTAGAATACATATCATGTAACACGGTTGAAATGTATGTTCCATCAAAACACAGATTGTACACCAAGCAAAAGCTCGTTATGCGGGCATTTTGAAATCATGATAGCCTGTCCTGTCCATGCCGATCTGATGATGCTGATTTGGGGCATAATTGGCATATGGCGTAGCACAACTGTGATATAGATATCGTAGAGACATACCTAAAGTAATATAGCACCAAATAATCAACTTATCTCCCTTAATTCCAAGACAGTTATGCATTATATATTACATCAAAGTCAACGAATGAAATTTCAGATGCGACGTTATGACAAGCATATTTCATGATAACGGCGACCTTGTCGTTTGTGATAAGCATTTCTACGATGTATCTTTAGCATATCTTGAGGCTTTATGCGTCTCCACTGGTGCAAGGTTAGCGCTGTATCTGTAATAAAATACAGATTTTCTCATGATTCTGCTTATATATGACCCAGCTGTGGCTTCATACGGTGCGCGGACAAAGCTATGAACACCACGACAGTTGTGTGAGGATGGGGTGCCTTAACAGTGCACCTTAAGCGCCATCCTCAACTTTGAACAAGTCTGTTGTCGGGTAGTAAACTCGGAATGCATGGAATGGCACTCATACACCATTCCCCCGAGGTTGTAGGTTAGATAAAATAGAAAATATATTTAGGAATTGAGTTTGCATTATTTATTTCAAAACATTGATAGTGAGGCCATTTGGCTGATGGAGGTCAGGCAACAGATGAATTATTGATAGCATTGTGCAAACACACTTCTGCTATAGACGACTGTCCATGTGAATACAAACTATCAATAATTCCATAACTGATGCTTTCATTTTATCTGAGATCGCTGTATATCATTAATATACCTGGCTACTAGTTTGCGTATATTTCATATCACACTCGCCCATCAATTGACGCTCATTTAATAGCTGTGTATCTGATTCAACCGACCCGTTCCTGTTTGATTCTCTTACTACCTTAACCAATATGCATTACTCACACCTCTATCAGTTTGTTTACCGAACATTATGTTGACAGGACGCCCTTAGTCATATACAATGTAAAACACAAACGATAACTACATGCAATACGGGCTGCTATGTTATTATGGATTCATGTTCACCGAGTAGACATGCTTAACACATTCAAGCGCAAAATAATCGACTTATTCCCTGCATTCGTCAGGCTGGGGTGTGTTATATATTGTCTGCATATAACTAGGGACTTTTAATCAACATATAACATTAAACATGCGCGCTGTAACGACAGGCTTCTATCATGATAATAGCGGTATTGTCGTTAACGTGGTCATTTATATGATGTGTTTCTCGTAGGGCTCCATACAATTTGTATTATACAATACTATAGCCAGCGGGAGAACGGTAAATGACAAAGGCACCAACACATCATTAGAGGGTATTTTTAAGATACATGTGGTGTGATTCTTGTTGATTTGCATGCATGCATCTAGGCCACTAATATTTAACGACATTGCAGGATGACTGTTGTTCATGCAAGCAGTTCCAGCGTTATATAGATGTCATTTCGCCGGAGAACGTGGTATAACATTGCCGCTTGTCACTATTAAATAACCCTCTTTTTGTATGAAATCTGTCTCTTCTATAGGGTCTGGTTATACAGGTTCCAATACAGTTGCGAATTTCCAAGATATAAGCCAATTGGTTTTGCCAGAACCTATAGGAATATGTCTATGTCTATTTTATAGCGTTCCGTGCTAATGATTTGGGAAAGTGGCAGAAATAATAGCTACACTGTCAGTGTGATGCGTTGCATCTTCATGAGATAAAGATATCATACAAGGACACGAGGGAAATCAATACTACCCTTCCTTCATGCCTTACTCTTTACCTTCCTTCTGACATCCCTTCATTTGCTTTTTTCGTTTCATTTGCATTCGTGACCACATCGTCATTCCTTTCTTCTCTTTACCAGTTCTCCATTTTCTTCCTTCCTTACTCATACCCTCTGATGCAGTCTTTCATCCCTGTGTTTATTCTTATGAAAAGCCATCACTCAATGAATAATGTTGCTTGACCATACCCACGATCCTGTTGAATCTTTGGTTGTTTTTCCAAGCAACCTGTATCCGGTAGTCATTTCCTTCAGATATCAAATGTCAGCATTATCACTAAACAAACAGAAGATTGCTGTGGATATTGGGGAAGGGCATCGTTAAATAACACGACCTCTACTTCGGCTCATAAAATCGCCTCGGGAGAGGCCGTGAATGAAGTGGCTTGTAAAACCTGAGCGACTTGTGGTTATCAAAGCGAGCCGCTCAGCAAACACCCCTAGTCGCATCCAATCAGAACGCGCGCCAAGATGGAGCACTCGAACGGAAATGAAAGTGGCAAAAGCCTTTGGTTAATTCATTCAGCGCGTCGCAATGTCCGTTTCGTTATTGCGTAACAACGAAGGAAGCTTCGCCTGCTGTTCGCCCTTGACATATGTCAATGCCAGACATCGCCTTGTCGTCGAGATAACTGTGCTGGTAAGAGTGGGAGTAGGGGGCGGTTTGCAGCTTTTACACCAGTTGTGACGTCATTGTTTGTGCTCACATTACCTTCAGGGAAATGTACAACTTTTGGTTCCAGCCGTAATCTGTTTTTGAAATTGAGGTATTGTTATGAACCTGTCCAACGACTGAGCACTAAAACAAACAGCAAGCAACGACCTCATTTCTCTCAACACATGCTCCATTGCCTCTGTCGATTTGAAAAGGCGTACAAAGGACACGATTAACGACGTTGTCCTGAAGATATTATTTCAAAAGGCATCAGCAAGCAAGCGGACCCATGCTGGTCTCCTCGCATATGACTGTCCATTAACAATCATTTGGTAAACAATTACATATTTGCATATAGATATGTGCATCCACTTCGTGTGTCGTGTGTCAGGTTCAATTTGCAAAGTGCTATTTCATTTTTCCTCATAACACGCGCAATTTATTCCTTACCGTTTTCCTATTTCGTATTTCAGGTACAATTTCTTCCATGCAGTTTCTTTACTTCGTGTTTAAGGTACATTTTTCCATGCTGTTTTCTTATTTCGTATTTGTGGTACAATTTGTACCATGGGGTTTCCTTATTTATATTTTGGCTAAAATTTGTACCATGGTGTTTCCTTACCTCTTGTGTGAGCTCCAATTAGCATTAATCTACCATGGCATGTGGCATACTAAGTTATTATATTCCTCTTCAATGCACAGTTTTACACGCTTTAGTTGAGAGTTACATTTGGCTGTTTGTAGTCGTACAATGAAGAATATAGTGGAAACCTGCCAACAACGGCTTCCCTTGCTAATCAAGTATCTGTATTAAGACTCTTACACAAGTAGCTAAATTTCTGGATTCATTCAGTTCCATTATGGCTTTGTCTAAGGTTCCTGTGTCTAAATATAATGATAGTAAGTCATACAAGTCAAATAATTAGAATTATGTATGCAACCGATGGAGTCGATATCTCGATTTGGAACACGAATCATCGACATAGCCAACGATATCAGTTTCATGCAGCATTGTAACAAAAGGAGCGATATGCTATTTACATATTCACATCAGCTGCAGATAGTACATGATATCAAAGTGGACGGAGTATTGGCTGGCAATTGAGTTTGTTGTTGCTCATTTCCTGATGATGAGTTTTTTAATACTCCTTATCACGATTATTTCCAATGTAGAACCGATGATTAAAAATGCCAAAGCATCAGTCGCCATAACTACATACAAGACTAGTTTTGATGGAGTTGGATAAGGGGCGTTTTTGGACTCGAGTGCCCATGGGAGGCCAGTACCTGTCAACCTGTGGGATCAACACAATCACAACCCAGAGCAGCTAAGCCCAATGAAACATAGACTTTACATCAACGGCAAACTAGTTTGACCGTATCGACATGGACTAGATGCTGGAAGCATCATGGCTTGGTGGTGGGCTTGGGATGGGTATCCAACACTTTGTGGTGAAATGCTGGCAATCATTGCAGGTGACATAAATAGCTAGATTGGGGAAGGTACGCTACGACGAGATACCATAAACGTAGTCGTAGGACATTGTCAGGGACGCATTACCTGAAAGGTTAGGTCTTACTACCATGTTGACAGCCATGCATGTGTGTCATATATAGAGGAATTATACGTTGGAAGCGTTCCGCATTTGTCATATAGGGTAAACTTTGGACGGGCCTAGGGGATCGCGGGAACGTAGAAATATGTGTTTCCAGACTACAGAGCATATATACCCACGAGCACGGTATGTTATCCTTTCATATCGGTTAATCATTGATACACAATGGAGGTGCGTCGATCCATATGACATATTCACTCCCGTCTGACATCTCTCTAATGTCAACTTTCAACGTTGAGCCAGAAATCAATACATGAATCGTATCCTTCCAATGCCTCTCAAAATCCAAATTATTGCGTGTTCTCAAAGTTTGTCGTCGTAAGATACCACAGCTGCCTAGATGTACCAACAACATCATTTATAGAACATACATCACGAGGGCCACCGTGACGCTTTGCTTTCTTACAATACCACTGACGACGCAATCAATGATTTCGTGATTCACATGAAAAGAGCGACGAACTGCAGCAATATGGACATAGCCTGGTGGCATCATCTAACGTGCTCTTGTGTGATCAACAATATGACAAATATCGACGGATTTATTCTCGCCCATATAGAATAACGCCGTCTCTCTCCCTCTCTCTCTCTCTCTCTCTCTCTCTCTCTCTCTCTCTCTCTCTCTCTCTCTCTCTCTCTCAATAAACAACGATGCTTCGATGATTGTTACGTCTCGCCCTCACTATATCAGACTGCTTCCCAGTCAATATGCACAAAACTGCATAGTAATTAGTGGTAGCCAAATACTGCTGGGGCTGGGAAAAAGTATAATTCAAAAATATTATTCAATATGTTCTATGTAACCATCGCATTTTTTATATCTTCTTACACACGGTATTAGCTGTTGCACTACTTTCAATCCTATAGAATCACTTTACAAATGTGAGTTTTTGAAACAAGCCGATGTATTCAACAAAGAAATTCAATTTGATATTATAAGAATCATTTGTTCGTATTTTTTCACAGAAGTATCAGAATTTGAAATCCCAAATCAATTAGATGTTAAATGTCAGTCCTATTTTCTTGTATTGCTTATACTTTGCAATATAAATATTGATGAGCCACCTGTAGGTAATATATTTTCCCAAGAAGAATGACGGACAAGTTGCCAATGGCAGCACAAAATCATCACATCAAGGCAACTAAATTGTACATCTCCACAATATATCACTTCCATGTCAGCGCCACAAAATAGTAGCTATTGTTTCCATAAATGTGCATGTGTCAATTATTCAGAAAAGCTCGATCGATTTTCAGCCACCTTGCTTGGTTGGCACTTCCTTCATGTGTGACTGCAATCGGTAATGATGCATTAACAATGAGGTATAGAACTTGAATGGCTTGCAAATCTTCCTCAAAGATATACAATGAGAATATAGAATAAGAACATGCCCAAACCCATCCGACGATACAAACAATGACAGCAACCCAATAACGTGCTAAATATATGTTCTATTTGCTTGGCACTGAGCACCGTTTAGAAAGAGCTTAATAGAATAGCGTGAAGGCGGGCCTTGTCATGAACGCAGCAACGAACAGTCATAACAATGTTGATATGCTGCTCAAGCCCTTGGTGAAGTAAAACCAATGAAGTTCGTGAGCGTGCGATATTGCGTTTACAGGAATCCGTGTGATATATATGTGTGATTTTTCACACCACATTTACCGTATCGCATCACCACAGTGCATCACCGCTGTTTCCGCAGAGTTTAGTATCATCTACCTATTACAGGTGTTCAACGCATCCAGCGAATTTGCTATTGTCAAGTCCTCCGTTGAAAATTCAACACCACACCGCATCTTTTACGACATCATTCTACGAGAAAAACCTGCCAATCGTGAACACATATATAACATTATAGCTTGCATTCTTGGTTTCAAAGCTTTCGTTAGGAGACAGTTACCAACATGTGAACCTCATTCATCCGCGAAGGTACATCCGGTTTCAGGCAGGATCACAATGATGCAGAGACAACAAACATTGTGCACAATTTGTTTTGTCTTTATCCTTCTTTTGAGACCTATTTGTTACAAATGATATACATATCGGTAATTGAACCAAAATTTCCATAATTGATTTATATGTTTATAAATTAAGCAATAGTATTTCTATTTAAAAACAAAAAATCCATTCAAGGTTTTAAAAGATGCATAATATTTTCTGCAATATTTTGTTTCACAAGGCACACGTATCGAATACAAATTAACACTATTATCATGATAGCCTTACGGCGAGTGCCATACGCAGATCACACCTTATCATATCATCGAATGGAGGACAGGGCTTGGTGGTATTTGAATTGTGTACCATGCGTGCTTCGGAGAGGTGTTTTTCCCTTGTCGAACACGAGTATTGGTATAAGACCAGTGGTTTATTTGCTTTTCTGCGAAGCGCAATATTTCCTGCATTCATTTTATCAAACACCCAAGAAAACTCATATGTGGGCATAACACAAAGGAGCACTATTGCCATTCCGCAAGCATTTACAAAAATAGCAACATTAATAGCAGTCTGCTGGGCGTCCGGGCGGAAGCATTGCGTAAATGAAATGTCAGTATATCGAGGACGTAAGACAATTTAAACTATATCGGGGAATTTGGGTCTGCGTTTCCAGCTTCAGCTCAATATTATTGATGTATTGATTACTTTTGGACATCCCATAACGGATTTGTTTTATCAATTGAATCATTATAGAATATTGGCGATGACTGTATCATGCGATTGTATATCTTTTTTCTGACAATCATGCTGTCATCATGTTGTAGCCTGTAGGTAGTATTTAATATGGTAATCAACCCTTAAGCTGTTTATGACTTTCATGTAGCGTACCATCGCCATTGATCTAAATATAGCACATGTGGAGCAGACATCCAGAAGTTAATAGCTAAGCAGTTGTAGGTGCTCCACGAAACGACGGCTGTAACATTTTATGGGTTTATACATGAGATAAATCGGTTTCGACTCCAATAAAGTTTAGTTGTTTTATCATCCTTATTCAGCAGCAGGCGATATTTATGTGTCGTATGTGATGCGGATTGATATGTCTGACTCTGCGACCTCGATATTATGACTTGCAGATGACGGTGAAGAGTTATCTGTACATCCACACCATATCCGCCAGAGGTGTCCTATTGCTCAATCATTTAATGATATTGTCACAACTTGATAAATTGATAACCAATACGTTTTAAACATATCACATGATAGACAATATCGCCCAATGACCTAACGGTGAAAGATTTGTCCCGGTTGCAATGAGTAATTGATTGATGGTTAGTTGGGCACACCACATCCGGATAATTGTTTTCAAGGAAGATTATATCTGATGTTCGCTTGATCATCAGAGAGTGACATTAAATATTGGCAATATGATTGCATTATGGTTAGTAAAAACTGTGCACACAGAACGTGGTATTGACGCAACAACCTGTACCTAATAAGACATGCCTCCTATCACAAAATGAATATATGCAAATGTACTGCATTGGCTATACAATGGGTAAACCTCTGCGGCCATAATAAATAGTTACACGCGCACGGAACAATCAATATACTAGATCTTACATGTCTCAGGATAAATAAGAGTAGCACAGACATACTCTTTACTGCGCCTTCGTCGTGCAAAACTTTTAATCAGCTTATTGCCTAGTGTAGTTAAAGGGTACCAGGTGGGGCATGTGAAAAATATTGTCTTAATAAAGCTATATTTCTTATAACATGAGTGGCACTGAGCATGTTGAACGAACTGTTTTGTTTCGTGACAAACGCGGGTTGGGTTATTTGTATAAACTGATTTTGTTGGTAGACGCGTCACAGTATCCACCCCACGTGGTACAATCAGAGCATTGACACTTGATACAGATCATGCTAATTGCTGTTTTGTGTATTTGTCGACGACAAGAACTTACAAAAACCTGTATGCCAACAAACATCTCCTGAAGTGCTAGTTATGGAGAGAACATGTAAATTTTGTAATGCGGAGTTTTTCGGGTCAGCCGGTGAGCAATCAATTAGGTCTTTACTCAGTAAGCTCGATGGCCGATTCGCCAATATGTCACCTACACCTTCCAATGTTAACTTAGTGTTAGTCACTACAACCACATCATGTAAACGAATATTTCAGATTACCCTTGACCGCCATTTGACGCTTTTTCAACAGACTCCACAAGAGGTTCTTCAGATTGCCATTACCTTACCCCCATTGTTCTTAGAGTATCAGGCCACAACACCATGGTTTGATGGTGAGATCAGACTGGTTTGTGACATGCGAGCAATCAAAGCCTAGGGTTAGTAATCAGTTGCGAGAATAGGCGCTGCGAAGATCGGCACAACATGCATACAGTCGTGGGATAGGTCATTGTTGGTATGACGTCATCTAAGACGCAGCGACTGAAGGGCAAGGCTCTAATGCAATATTGACAGCCATACCGGTGTATATTCAAGGAATATACGTCGAAAGCCGTCCATATTTCTCCTCAAGGGTACGATTGCGACAGGCATCAAGGGAACGTAGGAATATTTATTGCCATACTTAAGGTGATATATCTTTTAAAATTGAGTGAACATTAAATACCAAGTCATCATTGGATGGTCGTATATCAGATTGCAGCATCCAGCATCCGCATTCCTGTCTTATATAAAACTAATTGTCACCATACTCAATGCCAACGTTCAGTCTGAACTCAACACATAAATCGAATCCTTTCAATAACTCCTTGAATACATATTATCGCGCCTTTCTACAGCATTGTTGTTGCAAGGTACTGCAGCCGACCTAGATGCACCCAACAACAACATTCATACAAAGCCTTACAATGGTCTTGGTGTAGTATAAACGTACAAAACCTCATGCAGGCTGCCGTAATACTTTGCCAGCTTGCCATACCACTGACGAAGCAATCACTGATTTCATTGTTTACATGAACAAAATGATACATTACAGCTATATAGGCAAGTTCTGACAGCGTCATTTATGTGTCAGTCTCAAACAACATATTCTCCCGAGGCCTCAGAGTGCTATGTGGTTATGATTTTCATTATTCATCTGTACCTTTTGAATCACATCGGTGCATATTAATCTGCTTTAGTAGGATCCATATTACTTAAGGTATGGACGTGTTTGTCATCATGGAATAACGAAGTTTATCTCTTACGTCGACGTACGCATAAACGCCTAAGATATTACATTATGCGTGCTCTAAGAAAAACCTTGCAAACAATGATTGTGCCATTTCAAGGCAGATGATTTTGGGACATTTTGCCATCATTATAACATGCTGTTGCTTAATCGATTAGCGCAAAGCAGCCTATTGTAGTTCTAAGTGGTAACAAAATACTATTGGGAGTCTCGATGTTCATCAACTGATTCAAGTTATGCATTTTGCGATATTTTTATCCCTATGATGATCTGAAGATTCATATTCATTCAGAAACCGTGATGAATGGCCATTTACCTGATTAAAGCCTATATCAACTGGTGGGTGCGGTTTACTAGGGCAAGAATATGTCAATGGTATCATTCATAGAAATGTGCACATGTCGACTCAAGTGGCCGGTTCAAGCCAGCTTTTACTTTATTTTACTTTAAATGTGGTAATACCTTATTATTAAAATTATCATTTTCATTCGTATGTTTTTATGGGAAGCACAACATATTTGACAGATATATTATCCAGCACCCAGGGATCGGTGGGAAAAAACTGCTGCTCTTGATGATAATAATTTGATTAGAACCAATGGCTTAAACATATATCCAGGTAATTGGTTTGGTTTTAGGGTTTGCAAAAAAAAAACCAGAATTAAATAAACCCTCTCAGCACAAGGTTAAGTTTCGCAAGGTACATATTAGCAAACATATTTGTGCTCTTCACTACACGTTAGACAAGCAAAGGAGTCCAGTTAGCCGTCTATTACATCCCAAGCGCATCAATAGCAGTGTTTGCAAACTTAGTTGCTGGCATATCAAAAGATAATCGCTGCTGCTGCATTTCGACAATTGACGCAACCCAGCGATTGCGCTACAGGACTATTGTATGATCTCATTATTTCTGCGTGCATGTGTGAAATGGATCAATAGGTGACAAGATACACCATGGGTCACTCGATACCATATTCATGAATCACACACCAGTTATACACGCATCCCGTAGATAACTAGCAGGCGCGAGGACAGTCTACGACAGCATAACAAAACGGGTGATGTTAACTACCAGTCGACACGACAGGCAACAATCTCTTGCCACTATGTGAGACGACAGAATAATCCCGAGTATAATAGAGATGGCAAACCATGTCACCCACGTGTGACATTCTGCATTGGGATTTATAGTGATGATAACAATGGACTCTCAGTTTGCCACACGGCACACTTGATTGCTACACACAACAATATATGTTGACATTTAAATCACACGGCTTGAGCTCCATGCATTAAAGCAACCCATTTAAGAACCATCATTTTGCAAGAGCTTGTATTGCAAATTCAGACAATGAATAATATTTACGATGATTGTAGCATTTTGCGATCACTGCATTTGGCTGGTAATTGAGCTCTCTGAATTTGAAACAGACATCATTGTGTTGTACCGATGTGTTGAACAAACATCGTTTTTTCGATTCGGTGAAGCATCAGGTGTAAGCACAATGTGCTTTTACAATCTTACCATATTGTTTGTGAAATGGCTTCTGATGCTCGACTAGCAATCACGAAACCCATGTTAAATTTCATGCATAGAACACCCATATTTTTTATTACTTTGGGATCAGGCAAAGCGCACCATTTTTTCCATGCACCTAATGAAACACTTAAATTTTAGTATATCCGCAGAAAAGTAGCAGGTGCACCGAAATCAATTATTCACTTCTTAACACCGAAAGCAGGGTGCTATGTAGATGCCTAGTTGGGTGATGGTGAGCGATCATGCGATTTAACGCGTCTGAGGACAAATGAAAGGTATATATGCAGAGCCTCTGTGGCGCCATTTACACATAGAGTTGTTCATCAACTAATTAATCGAATCGACTCTTAGGGCAAGGATATATTATATGAGGCGATGTCCTCAATTTGTGTCACTCTCATCTTTCGGCGGATGGGATCAGTCGTTTCCTGTGAGAGGCCACTACAATCATGCTCGCAATACGTTTTCTGCAGTTATATAACTGATATAATGGAAGTATAGGGGAATCGTTACACTTGATGAAAATATGTAATGTTTAGAACTTATTTGGTCCAGACTATGCTAACAGATCGAGCAATAGGTCCATCATTCAGCCTTATATACTACTGATCTATATAAGCAGCTGTATAGAAACCAGTCGAAATGGTATCTGCAACATCAGCATTCTGCCGGTGAATTGTCACCCTGCAAAGTTTGATGCAGAACCTGGGTATTGAGATTCGTTGGTTATTTCGAGACCTCGATTATTTAGGCATCATGCTGGTAAGTTAGAAGGTGGCGTTCAGGCAATACGTTGAATTATTGATGGTTGCTCTGAGCAAGCATCTCCAAAATCAAACTTGCGACCCTTCCTCTATGTAATAACAAAACAAAGCTTAAACTTTAATGTTTTTTATATACTGGTATTACATTAGCATAATTTATTTCACACTCGCCTATCATTTAATACTTTTATCTCAATATCAAAATTTATCCCTGACTCTGCAGACAGGTTTGTATTCTTCGACTCCCAATATATACCAACCACATCTTCTAGCTTCTTGGGGATATATTTTAACATGGATTATATATTTGATAAAATGCCTTTAGTTGAGTTTTAATTTAGGAGTATTGTGTTTGATAAATGCTGTGGTCGGATGGCCCTCGAGTACACACCAAACTTTTATGTTAACGATCAGTCAAAAAAGACACAATCATTTTGCTACCTGTCTGTTTAGATTTTCCCTCTACAGTACTAACTGAACAGCTAACAATGTATTTATTGCATTATCTACGTAAGCGCGGGTATGAAGTACTTTATCCTGTTGCCATATAACTGCCTAGTGATAAATTACACCATTATTTATCCATATAGACAATTCATGTGGCACCATCTAGGGAATCGCTCTCAATCTACTAATTCATCCGGGCCCGAGGAAAGCTATGACGGGATTTTCAGCATATGTCAGTTGCCGATGAATTGAGTTAACTAAACATGCCATTGTTGGAACTGTTATAAACGTTGATACCGCCATTACGATCATTTACTCTTACGCTGACGTATACGCCATCCGGTACGCACAAACGCATCAAACCTAATTACCTCATTATCCATTTATATCTTGCGTGAACATGATGAAAATCCTTGTTTTAATGAATACGACATTTAAGAACAGGTGGTTTTGCAACGTTCCTTCATCATAATATATGGCTGCTGTGTGGTCAATTTGCAAAAAGCGGTTGCGTTCTTAGTGGTACCTAAATAGCATCATTTAATCCACTATTATCTCAGAGCATAATGTGTTACCTATAGACTGCATGACTAGACCAATTGGATATTGTTGCTTGACCATTCTCTGTAAAGACCTTAATGGCTGTTCTATTGGCCAATGTACTGATTAAAACGTAATTGGCAGTGGGAGGATAGGGAAATGGATAGGTCTATTACGCAAACGTTGCTGCACAATCTTTTATGATGGTCATGCAGTGTCATCCGTAAAGCTCTGCTAATCATCTCATGACATGGATGATTGGGCTTGAAGGCTTTTGAATCGTTCAGGAATAGATTTGTTTTAGCCTCTGTAAGTCAGACGATCGAGTAGCATGTGCGCTTCCGGGCGGTGTTTTGTCAATGTCGAACACGCATATTTTACATTTGACCAGGGATTCATTACCATATCTGCGAAGCACAACAATTTTTGCATGCGCTTCATCAAACACGCCAATTGGTAAAAACATTGTTCCATTTTTGTCATTCTGCACGCAATACTAAAAATAGCAATAGTAGCAGCAATCAGATTGACAATGAAATTACGAATTTACTTCTCCAAGAACAATAGAATAATAACAGAATAACTTGCTAAGTGTATAACAACTGCGTAGGAACGTTGATGATACCCATAGGCACATGACGTGAGGCAACTTAATAGCTTTACTGCACAAAGAAATTAACTACTTAATCATATTTTGTGTTAATCCATTTCATAAATCGGTTTCAAGTCAGGTGAACATTAGTTGACCAATCGTGCCAATTCAGCAATCGGCAGTATTAATGTGTCTTATGTGAAGCCCGCATTTCTATATGCTGATCTCTACGATCTCAGTATTCACATTGACAGACCCCTCAGTCTGCACACCACACCGAATCCTCCCGAGGCATGTTGATGCTCAATGATTTAACGATTCTTGGTCACAATGGGAACATTGATGAGAAATATCACAAGCTCATCAGTGGAACGGCGCACTGAAATTGAGAAAATCAGCAGAACGCCAAGCTGAAAAGGAGATCATCAGTAGAACGGCACACTAAAATAGAGATAATCAGTGGAACGGCACGTTGAATTAAAAATAATCAGTAGAAAGACACGCTTAAATGTAGATAATCAGTGGAACGGCACGCTGAAATGGAGATGTTTGATATAATTAGTAGAATTTGTATCTGACTCAATGAGCATTTATTGATGAACACCACATTCGAGCATTATTCTTGATTGAAGAATGCACCGGTGCATCTGTTGATAATAGCACACAGGAGTTAAATTGTAACAATTAAATGATTCTATAATTTGTGAAAGTAGAAAAAATCGAAATAAGTTCAATGTACCTCGTTCATATTACTGGTATAGTTAGTAGATCGAGCTGTCACTTTGGACCTACTTTCAGCATTACACGCCTATTGGAATGCGTTATAAAACGCTTCACATATCTTTCACTATAGAACATTTAGGCAAAGATAATCTAGCCTGTTCGACCAATGCAAGTATAATGCAATGTCGGCACAACGACCTGGTTCCAATATGCCATGACTCCTCAAATAACATAAATGTGTGCAAATAAACATACTGTCATCAATTTCTACCTTGGGGAATTGGCAGGGTGCTAAAAGGGGCATGCAATATGTATTCGCAAAAAAGCTACCATTTTAAACCTGTACTGCGTGGATGAGGCCTGGTTTTTTTTCGTGACATGATGAATACCAGCAGGTTGGATAGTTAATGTCAACCGATGTTGTTCTTATACGATTCCCAGTAACCAACACCCCACTGTACCCCACCTCCCTCTGCACCCACCATCACCTCAACGTGACACCGTTCACCACTGTGAAATCGATTGACACCTGGTCAACGTGACACGACAAGCATTAGCAGAAAACTCACAACTTCTATACTCCAATGACATCACTATGTGAGTAATACTATGGATCCCAAATGTAGGTCACAAATCACATGGTATTAAACTGGGGCAGATGCTATTGTAACCCGCTTGCAAATACACAAATCAACTTGGCAGCTATTTGCACCAGCACCTCCAACGGGCGCTATGGATTGCCGTCAATTTACTCTCAGGCCCCGGATGCCTATTCTTCACATGCTTAACTTCATAGGCTGATTGTCAGGGGGACCATTTGAGGACTGGTACTAGTAGACCGGAAGTCGCAAATATTGCGTCAAACCATGTTAATACACTATTCGAGACCTTTCTCAAGGCACTATGAGCAAACATGTGGCTAGTGGACTTTTTTATCCGTTGAACTTTTCGAAAAGATACCCTAGTCCAATCCAACATTCAGCAAAACTCGCTGAATCAGTATTGATGTAAGAATGTGTTGTAGTACAGCGGAACAGGGCCACGGCTTTGTAATTGTTGTGGTAGCCAAGTGTCCATGGCTGGTAAATTAGTTCATGCTATGGATGGATAGGTCGTAGCATTGATCAGCCCTTGTTTGCTGGATATGGCAAGTACATACATTCCTAGCGGGTACCAGATGCCTCTAGGGCTCGGCGTTATAAGTCACTTAATGCATTGCTCTTCGGTTATTCAATCGTTTTGAGAAGCACAGTTGTAAGTGGATGTAAGGATCACTGTGGTTACTTTACATAAGCGGTCAAACAATAAACATGAACCTACCTGTGTTCCAGACAAGACACACCTTTGAATCCACAGCTCTCTACGACCAAAATGATTACATGATTTGTTTGGCTGCGCCAGGGTTTCGTTGGTTCCTTTGTGATTCCAGTGTATATTTAATATATTTCATATATTATATGAGCTGATTTCCATGATTGGTTTCATTCAGATCATACAGCAGATATGATCAGTTGTGACATAAAATGGAATGAATATATAAAAGAAAGTGAAAATTGAAAACTTGATATGTTAGCAAATACCAAGAACAAATGAAATAGTGCAGTATATAAATAATGAGACCAATGTCGGGTATGGTGAATGTTCTAAGCTATGTGTTAATGAATGTTCGCGGCTATCAATTGATCAGATCAGCTGTTGTTGTTACAAGAGAATCAGCATGCGTTAAACACTGTTTGCGTCACAATTGCTAGGTACCGATTAACGATGTTCAGCGTTTAATCTCTTTCATGACATACTTTTCTGTTTACGTTTCTGTGATCATTCGATGCCTGTAAGCAGGTAAGGATATACACAAATCAACTTGATGGCTGTTTCAATGGCTATTGAACTGATTACTCCCCATGTAGCCCGATGGACGAGTTTTATCAGGTTTAGGGAACCGCCCGATTAACGCCAGCTCGTAACGTATTCTTCTTTTTACCAAGGAATTATTTTGATCGTGTTGCTAATTGGTTGAAGTGATATGATTATGGTACACGATACGCTTCTGCAATGCATCAAGGGATGGTTTTGTAAACCAGGGCACACCACAACTAATGAATGAATGAACGAATCCGATTATGTAAATACGGAATAAGCACACATACACAGATGCAAAGCCTTCATTACACATGAATAAACTGCCGGTTAGTGCCTCCAGATCCTGACAATGTGTACTAATTGTTATAAGTAGAAGATTTAGGCAAAATTGCACTATTAGCAACAGCATCATCTACATGATCAAGCCAATCATGCGAACGACTCCTCTTAACGAGACGGAATCGACCAAAAAACAAGCATCGAAGCTTAAGGAAGATGCTTATTTGATCAATTTCCAAGCGAAACCCAGGGTCATTCTAAAAATGCCAGGAGCAATCCGTATTCTCACGTTTATAGCCGCAACAGTTAGCTCAGCGCGGTTAGTATCATTACTATTCGACTGGTCCTCCAGACATTACAAGGATTTTGATCATCGGAACTGAACACCATTTAGATCTGTGATAAGTGCGCGAATAACTAAGTAAGCATATTGCCTTGAGGTGCGGTAACCGCTGGTAACTCGAGTGGTCATGATGCAACAAACGTCGACGTTAATGTGCATCAAGCGCTACTTATCACTGGACTCGATCAATAAAACATGCATGTGTTATCAGAGAGTTAGCTACCGACTATCTGGCTGCAATAACCACGGCGCTGATAAAGGCCTCCATTCTTGATTGATGGGAGAGCTCCAATATTGTGCTCTGATGCCAATGTCATTGACACATAAAGCCACTTATCATGTGCATCTCTTACAAAGACTGTCTATACGAAAACACTAGGCGCAGACTCATTGGAGGTTATATCTACCAAGGGCGAGTACATTTTACCATATCACCCCATTACATAACTCACTGTCGGTTTGTTCACACGACGTGGTGGCAACATCAGATGGGTAAATGCTCTTCTGAACGCAGAGACTGAAAAGAGTTATGAAAAGAGCTCCACATTGAGACACACAGTATATGGATGTCCAAGCGTGGGATTTCTTCCATAAAAGGTACCCCGTAACAGCGCGCACTCTGGGAAGCATTATCCGTCGGCCTGTAAGTCATAAAATCGTCGCGTGTTATCAGTCACTCATAACGAGAAACAAGCAATGATTGATAAAGGCTTCTGTTTATCTTTGATGTTAAGATCATTATCATTGACCTGAACAGGACACTTGTTAGGCCATTTTGTCGAGCGTTCCGACCAGTGGCGATGTTGATATATTACTGATAGGGTCACGTATTCAGGCACAATAATACCAGCAACATGATGTCGCCTGGTTAGCAAGATAATCATTTAATATGCATCAAAGATTCGACCTTCACACATAATTGCGTATCGATGAACCTAATCAAAAAATATTGTTTCATGATATAATCACTACTAAGAAAACCAGATGCCTATTGGTTAACTAAAATGCAACAAGCATGACATTATTAGAGCCAATTGCCGGAACGAAACAAATCATGCGGAGTTGGTGGGGAACAAATGAAAATAATCCGCACTGATGAGATTTGAATTAATAGGATAAAATCAGTGCTTGGTGGTAGCATTTACATACAATGATACCCACGTCACAAGATCAAGGAAGATATTAATCATAGCAGTCAGCATTGGAGGGAAGGGAAGAAAGAAGAAGGGAAGGGAGGAAAGAAGAAGAGAAGGGAAGAAAGAAGGAGGGATGGGAGGAAGGTAGGAAGGAAGGAATGAAAGAAGGAAGGAAAGAAGGAAGAAGGAAGGAGGAAGGAAGGAAGGAAGGAAGGAAGGAAGGAAGGAAGGAAGAAGGAAGGAAAGGAAGGAAGGAAGGAAGGAAGGAAGGAAGGAAGGAAGGAAGGAAGGAAGGAAGGAAGGAAGGAAGGAAGGAAGGAAGGAAGGAAGGAAGAAGGAGATTATCGATTTATCTAACCATGCTAGATGCAGCACATGTGTGAAATCTTCCAAAGATCAACAACGTTTAAACAAATAATTGCGAGTTCAATACTGCTTCTGAACTGAAATATATTATTGCATCCGTGCATGCGTTAACGATAAGATTAATTCTACAAAAAGGCTGCAAATAAATGCCTTTATTGTGATATACAGAGCCACATCCCTGCGAACACACTTGCACGTAAAGCTTATAACGCAAGGATGAAGAGGCAAGATTTGTTAACCTCACATAGTACAGGACATTCGTGGATTGAAACAAACCGTGCATAACTCAGACAATCATGACCAATTTTATAAGTATATTACTTCAAATTAGCAGCGCTAGAGTGAAATGGGGATAAGGAATATTTCTGGTGCAGTATGGCATCTCACTATATTATTTGCTATCTTAAACCATATTTCATCATGAAAATATCAGTCAATTCATCTCAGCTTCATTGCATCTCATAAGATGTACACCAAAAATACAATTGCACAACGTCATCTCAATGTTGAAAGTGATAATTTAGCCAGTATTTCGCTTCGTTTTCATTCCATGTCCTTCAATAGCACGGATCATTATACTTGCTGTAAAAATGTGGTAGGCTATTATTTGCATAATCTCTTTTTCAAATATCATGAGGATCCAAACATTGACACAGTGTTTTTTATAGTTTTTACAATATACCCTATGCGTTTGCCTTTAGCGAGCAAATCCTCAATCGTAACGAACGCAGGTGGGGCCGTTCAAAGGGTGATCTAAACTAAATATGTTAAGTAAATGAAACGCCATCTATCCCAAAATTTGACCACAGTTTGGAATCTAGGGAATATCCTCACAGAAGTTTAACTTGGACAATTTAGATACTACGCATAAAATACAAAGTGGTTCATCAAACACTTACCCTGGAAACGAGTCGTACTTAAACGTCCACAGAAGGATGTAGACCCTATTTCTGCTAAACACATACCCTGTTTGATTAACAATTATTCCAGCGAAGCAAGATGATACTTCAATGCAGTTCCCTTTACTGTGATGTGCACAGAGCTGCCACGATATGGTGGTATGTCTTCGTGGTGTATAATAATCCATAATTATGGGATGTCATTAATAAAAATAAACAATGTTCGAATTAGGGTAACATCACATTGGCAGGGGTTGGGGGAGGGCGGATAGGCTTTCTGTCAAATATCTTTCGGTAATTACGCACATGGACACAAAGAAAGAAAATCAGTCATGTATACGTCTGTGGAGCCGGAAGTTAGGGTTGACATAGCTATCATTCGGTGAAGTTTTAAATAACGGGCGATGGTAAAGACAATATTTTAGGATTGTAGTCATGCAAACCACAATCTCAGATGACTTGTAAAACAATCCCCTATGGTAGTATTGAAAACCCTTGTACATTGTATTTGGGAAATGACAATATTTAGTATATCTGAATGAAGTAAAGACGCCACAGTTGTATTTTCAACAGCCTGTCACTCCGGTTAAACATAAACTTTCAAGGTAATGAATTGACAGTTAAACAATGACCGAAAGGAAAAATATTCTATAGAACTGGTATCATATAATCACTCGTGAAAGCGCAGGGTCCTTCCAACGATGCCCGAGTTAACGTATATACTCATGTATATACATGCTAGCACCATTTGTATCCTACTGCAATGATTTCCTAGGCCTTGGTCACTTAAATAACGATCAACAGTGCAGCATCATTGACATTGTTTACTCATTGTTATCCCAGGCAAATGAAAACTCGAATAGTTAGGATGCAGGATGCAACGATCTTCGGAACTCACTTGAATCAAGCACTACTGCCCACTTGACGCGATTGATACCGTAGGCAGGTGTTATCAGGTAGCTATCAGCAAACACACGGGGTACAATCAGCACAGGGGTGATACAGGTGAACATTCCCCTTATGATGGGAGTCATGGCGCAATAATGCGAATGGAAAAAGCAATAGACCAGACGTCGACCTACATTTTAAGCTTAACAGGTCTATTTAATTGTCCAATTGGGGACCAAAGTATTCATCTGTGATTGCGAATTTATTAACAGTTCTATTATATAACCGCCAATATAATTATAGTCGTGAATGGTTGCCATTGATTACGCATGGTGCCTGGGCCTGATTCAATGCTTCCCATTACAAACAGGTCCTAGCGGCGTACAGCCTTAATATCTCGGGTATCGATAAAGCGAGTTCAAAACTTGGGTACGCCATTAGCTATGTGTTAACATGTTCATGCATAACATTGTCACATTCATTTCTAATGTTTCTGATGTTTACATCATCCTTAGAAGAGTTGTCCGATTGCCGGTATAGCATGCGTTTACATTAGAACAACTGTAAGTCGTTGTTATTCGAGGACCAAAATGATATCGAACGATCCGAATCATCAAAGGTGTTCTATCGTGACATTTAGAGCTCGGAATACTCAACTATTAAATATCATAGAAGATTGATTAATCATGAGCCGAGATATGTAATAAGCTCATGTTGTTATTACATTGGGGTTACAGCACCAAACCCCACTTCATCTCGTTACACCGATGACTGGATTGCATATACGATCCAATCAATTTCAATATCCAGCCAACATTTGACGCACCTTATGCTCCACAAATAACGCGCACATCCTAATCATTTATCCGACATTGACTGGCTCCAGAATGTAATTTAATAGGAAAAAAATAAGTATATGCGTTAGGAATGCTGTTTACTTCCTAGTATGTCCTAGCCACATGTTCCATGAAGGAATTGCATCACTGAGGCGACCATTTAAAATGCCATTAGCAGGATTGGAGTTATAATTTCCCTTTGCTACTATATAATAAAAATCTACCCACTTACTATAACTAGCTGTCTGCATTCCTCGTCACAGCTGTTAAAGCATGCTCATAGCTAAGCGGTCAAAAACTATGCATGCTTTAACATATGTGCGCGCAGAATTGTCTGTGTGATGCTATTTCACGCGGGAGACTGTCAGAGGTCGAAAGGCAAAAGGCGGAAGGGTGCAATAATGGATGGGACACAATATCGATTGATTCACTGGCGCCTACCAGCGATATAACGGCAAATCACGAACATGGGCAAATTAAGTTGTCGGTCTCCTTCAAAACGTTGGCGTATTAACGAATTTAAACTGTGCTTAGACAGGAGCGATTGAACTGACCTACTGACCTAAGGTCATATGGCACAATCTATATCAGACACCCATTGCCTAATCAAGTAAGCCGCATTGGAATGCCACATGTAAGGGTCCCCAATGGCGGGTTCTATCCTCCCTTAACGTTATATGGCAAGTGTTTGTCACTGCAACGACTATCCTAATCGGGATATACTGACAATGCAATGTTACTGTACTTCACGCGGCATAAGTTTAGCCCATTATTTGTCTCAAGCCTAAGTCAGCATCTGTACATGATTCATGAGGCGTTGTCGCCAGTGCCACTTCAAGAATGACCCCAGAGTTCCAGACCCCTGAAAACAGTCAACTTTGACATGGAAGTATAGGTTTAACGATTATGTTTGTTGAAGGAAAACATCTTTTGCGTGTGGAGGCAAGTTATGTGCCTTGTGTGAAAGATATGAATAAGTTTCGGAGTGGCTTGTAATTTTGCCTACTATTTATAATCAGATATGAGTTATGTGACATGGGGGGTGGCAACAGAATCCTAGCGGTGATAGCTTGGTGCTTGTTCAGATGGCCCAGTCGATTGAAAGCGTTTATATCAATGTTCCCTTTTCTCTAAAAGCTTACTCGTGGATCCGATATTTGTCGATTCCCTTGAACGAATTCTCAATACAAACAACGATGCGACTGTTTGGTATAACGTTCCGACACAACAGCACCCCAACCCCTCTCCCAATCATGTGGCGTGTGACGATGCTGATATTTCACTCCATAAATCGTTTTTTGAAATCAATGACTCAACCAACCAATCAACAGCTGAATTAATAAAAGCACGAATATATAATGATTATGAAAGGAAGTACAACAAAGAAACGAATCAAAAGGCAATCGTAAGAAAGTGAAACGATCAAAGGAGGAATGAAGTTGAGAATGATAACCTGGTAGAGATGACAGGATGGAGGACAAAAAGGAAGGGAGTATCGCATTCCTGTTCCAGGCCTTGTAATGATTTGGCATAACAATGCCTAAGACTCAAGGCCGTCTGTCTATATGTCTTCGTTGAGAAAACAAATGTGCATCGATATGTAATTAAACAACAAGGTGTGTAAAAGAGTGGTAGTTTATATTGCTCGATGAATAAAGAGAATCCGACATGAATAGGTCTGTTGTCTCTAGGATAAGTGTTGACGAGGCTATTAGGTGAATGGGCGTCATATGACGGGCGAGTGTGAACAACAATATAGAAAGGTTCCAGTATCACAGGTACGTGAATGATTACCACGATCGTAGATGATTTGAAACCCTGTTACTATACAGAGCATCTGATGTTTAATTTCACCACACTCTAGTCTGGTGAATAAGTATGGTGAATAAAATGTCGTTCATATCTGTTGTGCAAAATATATAAGCAACAGTTTTCATGGCTTCCAATTATTGATGCACCCTCTGAGAACATTTCCCTGCACAAATTGTATCACAACCTGCCTGGGGCTACACCAGATACACACAGTTATATGCTTCTCATTAACGACAACATACTGCCTTTATCAAGATAGAAGCGGGTCATAACAGTGCATATTTCAATTCATAATCATTCTTTAATACTCAATGCATACCCCACTTAGTCAAAGATTCTTGAGAGAATAATCTAATTATTTTGTGCTGTTTTCGTTCCTTTGTTATGCAGGATGATGTCTTGATGTGGTGGTACGTCCATGAATATTAAACTATAATCATGTGATGTCACACATGCAATATGCGCAAATAATAGCATCTTCACATTACAGTGTGGTGGCCATGGCATAAGAACCTAACATAGAATACCTTATAAACTTAAATTATATGGCATGAGATTGTGCTTAGCTACAGATCTCCTGTCATTTCATATCGGCAAACAAATAGATCGGTTCAAGGTCAAATTCAACCATAAGGTGTGAGAATGTGTGGAAGTATGTGTTTTGAGACGAAGAAAGAAGCCTTGTTTGTTTTGTCAGGGATAAGTGTTGACAGAGCTGTCAATATTTGAATGAGCCTAAAATGTTGATCGAGTGTGAACTACAATTTATGTAAGGCTGTAGTCACAGAAGTGTGATGATTTGCAAAGATTTCAAATAACAAAACACACAGGCGAAACAATCAACGTTTTACAATAGATAATGCAAGCACAATATCTTTGCGCAGTACTGAATCCTTAATATGTACATATATATATATATATATATATATATATATATATATATATATATATATATATATATATATATATATATATATATATATATATATATATATATATATATATATATATATATATATATATATATATATATATATATATATATATATATATATATATATATATATATATATATCAGTGCTGACGTCGGATAAATCACTTTTACTGTTCGTTTTGGCTTCTACATAACTGGGACAACCTATACACGATTCCGGCAATCGGACCTCTTGCCCGGGTTGCCTACAAGTCCTGAATGCAGTGAAGGCCACAAACAGCACCAAATGTTGCAGTGACACAGCAATATCATTGCATATATTAGGATCGTAGAATTTTAATGATTCGTTCATATCAGCATCGTCATTGCTCATTGCACAGATTGCCTTCAACTGCCCGAAATACCTGGTATTACTATATCATCAACATATTGAAATCAATCAATTGACGAAGATGTCACGCTTTTATCATGCATGCGGAACGCGGTGACCCCTCCAATCACAAGACGGTCCCCTCAGGGCGGAACACCTGACGCCCAGCACACGTTTCTTAACCAACTGTCCCTTGGTATTAACAATGGTATCTCTATGATTCTGATCTAAGCTCATCCTTCTCACCATAGGCGTATTCTGATGGGTGAGAGCAATTCAATCCGCATGCCTAACACCAATGTGCCCCAGACTTGTCATGCGTCTGCCACTGCGATGACAATCTACCAGGGGATAGATCCACAACGCAATGCATCGGCACGTGACGCGGTATAACTTGAGCCATCTCAAGTCAGGCACATAATTCCACTCAAGCGTATGCAAGCAATAATGCATGCGGTATTATTGATGGTCACACTCCAGGACTCAACCCCCGAAAACAGTTCACTTTGACATCGAATGACCAAGTGAGATTGTATTGACTCAAATACTGCAGTAATTAGGCTATATGCCCTGTGTAGAAAACCTACTACAGGGTTAAAAGATTATATATGTTGTTGGAGAGGAAAATGTTTTGAACTCTTCAGTTATCTTGTATGAAAGCTAATACCTTGGGCAAAGCTTGCCCACCTGTTCGCGAACGTGTCTGCTTTGGTAAATAGTCAATAAAGTTGGACTGTCGAGCTGTGAAACGCTTGTGATGCCAGGCAAAGGCGTTATAAGGTTTGCTATGTTTCATTAAAGTGAAAGGGTGGCATTGTATCTGGTATTGTGAGTATGAAGGCAACAATATCGATCTGATGGAACCTGACATGAGAAGTGGTTATATTTATCTAGAAGCTTACCTGCAGATTCCTAACACAGGCGATGACATAGCCAGTGACGTCCCATCTTATCGATGCTGTCGATATTCAAAACTCACATATTAATCATAAGATCTCATTGGCACTCGAATTCATAATCGCATGGGCTAGGAACCATATATATATATATATATATATATATATATATATATATATATATATAACCTCAATCACAGATAACTTGAAAAAAAATACACTGATCAAAATCCTGAGGGAAAGACAGATATAACAGTTATTCCGACATTGGAGTGTTTTCCTTAAAGCAGCGGAAATTT
>CM067347.1:10778459-10799487 GCA_034190875.2 Urechis unicinctus
ACTATTGAATTGAAGTTCGTGAAGATGCAATTGAATTACACGGCCGTATTCCACTTAGATCTTGCAAGTATGATTGCTTCATATATCATAGTAACGATTTTGGAGATTGCGCAATCGGACGGAATAATAATCGCACTGTTTGCGTGAAGTGTGCATCTTTATTGGGTCCAGGTGTCGTGCAAAGACATGCAATAATTCATAATTCCAATTCCTCTCTCCCTTCCTTCTTTTCTTCACTCCTTGTTTTATTCACACCTCCCCTCCTTCTTTCAGGCCATCCTTCACTCCTTCCTTTCTTTCAACCATTCATTTCTTCCCTTCTTCCTTTCTTCGACCTTTCACATCTTCTCTCTTTCCCTTCTTCCACTCTTCACTCCTTTGCTCCATCCTTCCTTCAACCCTTACTCCTTCCCTCGTACAACCCTTCCTACCTTAACTCCTCCCCTCCTTCCTTTCTTCCACCTTTCACTCCTCCCCTACTTCCTTTCTTCCACCCGTCACTCCTTCCTTCCTTCCATTATTCTATCCTTCACTCCTTCCCTCCTTTCCTCTTTCCTTTCTTCCACCCTTCACTTCTTCCCTACTTCCCTCCTTCCTTTCTTCCACCCTTCACTCTTTTCCTCCTTCCTTTCTTCCACCCTTCACTCCTTTCCTCCTTCCTTCCTTCGACCCTTCACCCCTTCCCTCCCTACTTTTCTTACACCCGTCATTCCTTTCTTTTACTCGCGAATTGATGTCTCCTATCTGTCTTTGTAACCCCGCTTTTTCTCTTGTGTACCCATTTCATATGATTCATTCATCCCTAAATATTGCGTTTGCAGCTCATTAACGCTGCACAAAATGTGGCTATAAACAGCCTGAAACCAGTTGCTGCTATGTTCCGCAAAGTTATATCTTGATGTATCATATTTGCCCTCAGATGACTGATGGAGGGGATAGGGGTGTGGGGTGGTAGTAGCTTTCCATTCACATTCAAGAAAATCTACTGAGGCATCAGACCACAAGTGTGACTGAACTTAAGTTGCAAACAGCTGTACAGACACAATCATTCGATGATCAAATCTATATTTGCTTATGAATAACTGTCAGATACAATTTGTTTCGTGTTGATTCATGACTTTCTTTATCCGATACGACTTGCCACATGCTTTGTCTTCACTTAACGTGTAAACAGCTATTGTTGTTTTCATAATCTGCCTATTAAATAAATTGTAGCAGTTTTTTTCACCTCGTATATGGGGTTTGATCGCTGCTTTTATAATCTACCTATTATCATCAAGGCACAATTTCGATGGTCGCTTATGCACAAGGTAGGACGAAGCACAGCATTACCTCCCACCACGCTACCTTGGCCGTGTACATTATCTACAGAGCAAGAGCGTCAACTTACTGACCCTTAACCAAAGTACACATGATCACATACATATTGGCAAACGATGTTTAAGACGCCATGTTTAATGTACAATCGCTCAACAGCTCCATCATTTGTCTCCCTACAACAAATATAATCTTTTAACCCTGAAACTTGCAAAATGATTAAAAGTATCAGGATTTAAAAGTCCCTATTTATCGCAGCAATTTAGTCATTACATTACATTACATTACGTTCCGGGGGGATAAACATCCCACTTGATAACCCTTGAATGAGGCGTTCCAACGCGGCTTAGCTGCTTGGGCAATAGGAGTCTGATTTCGGCTGTTTCATAACGCCTACTGTCCCTTAACCCCTCGTGTCTAAACACAGTTTTAATTAGTTATTTCGCCAACCTCTTGAAGTAGACAGACAGCTTAATTGACCTACGTCCGTGAATTGACCTTCAAAAGCCAATGGGCGCTAGTGTTCCAATCGATGTTTTTGCATGTATTCGTCCTCGAATACACATATGTTTCTCGCACCCAGCACTGGGCATACGTGATTGACCTCGCACACATTATGGACGCATCGTTTGTAAGGGGTATGATCTCCATTTAGCTATCAGCATCTCAACGAGCTATGATGAGGAACTGTAGTCAGACGTTATTGAGGTTGACATGATTATATTAACGATTTTTAGACAGGTGTCGAATCTAGGCTAAGTGAACGCCAATCCTCTTAAAGGGATTTTAAATACTCACCACACTGGTGGGTTTCTTTTGCAACATGTAGCATGACCATACTTTAATCATACGGCTAACCTGAAACGTATTCATTAAAAAAGGTTTTTTCTCCAAATGATTCGGTAGATCTCTTAATGGTGGATTGCAACTTACACTCTGTCAATACCGAGTGAATTATATAAATGCGTGAGTAATTTACAGAGCAATCCTTTATCGTTTCACGGCTCAAATAGTGCTTATTGGCTAGATTTGAGTAATATCGAAATACACTTAATTAGATCGAAAGCAAAAACATTTGTGAATCAAGATAACGTGAGTTCATGTGGTTCGACCCTGATGTTAAATGTTACGCATTACGATGCCATGGGGGATGGTTCTTGCAGACTGCTTATTGGCAATTATATCAAAGGTGCATTGCAGCACATAATCGTTCTAATTCTGCAGTGAAGGGCACTTTCAGCATTGATAGCTTTAATAATATGAGAATATGTTAAACCTAAATAGACCGATATTGATGCCGAACATTTTTCTACAGAAAGAATAATGATCCGTTATGAATAAAAGGATAGGAAACGGAACGAAGTGAAGCCTTTTATTTCAGTTGCAGTTCACATATCGTGTTGAACAATGCAGTTATAGTGCAACATTTGGATGAGGGAGTCACATTGAAGGTGCTTCTCAAGTGCCAATCTATGGTTGGGTTGCTTACTCCCGTTGCACCAATCGGTTTGTGGTTGAATGATAACCATAATATAAAATCATCATGGGAACCGAATAATATATTTTCAAATCCGTTTGTTTGAGATATTGCAGCTCTCTTAATGAGAAGTGCAATTCCTTATGGACGTACAATAGTGGCTTGCTAACGTGGTCACTGCGAATCTTGCCTTCCTTATTAGAATCACAATGGTCGGGAAATCGGCATTATTATATACTTGTGTGCAAGTTATTTCTGGCACGAGGTCGGTTTCTCCAAATGCCAATGACGGTATTCGTGATAAATCGAGGTGTTATTGGCAGACTTATTGTAGCATTAACCTTATTGTTATTATTATTATTATTATTATTATTAAAAAATAAGGACAATAGTCAATAGACAATTGGTGCTGAGCAGACATTCTGTATGTTCAAACTGGGTGTATTTCTGTTGTACTGAAGTGACAAGATGGATTGATAGCCCAGCTTTATACACAATGGCGACACCACCTCCTCGCTTGTTGTTGGACCTAGGAACACTGTGAATCCTTTAACCTGATGGCACGAGATAATATTGTATCTGCTGATATCTAGCTGTGCCCAGCCATTGTTACTGTTTGTTAGTACCCAATAAGACATGCCAGCGCAGAAGCGGTATGGAACTTCCAAGTGTATATTCAACTGTTGATATGTCAGTTTTGGAAGGCTTCGGGTTAATGATTGTGGGCAGTGCTTTACACCCGAAAATAATATCTACACCATATGCGTGATGGACTGCATCTCGCTCGGCTGAGTACCTTATACAAGAGTACATGAAGGCGATGTTCTCCTTTCTTCCCTTCTTCCTTCCTTCCTTCCACCCTCTGCAGGTCAATGATAATGATCTTAACATCAAAGATAAAAAGAAACCATTATCAATTGGGTTTATTTTATAAGTGGTTGATTGCAGGCGCTGAGGTCATGGCTTACAAGGGCTTGATAACAGATGACACAGGTACAATATATCTACCGCATCATGTCATCCACGCTTTTGAGCGGTTTGAACAGTGTATGTCCTGAAGAGCATACCATATTGGATGATGCCACAAAACGGCATCAAGCAATCCTATTCTGCGTTTAACCAGATACTTGTATGTATATCAATGATAGTGTAAGCTACAGAACAGGGCTGATACGTATACGCTTGGTTCTCGATGTCAGGCTTCCGAGCGCCGAGCAACTCTTGCCATTCCACGCTTGGAAGCGTGACATGGGGAACCGAGCGCCTGTGATAAGCACCCAGCAACTACGGTAGCTTATGGAATAATATTGTACAACGAGCTCGCCTTTAATAGACATAAGAAGAGTTCACAATTAATGTTGTTCTATTGACAGGGCTACTATAAGATACACATGATAAACGATTTCATAAGATAACGCGGTTATATAAAGCGGATATCAATCCAGACAAACTCTACTTTCGTAGTTTGTGGCACGATAACTATTTACTATGTGGATCATTGCATATGTGCCTTATTGGCCCTGTGTACATCGGCCTGTTCAGCCAGCGATGGATCGCATGTTGCCTGATAAGCTCGTACATTAGGGTGCTATACTGGGTCATTGTGGCCTGAGAGTCGGTTGATAGCTGTCTGATTACATATGCCTTTGTTATTAATCGCATCTAGTGATAAGTAGCGCTTGTTAAATGTGGATATCTACGTTTGTTGCATCATAACAACTCGAGGTAGAAGCGGTTACCGCACCTCAAGGCAATCTGCTTACTTTGCACTTTGCGGCCTCCTCATAAGTAGTATTAATTCACCAGATATAACAAATACTGACTACAGTAGTGACAAAAGCCTAGAGGACCATTATAGATATACCGCTAGAATGCCCACGATGCAACACGGGTGAAATGTATGCTCCATCAAGTAAAAGCAAGTTATGCGGGTCTTTTGAAATTGTGACAACCTGTCCTATCCATGCCGATCTGATGATGCTGTTTTTCAGGCATAATTGTCTTATGGCATCGCACATATGCCAATTATATAGATATCGTAGAGACAGGCGTAAAGAAACAAAGAGCAAAATAATCAACTTATCCCCTCAATTCACAAAGACGGTTATGCATTATATATTACATTCACGCTTTTACGGATGTCAAAGAGAACGGATGATAAAGGTGACCTTGTCATTGGTGAAAAACATTTCTACGATGTATCTTTAGCATATCTTAAGGCATTTGCTGTCTCAGTTCGTGCAAGGCAGAGCTGTATCTGTAATAAAATACAGATTATCTCATGATTCTGCTTATATATGACCAGGCAGTGGCTTCATACATTGCCTGGTCAATGCTGACCCATTCGCGATACCAATTGAATTTGGACGATGCTATGGATAACGCGACAGTTTTATGAGGATGGGGTGCCTTAACAGTGCACCCTAAGCGCCATCCTCAACTTTGTACAAGTCTGTTGTCGGGTAGTAACTCCCATCCAGTTCACGGAATGGCACTGGTACACCATTCGGCCTAGGTTGAAGGTCAGATAAAACAGGAAATCTTTTTAGGAACAACACCAACCATTTGCAAACCAGATGACATAAGCAGTATGTTAGATATATTGTAGCCTATTAGAATATCACCTGGATTGAAAGTAAAATGTGATCTGCGCACTTAAATGTACCCTCACTAAGATATATGAACTGATGCTGTTATGTTGAAGTATGAATGAGTAGTAACAAAACAAAACAGCTTCACAAATTATTACATAAAAATATTCAAGGGCTTAATTAAGTAACATGAAATGGAGTTGTTCCTCTGCCATATTTATCATTCTCCCATTCTTATTACATCCTAGCAATGCTGTGATTGTAGTAATTTCCCGTGATGTTAGTTATTGTGGCCTGTATTCGAAAGTGGTGGTTACAGTCATGCAGGGAAGCACAATCACTAAGGCTAATTAAGCAAATGCTGTCTTCTTTATATTATTATTTGCGAAATTCTGGTTATCATGTCTACAACGTTTATATGGGGTCATTTCATGCATGAGGCATGTTTTTACAGAGGAAATCACCGCCAAGGAAATCCTAGCCTGAACGATGTCTACATAGTAATGAGGCTTCCTCAACTATCACTAAGTAACATCTGTTAAGATTTCTGCCCTAATTAAGTTTAGAAACAATGCAAATTGTCCCTGCGAACTTTGATATGGAAATGTATTGCATGACATATTCCTGTTTGTTTGAATTCCATTCCTGAGTCAGTTCAGTAACCTACAAATAAATGTTTCGCCGAGCAAGCAAATTGCTATAGCTGTTGCGTTTAGAATTGTGGCAGTTGGGCAATCCTCTACCTCAGTCACATACGGCATATTGTCAGGACTAGGAGACCAGACCTTCTGTTGAGTAATGTATATTAACTCATGCGCATCTACATAATTACACATGTATATGATTAAACGGATCAAATTACTAAATGCACACATTGGTACCAGTGACGGCCATCACCACACTGGGGCCATGTCAACAGGCGGACTGAGAGGTCTGACCTTCACCCTAACATCTAAGCAATCTGTCTGCACCTTTATAGAAACCAACCCAAGAGGCCCACATTAGAATTTGGATATTTGTTACCTTGGACCTTTTGAGGCAAACCGCGGAAACAGGTTTCGCACGACGAAATTGGGTTTGCATTATTTATTTCAAAACCTTGATAGTTAGGCCAGCATGCAGGCCATTTGGCTGATGGAGGTCAGGCAACAGATGAATTATTGATAGCATTGTGCAAGCCACTCAAACACACTCCTGCTATAGACGTCTGTCCATGTGAATACAAACTATCGATAATTATATTGCTGATGCTTTCATTTTATCTGACATTGTTGTATATTATTAATATACCTAGCTACTAGTTTTTTGCGTATATTTCTTGTCACACTCGCCCGTCATTTGAAGCTCATTTAATATCTGTGTATATGATTCAACCGACCAGTTTGTGTTTGATTCTCTTATTTCCTTAACCGATAAATATTACTCACACCTCTATCAGTTTGTTTACCGAACATTATGTTGACAGGACGCCCTTAGTTATACACAATATAAAATCAAAAACAATAACTACATGCAATATGGGCTGCTATGTTATTTATGGATTTATGTTCACTGTGTAGACATGCGTAACACAGTCAAGCGCAAAATAATCAATTTATTCCGTCCATTCGTCAGGCTGGGATGTGTTATATATTGTCAGCATACATCTAGGGACTTTAATTCAACATATAACATTAAACATGCGCTGTAACGACCGGCTTCTTTCATGATAATAGCGGTATGGTCGTTAATGGTGGTCATTGATATGACGTGTCTCTCGTATACCTCCAGACAATTTGTATCATGCAGTACTATAGCCAGCAGGCGAACAGTAAATGACAATGGCGGCAATACAATCATTAGTGGATATTTGCAAAATATATGTGGTGTGATTCTTGTTCACATGTTTGCATACATCTATTTAAACAAATATTTAAAGACAGTGCAGGATGACTGTTGTTTCAGTCATAAAAACAGTTTGCTTTGGTTAATCCAAATTGCAAAACCAGCGTTGTATAAATGGGTATTACATTTCGCCGGGGATAGTGTTATAACATAGCCGCTTGTCACTATTAAATAACCCTCTCATTTCAAGAAATCTGTCTCTTCTTTCGTATCTAGTTATACAGATTCCAATGCCGATGCGATGCGATGCAATACGATTTTCCAAGACATAGGCCGATTGGTTTTGTCAGAACCTTTTGGAATATGTCTATGTCAATTGTATAGCGTTCCGTGCTTATGATTTGGGAAAGTGGCATAAATAATAGCTACACGGTTAATGTGATGCGTTGCATTTCATGAGATAAAGACCTCACACAAGGACACGAAGGAAATCAATACTACCCTTCCTTCATGTCTTTCTTTTTACCTTCCTTCCGACATCCCTTCATTTTCTTTTTTCTCCAAGTATTCGTGACCACATTTCGTCATTCCTTTCATCTCTTTACCAGTTCTCTACTTGCCCCCTTCTTTACCTATACCCTCTGATGCAGTCTTTCATTCCGGTGTTTGTTCGGATGGAAAGCCATCCCTCGATGAATATTGTTGCGTGACCACACCCTTTAGCCTGTTGAATCGTTGGTTGTTTTTCCATAGCAACCTGTATCCGGTAGTCATTTCGTTCAGATATCAAATGTCAGCATTATCACTTATCACACAAGAGATTGCTGTGGATATTGGGGAAGGGCATCGTTAAATATCACGACCTCTACTTGGCAGTGGCCGTGAATGAAGTGGCTTGTAAAACCTGAGCGACTTTTGGTTCTCGAAGCGAGCCGCTCAGCAATCACCCCTAGTCGCATCCAATCAGAACGCGCGCCACGATGGTGCACTCGAACGGAAATGGAAGTGGCAAAAGCCTTTGGTTAATTCATACAGCACGTCGCAATGTCCGTTTCGCTATTGTAGTAACGTAACAACGAAGGAAGCTTCGCCTGCAGTTCGCCCTTGACATATGTCAATGCCAGACCTCGCCTTGTCGGCGAGATAACAGGGCAGGTTAGAGTGGGAGTAGGGGGCGTTTGCAGCTTTTACACCAGTTGTGACGACATTGTTTGTGCTCACATTACCTTCAGGGAAATGTACAGCTTTTGGTTCCAGCCGTAATCTGTTTGTGAAATTGAGGTATTGTTATGAACCTGTCCAACGACTGAGCGCTCACAACAAACAGCAAGCAACGACCTCTTTCCTCTTAACGCAAGATTTATTGCCATTGTCGATTTGAAAAGGCATACAAAGGACACAAATTTAACGACGTTGTCCTGAAGATATTATTTCCAAAGACATCGGCAAACAAGCGGACCCATGCTGATCTCCTCGCATATGACTGTCCATTAACAATCATTTGGTAAACAATTACATATTTGCATATAGATATGTGCATCCACTTCGTGTGTCAGGTACGATTTGCAAAGTGCTTCTTCATTTTTCCTCATAACACGCGCAATTCATTCCTTACTGTTTTCCTATTTCGTATTTCAGGTACAATTTCTTCCATGCAGTTTCTTTACTTCGTGTTTTAAGGTACATTTTATTCCATGCTGTTTACTTATTTCGTATTTGTGGTACAATTTGTACCATGGGGTTTCCTGATTTATATTTTGGCTACAATTTGTACCATGGTGTTTCCTTACCTCTTGTGTGAGCTTCAATTAGCATTAATCTACCATGGCATGTGGCATATTAAGTTATTATATTCCTCTTAAATGCACAGTTTTACACGGACGCTTTGGTTAAGAGTTATATTTGGCTGTTTGTAGTCGTACAATGAAGACTATAGTGGAAACCTGCCAACAACGGCTTCCCTTGCTAACCAAGTATCTGTATTAAGCTTCTTACACAAGTAGCTTAATTTCTGGTTTCATTCAGTTCAATTATGGCTTTTTCCAAGGTTCATGTGTCTAAATATAATGATAGTAAAGTCATACAAGTCAAATAAATAGAATTATGTGTGCAACCGATGGAATTGATATCTCGATTTGGAACACGAATCATCGACAAAGCCAACGATATCAGTTTCATGCAGCATTGTAACAAAAGGAGCGATATTCTATTTACATATTCACATCAGTTGCAGATATGACATGATATCAAAGTGAATGGAGTATTGGCTGGAGTTTTGTGTTGCAGATTTCCTGATGATGAGATTTTAAGAACTACTTACCACGATTATTTCCAATGTAGAACCGATGATAAAAATAATAACTACACACAGGACTAGTTTTGATGGAGTTAGAAAAGGGTTTTTTTGGAATCGAGTGCCCATGGTATGACCAGTACCTTACAAGTTCATGCCTCCTTAATGATAGATTATTGCCGTCCATTGTGTAACATAAACCCAATCGGACAATGTGCTAATTTATAATAATAATGATAAGATTACAGTGGGAAGACCATGGTGTTACCTGGTTAGAATTATGTTGCACATCCAGTGTCTTCTAAAGATATTCACATTAATTCGTCGACATTGAAATGAACAAGCAAACAAATCGCCTCGACTTGCTTTTATTATTCCACCAAGTAACTGACCCACCTGGGCTATCAACCTGTGGGTTAAAAAAAGCACAACCCGCAGCAGCTACGCCCATTGTAACATAGACGTTTAATCCATGGTAAACCAGTTTGACGTATTGTCCGTGGACCATATGGCAGAAGCATCATGGCTTGGTGGTTGGTTAAGGATGGGTGGTGATATGCTGCACTGGGGTTAGACAACATACACATAGTTTACAACGTTCAGTCAGAAATCAATACATTCGTCGAATCCTTCCAATGCCTCTCAAAATCCAAATTATCGCGTGTTTTCATAGCTTGTTGTCGTAAGATACCACAGCTGCCTAAATGTACCAACAACATCATTTATAGAAAAGCTTAAAATACATCATGTGGGCTGCCGTTACGCTTTGCTTTCTTACAATACCACTGACCACGCAATCAATGATTTCATGATTCACATGAAAAGAGTGACGAACTGCAGCAATATGGGCATATCCTGGTGGCGCCATCTACGGGGCAAGTTATTAATCACCAGGGACCACAGAGGGTTATGCAGTAATGAATTTACATTGCAGCATTTGACTTTACTTGTGGATTCATTCATAACTAAACATGCTCTTGTGTGATCCACAATATGAAAAATATTGACGAATGTATTCTCGCCAACATGGAATAACGTCGTCTCTCTCTCTCTCACGTAGACCTACACGTAATTTCGCACATACAGCCAATAATATATATCTGTTTAATGTTGCATTCGAATCCATTAACATGTGCGTACTTAATGAACAGGTTTCTTCTATGATTGTTACGTTTCGCCTTCACTATATCAGACTGCTGGCCAGTCAATATGCATATAACTGCATAGTACTTAGTGGTAGCAAAGTGCTGCTGTGAAAAATATAATTAATCAATATGTTCTAAGTAACTATCGCATTTTTTGTATCTACTTACACACAGTCTTTGTTGCTGCACTACTTTCTATCCCATAAGCACTCTAGTGCATTGTAACATGTTTTTGTTTTACAAAGGTGAGTATATGAAAGAAGCCGATGTATTCAACCTGAGGATTTTAAGCAGTTTAGAAGAAACATTATCGAAAAAGACAACACTGATTTACCCAGTTCCTCCCTAAAAGAATAAAGGACAACTCAAAAGCTGCCGACGACAGCACAAAATCATCACATTTAGGCAACTACAATGTACAACTCCAAAATGTATCACTTTCATGTCGGCACCACGAGGTTGTAGCCATTGTTTCCATAAATGTGCATATTTATATTATTCAGAAAAGCTCTACAGATTTTCAGACACGTTGCTTGGTTGGCACTTCCTTCATACAAACAATGACAGCAATCCAATAACTTGCTAAATATATGTTCTATTTGCTTGGCACAATGTCCATTACCACCGAGCACCATTTAAAAAGAGCTTAATAGCATAGCGTGAAGGCGGGCCTTGTCATGAACGCAGCAACGAACAGTCATAACAATGTTGATATGCTGCTCAAGCCCTTGGTGAAGCAAACCCAATGAGGTTCGTGAGTGTGCGATAATGCGTTTACAGGAATCCGTGTGATATATATGTGTGATTTTCACACCACATTTCCCGTATCGCATCACCACAGAGCATCATCGGTGTTTCCACAGAGGTTAGAATATTCTACCTGTTACTGGTGTTCAACGCATCCAGCGAATTTGCTATTCTCAAGTCCGCCGTTGAAAATTCAACACCACACGCATCTTTTACGACATCATTCGACGAGAAAAACCTGTCAATCGTGAACACATATATAACACTATTGTCGAATTTCAATAGCGAATCTTGCCCCTATTTTTCATATATTGAATAGCATGTATTCTTGGTTTCAAAGATTTCGTTAGGATACAGATACCAACATGTGAACCTCATTCATCTGCAAAGGTACATCCGGTTTCAGGCAGGATGCAGAGACAACAAACATTGTGCACAATGTGTTTTGTCTTTATCCTTCTGTTGAGACCTATTTGTAACAAATGATATACATATCGGTAATTGAACCAAAATTTCCATAATTGATTTAAATGTTTATAAATTAAGCAATAGTATTTCTATTTGAAAACAAAAAATCCATTCAAGGTTTTAAAAGATGCATAATATTTTCCGCACTTATGTTTTCAAACACACAAGGACCATTGGAGAAACCAAAAACTGCTCTTAATACTTCTTATAGAGCTCGTCGCTATAGCATGAAAGTTCAACCAGGCATTATGTACTCTGGTTTGTGGGTAGACTAAACCACACAAAAAAAAGCCAGTCTGAAATGCACCCCTACTGCAGGAGTTTTTGTTTCACAAGGCACACGTATCGAGTACAAGTTAACACATCTATCATGATAACTTTACGGCGAGTGCCATGCGCAGATCGTAGCTAATCATATCACCGCATGGAGGACAGGGCTTGGTGGTATTTGAATTGTGTACCATACGTGCTTCGGAGAGGTGTTTGCCCCTTGTCGAACACGAATATTGCTTGAGACCAGTGGTTTATTTGCTTTTCTGCGAAGCGCAATATTTCCTGCATTCATTTTATCGAACACCTAAGAAAACTCATATGTGGGCATAACACAAAGGAACACTATTGCCATTCCGCAAGCATTTACAAAAATAGCAACATTAATAGCAGTCTGCTGGGCGTCTGGGTGGAAGCATCGCGTGTATGAAATGTCAGATCATCGTGGACGTCCCAAAATTTAAGCTTAATCGGGAAATTAAGGTCAGCTTTTCCAGCTCCAGCTCAATATTATTGATGTATTGATTACTTTTGGACATCCCATAACGGATTTGTTTCATCAATTGAATTATTATAGAATATTGGCGATGACTGTATCATGCGATTGTAAATTTTTTCTGACAAATAATCCTGTCATCATGTTGTAGCCAGTTGGTAGTATTTACTATGGTAATCAACCCTTAAGCTGTTTATGACTTTTATGTAGCGAACCATCACCATTGATCCAAATATAGCACATGTGGAGCGGACATCAAGATGTTATAGCTAAGCAGTTGTAGGTGCTCCACGAAACGACGGCTGTAACATTTTATGGGTTTATACATAAGATAAATCGGTTTCTACTCCAATAAAGGTTAGTTGTTTGATCATCTGTATTCAGCAGAGGGCGATATTTGTGTGTCTTATGTGATGCGGATTGATATGTCTGACTCTGCGACCTCGACATTATGACTTGCAGATGATGGTGAAGAGTTTCGGTCTCCATGTAGAGTACAGCCTATTGTCTGTACATCCACACCATATCCGCCAAAGGTGTCCTATTGCTCAATCATTTAATGATATTGTGACAACTTGATAAATTGATAACCAATACGTTTTAACATATCACATGATAGACAATAGCGCTCCATGACCTAACAGTGAGATATTTGTCCTGGTTGCAATGAGTAATTGATTGATGGTTGATTGGGCACACCACATCCGGATAATTGTTTTCAAGGAAGATTATATCGGAGCATTTCGCTTGATAGCACATCAGAGTCACATGACATATTGGCAATATGATTGCATTATGGTTAGTAAAAACTGTGCACACAGAACGTGGTATTGACGCAACAACATGTAATAAGACATGCCTCCTATCACAAAATGAATATGTGCAAATGTACTGCATTGGCTATGCAATGGGTAAACCTCTGAAGCCATGATATAAGTTACACGCACATAGAACTATCGATATACTAGATCTTACATGTCTCAGGATAAATAAGAGTAGCAGAGACATACAGTTTACTGAGCCTTCGTTATGCAAAACTTTAAATCAACTTATTGCCTAGTGTAGTTGAAGGGTACCAGGTGGGGCATGTGAAAAATATTGTCTTAATAAAGCTCTAGTTCTTCTAATATGAGTGGCACTGAGCATGTTGAACGAAGTCTTTTGTTTCGTGACAAACGCGGGTTGGGTTATTTGTATAAACTGATTTTGTTGGTAGACGCGTCGCAGTATCCACCCCACGTGGTACAATCAGGCATTGACACTTGATACAGCTCATGCTAATTGCTGTTTTGTGTATTTGTCGACGACAAGAACTTACAAAAACCTGTATGCCAACAAACATCTCCTGAAGTGATTGTTATGGAGAGAACATGTATATATTGCAATAAGGAGTTTTTCAGATCAGCCGGTGAGCAATCAATTAGGTCTTTTCTCAGTAAGCTCGATGGCCGATTCGCCAATATGTCACCCATGCCTTCCAATGTAAACTGAGTGTTAGTTAGTCACTCAACCACATCATGTAAACGAATAATTCAGACTCCACAAGAGGTTCTACAGATTGCCATTACCTTACCCCCATTGTTCTTAGAGTATCAGACTACAACACCATGGTTTGATGGTGAGATCAGACTGGTTTGTGACATGCAAGCTATCAAAGCCTAGGGTTAGTAATCAGTTGAGAGAATAGGCGCTGTGAAGATTGGCACAACATGCATACAGTCGTAGGATAAGTCATTGTTGGTATGACGTCATCTAGGACGCTGCGACTGAAGGGCAATATTGACAGCCATGTCTATGTGTCATATATTCTAGCAAAAAACGTCGAAAGCCGTCCATATTCCTCGACAAGGGTACGATTTCGACAGGCATCAAGGGACCGTAGGAATATTTATTTCCGTACTTAAGAAGATCTATTCCTAAACAAACGGTGTTAGATCTTTTCAAATTGGCTGAACTAAATACCAAGTCATCATTGGATGGTCCTATATAAGATTGCAACATCCAGCATCCACAATCCTGTCTTATATAAAACTAATTGTCACCATAATCAATGCCAACGTTCAGTCTGAACTCAACACATAAATCGAATCCTTTCAATAACTCCTTGAATACATATTATCGCGCCTTTCTACAGCATTGTTGTTGCAAGGTACTGCAGCCGACCTAGATGCACCCAACAACAACATTCATACAAAGCCTTACAATGGTCTTGGTGTAGTATAAACGTACAAAACCTCATGCAGGCTGCCGTAATACTTTGCCAGCTTGCCATACCACTGACGAAGCAATCACTGATTTCATTGTTTACATGAACAAAATGATACATTACAGCTATATAGGCAAGTTCTGACAGCGTCATGTATGTGTCAGTCTCAATCAACATATTCTCCCGAGGCCTCAGAGTGCTATGTGGTTACGATTTTCATTATTCATCTGTACCATTTGAATCACATCGGTGCATATTAATCTGCTTTCGTAGGATCCATATTAATTAAGGTATGGACGTGTTTGTCATCATGGAATAACAAAGTTTATCTCTTACGTCGACGTATGCATAAACGCCTAGGATATTTCGGTCTCATTTTGCATTCATTACCTTATGCGTGCTCTAAGAAAAACCTTGCAAACAATGGTTGTGCCATTTCAAGGCAGATGATTTTCGGGACATTTTGCCATTATTATAACATGCTGTTGCTCAATCAATTAGCGCAATGCAGCCTATTGTAGTTCTAAGTGGTAACAAAATACTATTGGGAGTCTCGATGTTCATCAATTGATTCAAGTTATGCAATTTGCGATATTTTTATCCCTATGATGATCTGAAGATTCATATTCATTCAGAAACCGTGATGAATGGACATTTACCTGATTAATGCCTATATCGACAGGTGGGTGCGGTTAACTAGGGCAAGAATATGTAAATGGTATTATTTATAGCAATGTGCACATGTCGACTCATGAGTCCGGTTCAAGCAAGCTTTTACTTTATTTTACTTTAAATGTGGTAATACCTTATATTAAAATTATCATTTTCATTCGTATGTTTTCATGGGAAGCATAAAATATTTGACAGATATATTATCCAGCACCCAACGATTGGTGGGAATAAACTGCTGCTCTTGATGATTAAAATTTGATTAGAACCAATGGCTTAAACATATATCCAGGTAATTGGTTTGGTTTTAGGGTTTGCAAAAAAAACAAAAAAAACAAATAAACCCTCTCAGCACAAGGTTCAGTTTCGCAAGGTACATATTTTAGCAAACATATTTGTGCTCTACACTACACGTTAGACCAGCAAAGGAGTCCAGTTAGCCGTCTATTACATTCCAAGCGCATCAATAGCAGTGTTTGCAAACTTAGTTGCTGGCATATCAAAGGATAATCGCTGCTGCTGCATTTCGACAATTGACGCAACCCAGCGATTGCGCTACAAAACTATCATATCATCTCATTACTTCCGCGTGCATGTGTGAAATGGATCAATAGGTGACAAGATACACCATGGGTCACTCGATACCATATTCATGAATCATACACCAGTTATACACGCATCCCGTAGATAACTAGCAGGCGCGAGGACAGTCTACGACAGCATAACAAAACGGGTGATGTTAACTACCAGTCGACACGACAGGCAACAATCTCTTGCCACTATGTGAGACGACAGAATAATCCCGAGTATAATAGAGATGGCAAACCATGTCACCCACGTGTGACATTCTACATCGGGATTTATAGCGATGATAACAATGGACTCTCAGTTTGCCACACGGCACACTTGATTGCTACACACAACAATATATGTTGACATTTAAATCACACGGCTTGAGCTCCATGCATTAAAGCAACCCATTTAAGAACCATCATTTTGCAAGAGCTTGTATTGCAAATTCAGACAATGAATAATATTTACGATGATTGTAGCATTTTGCGATCACTGCATTTGGCTGTTAATTGAGCTCTCTGAATTTGAAACAGACATCATTGTGTTGTACCGTGTGTTGAACAAACATCGTTTTTTTCGATCCGGTGAAGCATCAGGTGTAAGCACAATGTGCTTTTACAATCTTACCATATTGTTTGTGAAATGGCTTCTGATGCTCGACTAGCAATCACGAAACCCATGTTAAATTTCATGCATAGAACACCCATATTTTTTATTACTTTGGGATCAGGCAAAGCGCACCATTTTTTTCCATGCACCTAATGAAACACTTATATTTTGGTAGATCCGCAGAAAAGTAGCAGGTGGACCGGAATCAATTATTCACTTCTTAACACAGAAAGCAGGGTGCTATGTAGATGCCTAGTTGGGTGATGGTGAGCGATCGGGTTATTCACTCATGCGATTTAACGCGTCTGAGGACAAATGAAAGGTATATATGCAGAGCCTCTGTGGCGCCATTTACACATAGAGTTGTTCATCAACTAATTCAGTCGAATCGTCTCGTAAGGCAAGGATATATGATATGAGGCGATGCCCTCAATTTGTGTCACTACAACCATGCTCGCAATAAGTTTTCTGCAGTTATAACTGATATAATGGAAGTATAGGGGAAACGTTACACTTGATTAAAATATGTAATGTTTAGAATTTATTTGGTCCAGACTATCCTAACAGATCGAGCAATAGGTCCATCATTCAGTCTTATATACTACTGATCTATATAAGCAGCTGTATAGAAACCAGTCGAAATGGTATCTGCAAAGTCAGCATTCTGCCAGTGATGTGCCACCCTACAAAGTTTGATGCAGACCCTGGGTATTGAGATTTGTTGGTTATTTCGAGACCTCGATTATTTAGGCATCATGCTGGTAAGTTAAAAGGTGGCGTTCAGGCAATACGATGAATTATTGATGGTTGCTCTAAGCAAGCATCTCCAAAATCAAACTTGCGACCCATCATCTATGTAATAACAAAGCATCTGCACCTCGAGTTTTGCAAAGCTTAAACTTTAATGTTTTTTTATATATTGTATAACATTAGCATAAGTTATTTCACACTCGCCTATCATTTAATACTTTGATCTCAATATCAAAATTTATCCCTGACTCTGCAGACAGGTTTGTATTCTTCGACTCCCAATATATACCAACCACATCTTCTAGCTTCTTGGGGATATATTTTACCATGGATTATATATTTGATAAAATGCCTTCAGTTGAGTTATAATTTAGGAGTATTGTGTTCATAAATGCTGTGGTCGGATGGCCCTCGAGTACACACCAAACTTTTATGCTAACGATCAGTCAAAAAAGACACGTACAATCATTTTGCTACCTGTCTGTTTAGATTTTCCATCTACAGTACTAACTGAACAGCTAACAATGTATTAATTGCATTATCTACGTAAACACAGGTCAGATATACTATTTCCGGTTGCCATACAACTGCCTAGTGATAAATTACACCATTATTTATCCATATAGACAATTCATGTGGCACCATCTAGGCAACCGCTCTCAAACTACTAATTCACCCGGGCCCGAGGAAAGCTATGACGGGATTTTCAGCATATGTCAGTTGCCGATGAATTGAGTTAACTAAACATGCCATTGTTGGAACTGTTATAAACGTTGATACCGCCATTACGATCATTTACTCTTACGCTGACGTACACGCCATCCGGTGCGCACAAACGCATCTAACCTAATTACCTCATTATCCATTTATATCTTCCGTGAACATGAAGAAAATCCTTGTTTTAATGAATGTGACATTTAAGGACAGGTGGTTTTGCGACGTTCCTTCATCATAATATATGGCTGTTGTGTGGTCAATTTGCAAAAAGCGGTTGTGTTCTTAGTGGTACCTAAATAGCATCATTTAATCCACTACTATTTCAGAGCATAATGTGTTACCTATAGACTGCATAACTAGACCAATTGGATATTGTTGCTTGACCATCCTCTGTGAAGACCTTAATGGCTGTTCTATTGGCCTATGTACTGATTTAAATGTGATTGGACAATGGGATGATAGGGAAGTGGATAGGTCTATTACGCAAACGTTGCTGCGCAATCTCTCATTATTGTCATGCAGTGTCATCCGTAAAGCTCTGCTTATCATCTCATGACATGGATGATTGGGCTTGAAGGCTTTTGAATCGTTCAGGAATAGATTTGTTTTAGCCTCTGTAAGTCAGACGATCGAGTAGCATGTGCGCTTCCGGGCGGTGATTTGTCATTGTCGAACACGCATATTTGACCAGGGATTCATTACCATATCTGCGAAGCACAACAATTTTTGCATTACTAAAAATAGCAATAGTAGCAACAATCAGATTGACAATAAAGTTACTTAGGGAGATTCTATAACCTAACCAATCTACTTCACCAAGAGCAATAGAATAATAACAGAACAACTTGCTAAGTGTATAACAACTGCGTTGGAACGTTCCATAGGCATGACGTATTAATAGCCATAGTTAATTGCACATGAATCGTGAGGCAATTACTTATATAGCGTGCAAATATACTACAATGAATGCGCGACATATCTGTAAGGCATATGCAGCCAAAATAGAATGTCGATTCTACTAATCGCAAATATACTGCAATGGGCGACTGAACAATGCAGTATTCAACTATGCCACTGAGACAATGGGTATTCTATGCAGCCTCTCACCCATGAGAATAAATAATAACCTTGAGGGCACTTTCGACGCTCCAGGCTTGTCATCAATTTCTACCTTGGGGAATTGGTAGGGTGCTAAAAGGGGCATGCAATATGTATTCGCAAGAAAAGCTACCATTTTAAACCTGTACTGCGTGGATGAGGCCTTGTTTTTTTCGTGACATGATGAATAACAGCAGGTTGGATGGTTTATGTCATCTGATGTTGACGATTCCCAGTAACCAACACCCCACTGTACCCCACCTCCCTCTACCCCCACTATCACCTCCAAGTGGCACAGTTCACCCCAGTGACAATCGATTGACACCTGGTACGGCCAATAAATATGCTTTATGTACATGTCAACGACAAGCATTAGCAGAAAACTCTTGAGATGTAACTGCTATAGAGAGTAACATGTGATTGATATAAGGCGATGCTATCACTATGTGTGTAATACTATAGATCCTAAACAGGAATGTAGGTCAAGATGCAATATTCTCACCGAGCTGACCTACTGTACTCATTAAACTTCAGGGCTGGTGCGTCAATATGCCTTCAAACGCCTACCCATGTAAACCAAGTGTTAATTCAGCATCACTCCAACGACATCATGCAAATACACAAATCACATGGTACTTGGCCGCTATTTGACCCGCTTTCAACCAGCACCTCCAACGGGCGCTATGGATTGCCGTCAATTTACTCTCAGGCCCCGGATGCCTATTCTTCACATGCTTAACTTCAAAGGCTGATTGTCAGGGGGACCATTTGAGGACCAGTACTAGTAGACCGGAAGTCGCAAAAATTGCGTCAAACCATGTTAATACACTATTCGAGACCTTTCTCAAGGCACTATGAGCAAACATATGGCTAGCGGACTTTTTTATCCGGTGAACTTTTCGAAAAGATACCCTAGTCCAATCCAACATTCAGCAAAATTCGCTGAATCAGTATTGATGTAAGAATGTGTTGTAGTATAGCGGAAGAGGGGCACGGCTTTGTAATTGTTGTGGTAGCCAAGTGTCCATGGCTGGTAAATTAGTTCATGCTATGGATGGATAGGTCGTAGCATTGATCAGCCCTTGTTTGCTGGATATGGCAAGTACAATCCTAGCGGGTACCAGATGCCTCTAGGGCTCGGCGTTGAAAGTCACTTAATGCATTGCTCTTCTCGGACAGGACGGTTATTCAATCGTTTTGAGAAGCACAGTTGTAAGTGGATGTAAGGATCACTGTGGTTACTTTACATAAGCGGTCAAACAATAAACATTAACCTACCTGTTGTCCAGACAAGACACACCTTTGAATGCAGACAACACATCAACAGCTCTCTACGACCGAAATGATTACATGATTTGTTTGGCTGCCGCCAGGGTTTCGTTGAATCCTTTGTGATTCCAGTCCTCAATATCTTTAACTCCACAGTGTATATAGGATGTAATTATTTCATCCAAGCAATTTACAATAAATATTCAGCTTATATGATATGTGAGCCTAGTTGTCTGGAAAGAACAGGAGAAAATTCCAAAGTAAATTATATTAATGCGATGTAACACTTCATATATTATATGAGCTGATTTCCATGATTGGTTTCATTCAGATCATACAGCAGATATGATCAGTTGTGACATAAAATGGAATGAATATATAAAAGTAAGTGAAAATTGAAAACTTGATATGTTAGCAAATACCAAGAACAAATGAAATAGTGCAGTATATAAATAATGAGACCAATGTCGGGTATGGTGAATGCTCTAAGCTATGTGTTAATGAATGTT